>JASSRZ010000002.1:11831739-11847702 GCA_032164315.1 Malacoctenus gilli | reverse complement strand
GTGTGTGTGTGTGTGTGTGTGTGTGTGTGTGTGTGTGTGTGTGTGTGTGTGTGTGTGTGTGTGTGTGTGTCTGTGTCGCGAGATTTATCAGCTGGCCAGAGGTCAGGAGCTGATTGTACTGTTTCTATGGGGTTATAACAGTGATGGCTTCAATTGCTATTGGTTTTTGCGCCGAATGGCGGGTTTGAGGGGGCGGGGCCAAGGCCTCCCGTGTCTTCCTCTCCATTAGCGCTGGGTGAGCTCTCCTCTTCAAGGGTAAGTTTTCAGTGTTGAACTGAGATGTTGAAGTGGGGGACATCACAAACAGCTTAGTGGCCATACTGGAGACCTGCCAGCTGATCATTGGCCGCCTCTGAAAGCGTTCTCATGAGATTTTGCAAATTTCCCTCATAAGATGTCTCTCGATAACGCCAACCCTGGGCTCGCATAATAAGCGAGGACGGAGTCATGAGCGAAGGTTGACGGACTCCTCTCAGCAGTAAATCTCCTCTTAATCCAGCCGCTCTGCTGTCTTGTTTTCGAAATGTATGTTTGCTTCCGTTTTTTTAAGTCAAAGTCAGTCGGGCTCATTAGCCTGCCTGACCTGAGGGGGCACCGAGCCGGCTGCCAAAGCACACACTGTGTTCTGCTGCTGGAAACTACCTTACACACACCCACGCACACGCACACTCGCACACGCACACAAAAACTCAGCAGAACTTATTGTGGTATATGCAGAGTCATTTGTATGGATGCATACAGTGAGATAGTTAATCTGCGAGCGCCTGCCTGAGAAAGCAATTAACCTCGCGGACCACCGGGGAGTTGATATGAGCGAGAGAGCATCACTCCGCCGTTTAAATATACACCGGAGGGGCTCGCACGCTCACATTCAGCCTGTGTATTATTCATCATCAGCGCTTTAAATGGCCTCCTCAGGAAGACAGAACGACAGACCTCTCTCTCTCTCTCCCTCTCTCTCTCTCTCTCTCTCTATTACATATACATGTGTATATTGCGCGCGCGCACACACACACACACGCAGAACCAGGTAGTGTATTTATTTCCACACCCAGGCTGACTGATCCCCACGGCTTTGGAGTTTCAGGTTGCCCTTGACGCAGAAATGATTAAGGTCAGCGAGAGAACAAGAAAATTAAATGCCGCATTCCTGGCGGTCAGGGAATTCACCCGCCTCTGGAGGGAACTATGCGGCGACCCTGCCAAGTCTGGAGAAGGGAGATAGAGATGTCCAGCCTGATTATTCTCATTCTACCCACCCCACCCCCACCCCCCCTGGCCAACGTTATGGTAATGTTTCGTTTTTTTGGGTTTGTTTGTTTGCTTTCACAACAGCGAGCGGCCGTTTCCACAAACCGATGCAAACTTGAGCGTTCAAAGGAGCTTCGCGGTCAAACTTTTTCCCCTTCCGACCGACAGAGCGCGAAACTTCTCACCGGCTGCTCAATGCGAATCTCGCTCTGTGTTTGTGGCCACCGACCTGCCAGCTCATTCCCTCATGCACCACTACCCTCTCTAATGAGGAGAGAAACACCGGCACAGATGGACGGCGGAGGGGGAGGAGATTGCGACAGTCGAGTGGAGGCGCAAAGGAGGGTGTGGGGCAGCGGCGGCGGCGGTGCTGATGGAGAATTTGTGATGAAGCGAGGGCAGAAAAACAACCAGCCCAAGACACGGGAGCAGGATTGTTTAAGTCGGTCGCGTATCGGCCTTTTTCCTTTTCGTCCGTGAGGCGACGCGGCCACAGATAAGGCCAGGATTTCGATTTTCACCTCACCGCTGTGAGACGGAAACACGGTTTCCGCCCCACCAACGGGATAAATTTTGAGGATCTCACGCTGTCCCGACAATATAGATGTCCCAATCACTATATCATGGATTTCAGCATCGCTGAGAGCCAATAAGTTTATTGTGTGTCAACCAAACACAAATTTCATCATTTTTTGTGCGTTGTTTAGTGATTAATCTCCTGCAACGCTTCCATGATGAATCAGGAGAAAATCCGCGGCATTGACGGAGCTCGAACCACCGCAGGTGGACATGACACATGTCTGCTGTTGGGATGTTGTTGGTTCCCTGAGGAGGAGTGCGACTGACTTCTGGAGTCCTTGATCCATAACAGTGTCACCAACAGGTCAGACACACTGAACCAGTCGAGTTCTGAGCATCTTCTGAATGAAATTGAGGTAATCGGGGGGTTTTTTTGTTTTTCTAACTGAATGTTTTGCAGGAGAACCTACGGTGGCCAGGAAGCTGGGACGTATTCAAAAGTATTCAAAAGTCAGAGTGCCAAACACCACGGGAGAGGTTTCGATTTGGAGCTGTTTTAAAGCCTCTTGTGTTTCTGGGAAAATGTCACCGTTTACAAGAAAACCCCCTCAACTTTAAAAGAGAGCATCGAGAACGTTTAAAGCTCAAACGCCTTCTGGACTCTCCAAGCCTCCTGACGGAGGTTTCATACCCATGACTCCAGCGCAGTCGCTCGGCCTCGCAGGCACCAATGGCATCGTTCGGTGTTTTAGGACTACACGCACTTCCTCTCATCCGATTAGTCGCTGAACCTGATTTTTGGCATCCCAGCAAAAACGGAGACACACGAGCTTCGACTGAGATGCCGGAGTGTTTTCCAGCACAGGGACTCAGAGTTGTTGATTAAAAACGATGTTTTTTTGGCTTAAGACATGTCAGATCTCCGAGACGATTTAATCCGTCTATTTGGGCTTTATTTATGGGAACACTTTGCAGAGAAACCCCCCCCCCCCAAAATCTCCTCGATTACACCCCCAGAGTGACTGCGGAGCACCGCTGTTCCTCGGATGAGCATCGATTCTGACCACATGGCCTCAACATTTCTCTGCAGACAGGAGACCTTGGCTCCGGCAGCAGCATCCGCTTCTGATTAAAAGCGATTCCGTCCCCCCGGTTTTTGTCCTTTTTAAGTCAACGCCGGAGCAGACTGGGGCCAGGTTTCAGGGTGAGCAGGGGTGTGCGCCGCCACCGCCGCCGCCGCAAATCAAAACCACCGATACGTGTATTAAAATGACACCCCGCTGGGTTTTTTTTACCCCGCAAACGTTGGACGAGCGAGGCCGACGCTCGTCCAGAGTATCGGGCTTTAATAGTTCCGTAACGTAAACTGCGCTCAGCGGGACGCTGGGGACGCTTGAGGGTCCGCCGGCGCTTCGGGAACAATCCCCGACTCCTGCTGCGTGGGAGTCCCTCGTATGCCAGTGACAGAACCGGTCCCAAAACAGAGAAACCCCTCGGAAAGCAAATAAACTCGCAACAGATGCATTGCGGTGATGAGCGTCTCTCTGTTTCGCCAGAGATTCACCGGCATGCGAGGCTGCAACTCGTGGCACCTTTTACAGTCCTTAAATGACAACATTTAAACATTGAGCGAGTTTTTGGTCAACGAACTTCACCTTATTTGCAAGAATTTCTCAGCTTTTTCATTGTTTTGCTTTGAGAAACTTTGTTGAGGAACTTCGTAGGGACTAATTGCCGTTCATCGGACCATGGGGAAGCGTTTAGCGGCTGACGTGACGCTTGTTTTTTGGGGAATAAGTGTCGACGGGGAGTTGAAAGGAGGTCAACTCCAGTGTTGACTCCGCCGCGCGCGCGTGCGCGTCTGCTGCGTGTGGATGTGGACTGTTTGCTCACGTGGTGGCCAGATGAACACGCGCGCGGTCGTTCGAGCACTTCCAGCGCCTCGGCGTTGGTTTGTTTACGTCGAGCCGGCATTCCTGAAAAAAAAAAAAGTCTCTTGCAGGTAGGAACTTTTTTTTATTTAGGCCGAGAACATGACGGAACTAATTGGTTGCCTGTGAGGCGTTATTTTTAGCTCCTTTTGCTCACATTACCTTGGTCGGAGTGAGCCTGAATGGGTTTTTTTCTTTTTGCATTATAAGACAGCAGAAGTAACGTTAGTGTGACAAATCAATAAGAAAAATAAACACAACAATTTTATGATCGTAAAAACGGCACATTGCCTATTTTTTTTATATATACCATAAATTTGCAGTCCACAGAGTTGCTGTTACAATTGAACCCAGCTGGCATAATTTCAGCCACAAAGCGTTTGATGTAAGTTTTCTTACTTGTTGAATCAAATCACTGTTTGTATTTACGGCTGCAGAGATGCTCTGCGTTTAATGTATTCCCATGTTCTTGTTAAAGCGCACTGGATGGCCTCGAGTCTCAGTGGCGCTATGTAAACAAACGCGCCCGGTAACCGCAGGCTGCTGAGTCAGAACTATTTGCCGAACGTCCTTTCCGAACTCCAAAAACGCTTTTTGTTCATCACTCTTTGTGCAGCACGGCGAGGTGAAGCTGAATCTGCGTTCGTTATCCGGCTTTGAAATTAAAAAGGGGGGGGGGGGGTTTGAGTTGAACTCTGACCCCCAAAGTTGCTGTATTGGGGAGAAACGGTGTCGTTTCGATGACTCAGTTTGTAAAGCCGCCGCCTCCGCTGCTGTTTGCTCTCTCTGATCTATGAACTGAGGAGTGTTCCTGAGCTGTTGGTGGTCTTAATTAAAAAAAAAAGGGTTGGGGTTTTTTTTTTTCTTTCCTCAAGAAAGTCACCTGAAAGTAGCTCGAGCTCATATTTCAGCGGTGCCGTGATGGATCACCTCCGTGCTTTAGGTCTCCCAACAATCAGCGCGCCATCTCCCACAGTTCTGCACTCCTGATGCATGGCGCTGCGAACGCTCCTCTTCACCTCGCGACGTCGATCCATCACAGATGAAGAATCTGGCTCCTTACCGCATGTGCGACTTTGCAGCCTCCCTCGCTAATTGTCGACTTTGTCAGCGATTTGGGTGCCGGGAAGCGCAATAAAGTGGTCTTTTTCGGACCCCCTGCTGACTGCTGGAGAGGGGATCGAGCAGTTGGCCGTCAGTGGAGTGAAAAAAAAACTGAAACAGACTAAATGGAAACTCTTTTTCATTCAAATGCGATCGAATGATCTGCAGTAAATCGAAGAAAAAACATAAGGAGACTTAAAGGCAGCAGACACACACACACACACACACACACCGACACACACACACACACACGCTGCTCCTTTGTGTTTGTTCTCCTTCCTGTTCTGTCTCCGTCCCCAACTCTCTCTCTCTCTCTCTCTCTCTCTCTCTCTCTCTCTCTCTCTCTCTCTCTCTCTTTCTCTGATGTCTCTGAAAGTCCTCATGTGCTGAGGCTCTCATTTGATCTACAGCGTCAGACATCTGGAGCAATGCTCCATTCAAACACCTGTTTTCAATTCGGGCAACCGACAGAAACATTTGATTGTTTCTTGCAACCAGACTTCTCTCTCTCTCTCTCTCCCTCTCTCCTTCTCTCGCTCTTCCTCCTCCTCCTCCTCCTCCCCTCACTGACTATTTGTTATGTTAAAGCCAAAGTATGGACCTTCTAAAGGCAATAGATGGGAGAATAATTTGAGCTTGATGAAGCCAAATCGCGAGGAAAATGCAGCGCAGGATTTTCCAGGTGCCTTTTGGCGCCTTTGCTGCTTAACACGGTCGCTTTCAAATAGCTTCAATGTGTCCGAGTTGAATGCACTTCCCACAATGTAAAATGTTCGCTGTCGTGACGTCTGACTTCAGTCGATATTACGGTCACGTTGGAGGTCGGACAATATTCATCATGGGGGTAAAAAAAAAGCGTAAGTATACTGCAGTAATCCAAAAGGTTGTGTATTGTGTCCATGTGTCCTTTCTCTCTGAGGAACCCATTACTCTTTATTAATCTTTAACCTTCATGCTTTTGTTTATATTCGGCGGACAAAACGGCAGCACAGCGAAGTTGCTCCGGCGAGCGCGACTGAAGTCTCTCTCTCTTTTTTTTTTTGTTTTTTCCTGGCAAAATATATGCGTTGTTTATTCAGAAGTAAACAAGTATACATACGCTGAGGTTTCCGCGAGGACCCGAAGCGATCGAAGAGCGCGGCGGAGCGGGGAGACGGGAAGCCGAGGAGTTTGGAGGCGGCGGCGCTGCCAACTCTCTCCAACACTTAATTAGGCCTAATTGTCACGGGGACAGCACACACACAGAGGCAATTAGGAGAGGGGGGGGGGACATGCACGGGCGGCTCTTCGCGTGGGGGGGGAACGGCACTCAGGCAAAAGAATAACAGAGTATGATGCTTGCACATGCCACAACACGACACTAATCTATAAGTGTACAATAGAGGGTGTTAGCTGCATGTCTGTGAGTGTTACCACAGTCTACTTAGTGCTTCATCATATGCTTCGTCATGTTTATAATCACTCTTCCATAGTGAGATACAAAAGCCCTGTTTTGATAAAAATAAATACCATCAAAAAGAGAAACAACAAATATCAAAATTCCTGCATGTTTAAAAAGTTACATCGCATTCGTGAAAAAAACTCTTCGCACCGCTAAAGGAGTGCTTTGACAGTTTGGGGGAGGGGGAGGGAAGGACAGGGGGGGGGGGGATGTGCTTCCAACGGCTGGATTGTCTCCCCGCAAGAGGTCCGACGTCGCCGTGCCACCTCCGCAGTTTACGCGGCGCCAAACGGGTGTGTTCAGTCCGCGCCAACGTTGAACTGCGTGTGAGCTGCCGGCACGGGAGGAGAAACCCGCACCGCCGCTCGGAGTCGGAAAACGTGCTTCCGCGCTCCTTTCACGCGTCCTGAAAGCGCGGGTGACAGCTGCCAGCGGGGCCAAAGTAACAGTAAGAATGAGTCAGTTTCTCGAAACAAGCCTGCGTTCTTACAACAGACCGGTTGCTATTCATTGTGGCTGGGTGGCACAGTGACTGGACACCTGGCTTTAGGCCTTATCTCTGATGTTTCGACACTTCAGATGTCGGGGGTGGGGGGTGGGGGGGGGTCCTCAGTCTTTTTTCTCAGAGTAATCTGAGGGGGGGGGGCTTCGATGAACAACCCTCACCCAGAGAGTTTCGTCACCCAAACTGTCAAAACAATAGCTTTAAAGTCCTGTCAGCGCAATACTAAGTTCCTCATCACATACAATACGTACGTATGTTAAATATAGGCGGGGGTGGAAGGATAATACGTGTTGTTGGACTCATACACAAGGGAGGGCATGCAAACGTGTGTACATGATGCACAAACTAGAGCACCACTGCACATGTATGTACACACTAACTTTCGCTCATTCGCACGCACACACTCACGCACGCACACACTCATCAGATATTACAAGTAGAATTGGTCACAGCTCAACCAGCCGAAGTACTTCAAGCAAAAGCAGTACTTGTGAATTATTCTTTTTTTTTACCAAATATTTAACAGTAAAAGTCTTAAGAGGTATAGAAATATACATAGAATATGAGGACTAGATGCTCTTTAACCCATAAAAATCCTTAAGTTTTGGTCATTTTTTTGGTGAATCTGCGCAGCAATTCAAGGTTGTGCAAAACTGTCTTTGTCCATCAAATGTACGCGGGACCAAGTGTCTCCTCGGCTCACACGGCGACCCAGAGGATCGAAAGGTTCGTGCCGCCCTCGTGCGTGATCTGGTTGACTCGCCCGCGGATGCAGTCCAGGGTGACGTAGAAGGCCGTGCCGTTCTGGACCGGAAAGGAGGCTCGGAGTCCCACGCTGGCCCACTCGCTCCCCTCCGGCATGGAGCCGGACACCTGCTGAGCCACAGGACCTGCCTGCTTGCCCTGGGTGCCCGCCTGGTGCAGGGTGAGCTTGACGACGTTGCAGGAGTGGATCAGCTTGAGGTTGAGGGCCACGTTGGCCGTGCCCTTCTCGCGGAAAAGGAAGTTCTTGCGGCCGCTGGGCTCCCCCGGGCGCGCCAGGTGCACCTGCGGCGCGTCGGGGCCGGTCTGCTGGAAGAGCAGCGGCTTGTTCCTCACCGCGCCGGAGGGCAGGCCGCTCCGGGACACGGTGGCCGTCAGGGCGGCGGACACGGCGGAGGGGATCCAGATCAGGCTCAGCATGCTGATCCCCGTGCTGTCGCCGAAGTAGCGGATGTTGCACTGCGCTGGCGACGTGATCTCGAAGCTGAGCGTGTCGCCGCCATCCACGCTGACCGCGCCGGACAGCGTGATGGAGGTGTCGCGGTAGTTGACGCCCGTCTTGAAGGCCTGCGCGGCCTCCTGGCCCGTGCCGTTGCGGTTGGCGTAGGCGATCAGGGAGAAGCCCTCCCGGACGCAGGTGTGGCCCATGGAGTAGAGCGCCTGCTGGAGGACGAACTTCACCACGCCGCTCTCGGTGAAGCGGACCCCGCGGCTGTCGTGGGTCAGGCCGACCATGTAGGGGTCGGACACCGAGGTGACGCGGAAAGTGGGCCGGTAGCTGGTCTGGTAGTGCGCCAGCAGGGACATCTGCGCCGTCATGGCGACGGCGCCCGTGTCGTGCGACAGCCAGAGCAGGCTCAGCGAGGGCGCGCCGACGTCGTAGACGTGCAGGTCCTTGCTCTGGTTGCAGTGCTGGTTGGGGCTCCTCAGCAGCAGCGTGAAGGTGTGATGGGGCTCCACCTCCACGCCGCCGCTGACGCTGACGCCCTGGAAGTACTTCCCTTCCGGCTGCTCGATGCGGACGCCGCTGAGGTCCTGGCCCTCCTCCTCCTGGCTGGCGTTGAGCCGCATGCCCACCTGGAGGAAGTTCCGGCAGCTGTGCTTGATGGCGAAGTTGTGGTCCAGCCACAGCAGGCCGTGCTGCAGGAAGGTCACCTGGCCCGCCCGGTTGGCCAGCAGCTCGCTCCTCTCCCTGCCCCGCACGGTCAGCTGCAGCCCCGGGAAGATGTGGGTGCCGGGCGTCCTCGCCGGGGGCACCGCCACGTTCGCCGCCCAGGACTGGGAGAGGCGGCTCTCTTGGGGCTGGCCGCAGACGGCGTCGCTGATGGCCGTGCAGGGCACGGTGAGGGGCTCGCCGTCGCAGTCGGAGCAGGCCTGGCACTCCTGCAGCTCCTGGTTGTAGAAGTACTCCTGGCCGCACAAGCCCATCACCGCTTCTCTGTCGGACGCTCCCAGACACCTGAATCCTCCTGAACGATGGAAACTCAACAAGTCAAACAATTCATAAGATTTAGTTGACTCTGAGTTGCGCAACTCCTTCCTCTAATGTGACTATTCCAGCACGAATCTCTTATCCAGATCATTGACGATGTATAAACTCGGTCACGCCTTTGCTTCCTCCTTCTGCTCTCTGGCTATGACAAACTCATGCTGCTTCCTGCGCAGGTGGCCTCATTTGCGGCAGGGTCTGCCGGAGGTCCCGCCCCAAACGACCACGTGACCCAATCAGGCGCAACTTCTCCCTTCAGCGCGTCTCTGATTCTCAGTTGGCGCCCTGCATTTTTTTGGCTCGCCGCGACGGAGCCAAAATCAACAGTTACCGTTAGTATTATGTCCCAGCTGCCTGCACAGAAGGGGGAGGGGTATGTGTGTGTGTGTGTGGGGGGGGGGGCTTTATGATCTATGCTGCAACCAGCCACCAGGGAGTGATTGTGATATTTTGGTTTCACTTCTGCAACGCTTTCACCGCATCCATCTTCATGCAGAGAGCCTCTCATCGAGGCCCTGTGTGGCTCTCCGCACAAAAAGCTCATTGTGGCATTCATCATTTCGAAAAACGCGTGCGCGCGAGTCCGACCGAAACTCAGCGCGGACGCTCGCTGTTCGGAGCGGGATTAGCCGGGAGTGGGAAGTTTTCGCAGCTGAGACGAACCAGAACTTCCTCGTCGGCGTGAATATGGAGGAGATAAGCGACGGGCGTACCTGGTGTGTTGAGACACTTCACTCGCTCCCCGCAAATATTTGGCAGTTCCAGGCACTCGTCTCGGTCCTGCGGTTCCGAAACAGTCAACATCAATACATTGTGAAAGAAGCGAGGGAGACGAATGCGAATTTTGATATCGAAATGTGTCACTTGGGCAACATTTCTGTTCTTTGGGCCGTTAAATCAACCCGATGGATCTGCGGCGCGACTCTGCGTTTTGAAGGGGCCCGTACCTGGCACATCCTGTCCGCGGCGGGCGAGCACTGCGAGATCAGGAAGAAGCCCGGCGGACACATGGTGCACTTCTGGCACTGGGGAGGGTCCCTCTGGAAGTCGCAGTACTCCTCGGCGCCACAGGGGGAGGGGCAGCCCAGCAGAGGCTGCGGGAAGCGGGCCTCCCCGACCACGTCCATCACCTTGGAGTCGATGTCCATCTTGTGGACGGCGTAGGACTTCTGCAGGTGGCTGCGGGCCTGGCTCTGCAGGCCCGCCAGGTGGCTCTCGAAGTAGCTCTGCAGCTCGCCCTGCAGGCCCTGGAAGGACACCTGCTTGACGGTGTCGGACAGCAGGCCGTACTGGGCCTTCACCACGTCCATCTGCTCGTACATCCGCCGCTGCTGCTCCAGGATCTCCCGCTGCTGGGACAGGAGCGCCTCCTGTTGGTCGGCCAGCTTCTGCTGCAGGTCCCGGATGATGCTCTGCTGGGTGCGCAGGGCCTCCACCAGCTTCTCCTGCCCCTTGGCCAGCTGGAGGTGCAGAATGAGGGCATCTTCCGAGGGAACTTCGTTCTCCCCTGGGAACAAATGGAGGCGGTTAGCGGCTGGCGTCGGCGACGAGCTCTCGTTTTCAACTCGACCGCGTCGGAAAAACGAAAGGAAATAGCTGCTAGAAATTTGAGAATCTGATGGTTCAGAGCTTTGCTGGCGCCCGGCACGAGCGCGCCGCTTGCTCCTGCCAGCCCTGCCGGGTGCAGTGAAAGTTTCCGATACGGACTCACATCAAAGCACTTTGAATTTTCTGGACAATTGACTCGCAGATATTTTTCCAGTTCAGCAACCCTTGGAGCACAGCAGGTAGCCTTTTTGTGTTTCATTTTGGGGAGGGGGGGGTTGGGAAGGTGAAGGTCAAGCCTGCCCTCAGAGAAAAAAAATCTACTCCTGATCACTGATGAAAAAGCGACTTAAAGTCGTTTTTAGTTGAAAAAAGATCAAGGAAAGCGTGCTTTGTTTTTTTAAAATTGGAGATCAGAAGGTTATAAAGCAGCCAGATAATAGTTTCAGAAGGTCCAGTAAGAAAAGAAGAAACTCTGCCCTGTACTTCACAACTCATGCATGCAGAAGTCAATTAGCTCTCGCGGTCTCAACCCTGCGTCCGGCAGCTCAAACATCAGATGACACTGATGATGAAGATCGCAGACCTGGCTTGATGTCACATGTGAGCTGGACGCCCAGAGGCGCGCCGCCAAGTTCCGACGACGGATGTCCGAACTCCGGAAAGTCTCCCAGAAACTGCGCGGCTCTGTCGGACAGATGGACCGGGGGAAGCTGGCTGGAGCTGGAGGAGACGCTCTCCTCCGGCGCGGCCAGACAGCCGTCCCCCACGCACGGCTTCGCCCGGTGTTTGGTGCGTATCCGCAGCGGCAGCCGGCACTCGATCCCCCGGCAGTCCCGGGTGTCGTTGGTGGGCTGGAAGGGCTTCGCCGGAGCGGCGCAGTCGGCGTCGGCGCATCCCGCGGGCGCCGCTTCGGGCGCCCTCGTCCGCGCGCCGCCGTGCCGCCCGCGGAGCACCGGCGCGGCCGGGTAGGGCTCCGGCGGCGCTCTCGGAGCGCCCCCGTACGCGTGGCCGCTCTGCGGCACCTTGCCCGGCGTCATCGGGTGGAAGTGCCGCGGCGGTCTGGAGGACCTGCCGCCCGGGCAGTGCTCCCCGGTGCACGGCCGCGGATCGCCCGCGTCCCCGCCGTGGCAGTGCGTCCCGCGGCACACCTCGGCCGCCGCCGGCTCGCGCAGCGCGAGGAGCACCAGCAGCAGCGCCGATGTCGCGAAAAGCATGTTGCGTCTAATTTACGTCCGTCTGCAAAGGAAGCAAAAAGAGTTCAGGTTTTCAGAGTGAGAGTGGAGGGGAGGAACACCCCCCCCCCTCCGCTCCACTCCATCTCTCCTCTTCTGTCGCAAACGGGGGACAAACTTCCCCATAGTTGACCGAGGAGTGCGCGGGTCTCAGAGGGGGGAGATTTACCTTCAGCTCCGGGCTTTGGCGCGACTGGCTTTCCTGGCTGTCAGCAAGGAGGGAAAAAACATTAGACACACGCATTACTGCCGGCTGCCTCCATGCCTGACCCACTCTGAGGGTCTCTGCACTACATTGTCAGGATGTGGCATTCCTAAGACTTAATTAGCATCAGGTTTCCCCGGCCACAAATTAACCCTTCACCTTCCCTCTGTTCTATGCAGTGAAGCTTCTCTCTAATGTATATATTTTTTAAAAAAGCCTTTCAAAAATGTCATTTTTCAAGCTACTTTTTGGACGTTTTCACGGGAATTATGTTGCTTTTTCGAAGGCCAAATAAGCTCCGGACCATCTCGCAAGTGATGGATGTCCTCATTGACGACTGTCACTTTTCATTTCGCTCACTGTTGACTTTTCTGTGACCCCCCTGGCCCCCCCAATGTCACCCTAAAGTGGCAGCCCCCCCGCCCCCCCCCCCGTTCGGCACATCCTGGATGTTGAGACAGCTGCTGGTCCTCGACCCCGCCGCGTCCTCCTTGTCGTAGCGGCCTTGTCAACGCGCAGCGGCCCGTTTTATAGACAAAGCCGGCCGAGGTCAAACTTTTGTTGGGGGGTTGGGGGTGTGGGGTGGGGGGGGGGACCTGCGGCAGGAGACTGGAATGTGAGGCACAGCTGTTTTTCTTTCCCGGGACCTTTTGATTTTGTGTCATCTTGGGGCTTCGGCGCAACGACAAGTCCGTGAGGCTTTTTTGAGGCAGTTGGTTGCAGTCAATGGTGCAAATAAGGAAAACAGAAACAACACACATCAATCTCTCAATTAAAATAAACATTTCATTTTGTCGGCACCTCATGTTTTGACTGTCAAGATGTTATGTATGGACTCAAAATTACACAATCTTGACACTTTCTTTCATTCTTCCCTAAATTGTGCTTTACTCGTCTGAGGACTGCAAATTATCCTCGATTTCGACCTAAAACATCGCGAAATGTACATTTTTGTGATGAATCACGACATAAAAAACTCAAAGTTTATCTTCTGGCTGTTGTGTGAAGTTTAGACATTTATTTTCTTCCACTATCTCATATTTATGACTCAAGAATTAATCGACGAGTCATTCAAAATCCCTGTTTTTTTCAAAGTAAAGCCACATTCAAAGCGACTTCCTCGCTAATCTGACTTTGCACGACAAACTTTGACCATGTTCAGAAAGCTGCGTTTCGTAAACTTGACTCATAGCATAATATTTACTCAACAACAATGCCGTTTTTCCATAAACTTTATCCAATGCATTAAAGTTGGGGTTTTTTTGTTTTCTAATTTGGCAGCTCGGGCTAAAAGGAGTCCGATTCGCATTAATAAAAACAAACCCAAATTTCCTTGTTTACGGCAATCTGCTGCTAATTAACTGATGCCAGACCGAGCTGGGAACACAACCTCACTTACATATAAACAAAAACACACAGCGAGCTTAGTCGCTTGGTGTAAACTTGTGGTCCGGATTACTTGCACCACAGGAGCAGGAACAAAGAGAGAGAGAGAGAGAGAGAGAGAGAGAGAGAGAGAGGGAGAGAGAGAGAGAGAGAGAGAAGGGGGGGGGGAGCTGCAGGTTGGCTGCGTTTCCTGCTCAGCACCACCCACCCAGTTCAATGGCGTTTGGCATGTACAGTACAGCAGAGTACACACAGAGGGCACTACAACACTCCTGTTTGCATCACTTGGCACGTCGTCCCAGTGACAGGTGATCCGCCGCCGCCGCCGTCCAGCCGCTCCATCGCTTTGCGCGGCAGCTCGCTGCTTTTATCATTATCGCCCCATTTTCTTTCAGTGCCCCGGGAAACCCATTCAGAGGTGCGACGGAGCGCTCGGATATCGCGCGGCCCGAGACGAATGGCTCCGGAGGACGCCCTTCCACCTTACGCCCCCGCCATCTGGGGTCGACGTCACCCCCCCCACACAAAAACCGACGGCGTCTTCTTCCAAGCTCACCCCCCGCCCCCCCCCCCCCAGCTCTGCCTGCACGATTGGAACTGTGCTTTCTCAGACACGCACAGTTTGATTGAAAGGCTCCCAAAAAATGACAGACTAATCGCTTTCTTTTCTCTTTTTTTTTCATTTTCTCTTCCTTTGACTCCTTGTTGTGATGTATGAGCTCCGACACGCGACTGGCGAGAAACCCATTACTGGGATCTACCCTGCCAGACCACCCTGCGTGCCTGAAGTGGAAGGGGGGGGAGGGACTCCCGAGTCACAACCAAAAGCGAGAAAATCACCTCATTTTCTGCTGCCCAGCTCCACGACCATTAATCAGAGTATTTATTTGAGAAATGTTCGGCGAGGCAGCGGTACACTTGCATTCTGGGGCTGGGTGGGGGGGGTGGGGTGGGGGGGGGGCTCCTGGAGCTAATGGGAGGCTGCCTTTGGTGTCCATCTGTTTGTCAACCCCGGAGAAAGGGGAGGAAATGAGGGTGGTTGGGACACATGCCTGTGCCCACAAGTGTTGCTTTAATACATCACGAGTCATGAAAGGCTCCTTTGGAACCATCCAAGGTTATTTGGTCCCCCCCCCCCTCTGCGCGATGACAGGATCCCGCCACGGAGAGGGTGGTCCGCCTCATGCTGGATGGAGAGCTGGGCCGAAAAAGGGGAAACGGAGCACCGGAGGGCTAAGAATAGACCAAAAAAAAACCCGGGTTCGGTGGAAAGAACCCGTCCTCCCTGAGCATCATTTTCGCGACGGTTTCCTGACATTTGACCGGATCTCCCGTCGAGCTCAACGTCGGGAGGGGGGGGGAGGAAGTGAAAATCTTGTTTTGCGGCCTCCCAGGTTGACTCAAGGAGAAATGCAAATAAATAGAGCTATCTGTGTCTGCACGGTCAGATAAGAGCCAGAGGCTATTCATAGCCTGACAGTTTGACTCTCCTTGGTTCCCCCCCCCCGAAGATAACCGACCTTGTAGTACCGTTTCAGCATCTCAAGATTTCCCTTCCCGATTTCGAACTACGAAATACATAACATCGTGTTGCGCCTGGCTCCCAGGATGGCTTTTTAAAGACAAGAGCTGGTTTTCAGGTGTTTTCAATGCAGCGTGAAAGAAAAACCCCCCAGTTTTTCCTTAAACTGAAAGACTTCTTTCAATTTGTGCTTCGAAAAAAGGAGCAAAAGTCCTTTTTAAACGTAGGCCAGGATCTCTGGCCGGCTTCAGACAAAGGAGTTCATCCTTCAGAGCGGGCAGGTGGAGCGCTAGGAGACGGCTCTAATGATGCGTGACCGCTGCAGGGACATTGCTTCAACTCGGGGCGCACTTGGCGACCTTGAAAACCAAAGTTTTCGTTGGAAAGAAAGCAAGAAGACGTCACAGACGAGCAGAGGAGACGCGGGGCCGTCGATAGTGGATGGCTTTTGGGGTTTTTTTAGCCACGTGACACGCGTGCAGAACCAGGGTTCCATCGCCGGGGTTCAGGACAGCAGCAGGAACTTTCTAATCGGAGTCGATGCGAAGGAGACGCGTCGGCTCTGCGTTAACGTACAGTGGGCGGGGAACGCGCAGCGCCCCGACAGCTGTAAATCAGCGTCCTGAACCTGTCTGCCTTTATTGTGTTCGCTCTGGAGTGTAAATCTAGTTCCATTCATTGACAGCGATGTTAATTCCCAGTAAATTGTGATTTATTCTCTTCATAAAAGAGGAAAAGAGGAAAAAGAGACATTTGTGGTGAGAGTTGCCTTCAATTTTTTAGAGTGTCGTCAAGAAAAAGTCACGTTTAATGAGATACTCGTCCTGAAATTGGTTAATCGGTGTGCGAGGTCCTCTTTTTACTTATCCAACATCTCCCCTGCATCAGAACCTTCCAGAACCAGCAGGAGCTGAGCTACTCCAGAGCTTGTAATGGACAATAGCGCACGCACCCTCCGCAGCATCCCAGACCGACCGTTTTAATCCTCGCGTGCATCCGTTTACCCAGCGATCCTCCTCTCTTTGAACGAGCTCGTCCCAGCCGGCTCAACGTGCGCCGTGCCCCCCC
>JASSRZ010000002.1:11801417-11814159 GCA_032164315.1 Malacoctenus gilli | reverse complement strand
AAACGTCAGTCAGAAACACACTGGAGAAGTGATGCAAAATCTGAAACTTAGAGCAATTGGCTCCTACAATCAGACACGAAATAATTATAATTCTATGACTAAACAAGCACCAACAAAGATAAATAAATGGGGTTTTTTTCTGTAAAGTGAATGATATACTCAGTATGTTTTTTTTGAAGTAGGGTTTCTTTCAATTGCATCAGTTTTGTGATGTTGGCTAACACCCCGACAAGTGAAACAGGAAATGTTGCTTAATCTTCTTGCTCCGAATTTATAATCTCATCTAAAAACGATAGGAAAAAGTGGGGTTTTTTTTAAGTCAAAATTCAACACCCGGCTTTGGGTGAATCAGTGTAATCCACTTGAGAATGATTGACTGAATGAACGATGCGCATTGATGTCTTTTGCCTGTTTTTACAAGGGTGACTCACTGATTTGCTGAACGTTTATTGACTGGCTGTCTTCTGACATTCAGGTGCAGCCGCTATTGTCACAGTGGAGATGCGCCAAAACTTTACACTCTAGTTCTTATTTAATTAGGTGAGTTTGACGCCAGTTTTTTTTTCCTTTCCAGATGTTGTCTTACTTTTTTGAGACTGTTATACAGAAGATTTTTGCCTGAGAGTGTTTTTTTTTTTTCCTGATGTATTCAAGGCAGAAGCCGAGGTTCCTGTATCCTACACAATGGTGCTGCAGCCGGACCACGCACAGCGACGCCAAGCTGAAGGACCCCTTCATGTTAGCCCAGAAGGATTTAACGAGTTTATATGATGACATCAAAAAGGTGAGGAACGAGCGCGCGTCGGACTCGGGGAAAAACCACCCGATTCTCCCTGTGCGACCTTGAGACGTCTTTCCAACTCTGTCGCTGCATCAGTTTGTGTCGTCTTGGTTTCCAGGAGTTGTTTGTATCCAAAGATGAACTCAAGCACCTGTGCGACTACTACTTCGATGGCAAAGGCAAGGCCATCCGGCCGATGATCGTGGTCCTGATGGCCCGAGCCCTCAACATCCACAGCAACAGAGGCGGGTCAGTACGGCGAGCTCTTCAGTTTTATTGCCTGTGATTCAGCGCAAGTGAACTGTGACACACTGACAGCGTGACACGCGGTGTGGGGAGGGGGGGCGGGGGCGCCACACCGCGTGTCATTGCATAAGGTGCGATCGAGGTTTCTTTCTATAATTGGCTTCCTTTGCACGTGTTCCCGGCAGAGACTTGCTGCCGGGTCAAAGGGTCGTCGCCATGATCTCCGAGATGATTCACACTGCCAGCCTGGTGCACGACGACGTCATCGACGGCTCCGACAAGCGGAGGGGGAAGAGGACGATCAACGAGGTGTGGGGGGAGCGAAAGGTAAGAAATAAACAGCCTGTAGTTTGGAAATATGGTTGATATTGACGTTTCTGGAATCGTGATTTGAGCCTTCAGTTCGAGCTGGAATCTTTCCAGGAAGCTGCTAAAAATAGAAGCGATCCCAACCGCATTTGCGCGTCTCCGCCGCCGCGTCTTTCAGGCCATCCTCGCCGGCGACTTCATCCTCTCCGCCGCCACCATCGCCCTGGCCCGCATCGGCAACAACACGGTGGTCAAAGTGCTGTCGCAGGTGATCGAGGACCTGGTGCGAGGTAGGTAGGCCCCCCCCCCCTCCCCCTCTGACGCACGCGGCCCCCTCCGTCGCCCTTCACGCACTAACAGGCAGCGTCGCGTCTCCCCTCCCCCTCCCCCCCTTCCACAGGCGAATTCATGCAGATGGGCTCCAAAGAGAACGAGAACGAACGGTTCAAACACTACCTCGAGAAAACCTTCAAGAAGACGGCGAGTCTTATTGCTAACAGTTGTAAAGCAGTATGTACGTTCTGTCTTCTCAGTCATGGCCGACAGACCGGGAGCGGCGCCGCTTCCTTTCGGGGCGACGGTTTTTGGTTGACCGTCTGCTTTTCCCTCCTTCGAAGGTTTCCATTCTGGTGAACTCTGACCCCGAGGTTCACGAAATAGCCTATCAGTACGGGAAGAACGTCGGCATCGCGTTTCAGGTACGTTTGGGTGGGACGTGTTGATGCATGAGGCAGGTATGTTCAGAGGAGGTAGTACTGGCGTATTTGTTTGTACAGGAGGGATTAGATGTACTTCAAGTTGAGTTAGAACATGATATTGACGGCACGGTGTGTGTTTTTTTTTTTTAAATCCTGCAGCTTGTGGATGATGTTTTGGACTTTACATCTGGAGCCAGTCAGCTGGGAAAACCCTCAGCTGCAGACTTGAAACTCGGTTTGGCCACCGGACCAGTGCTGTTCGCCTGCCAGCAGGTGAGGGCGCTAAAAAACAAAGCGTTTTCACTTTAAACCAGCTTAAACTACAGGAAGCTTTTTCCTCCTTCTCAGTTTCCTGAACTTCACGCGATGATCATGAGGCGCTTTAGTTCGAAAGGAGACGTGGATCGAGCCTGGAAGTACGTCCTCCAGGTAGGACCTCGGCCGCCGTTTTTTTCCCCACGCCTTGGGTTTCTCGCCGATTCAACGCTGGACTAACCTCCGATCGAACTCGCTCTCTTGCAGAGCGACGGCGTGCAGCAGACCAGCTTCCTGGCCCAGCGGTACTGCCAGGAAGCCATCCGGCAGGTCAGCATGCTCCGGCCGTCGCCGGAGAGGGACGCGCTCATCACGCTCACCGAGATGGTGCTAACCAGGGACAAGTGAAGCTCCCTCCGCCGGGCTTTCGCTTCAGGCAGCTACGTGACGGAAAGCCACTCATGCCACCACCGTGTGTTCAAGCAGGCCGCGATGGAACAAAGTCGGAGGGGGAGCGAGTCCGGTCTGGAGGGACCCTCAGTGAGGCTCACGGGAGGGGGGGGGGTCTCCGTCAGGACTGATGTTGCCCAAAAATGTAAATCCATATTGCTTTGACATCAACACACCTGTTTTTGTGTAAGTTATGTGCAGTTCCTGAATGGAGTCACGGTAAATACTCTTGAGTTTTGACTTTGAATGAACAAAACGCTGAAACCTGCAAATCCAAACGGTCAATGTGTCCAGTACAAGCGACCACCTCTGATGCCTGAAAGCGGCCGAGCTGCGGCGGCACGCCGTCCGCGCGGCACCGGGAGATCCGTCCACTCCACAAAGGCCAAACGGTCCCGTGTCTTTGGTCCCGCGGACTCGTTGTAAGGTTACCTCTGAAGGCTGAAGTGCCCCGGAACAACTGAGGCCTTAACTTCTGCAACAACTGTGTGCTCAATAAACCAACTGTCTGATTTTTTTGCTTTTCTATTCAGTCCGACTCTTCTGTTGCCTTCCAAGCCACCACACGCGCTCCACCTTGTACATAGAATTGTTTATTATAAAAGACTGTACATTAATTTCTCAATCAACATATTATACATACAAATGAAGGGCAGAGGAAGAGATACATTGAGACTTTATTTTTACCCAATACAGTGAGCTGGAACCCTCATCTTTTGGTAAATAACCCGGGCCAATAGCAAGGCGTTAGCAGTGGTATTATAAAAATGGTAACATGGTGACCACTGCAGGTTAAGTCTGCATTCACAGGTCAAAAGTTAGCTCATGGTAAAATGCATGTTTATGGGCAAAAAAATGAAAAAAAATACAATGTTTTTAAACTGATTTCTAAACCTGAGTCACATCTAATATTGATTGGCTGATTTGGACATGAGTTAGTGTATTAGAAGCCCCGCCCACACGTTGGAAAAAAAAAAACAGTCGGAGCATCACCACCATCAGGAAGCGTTTTCCTGGAAACGACTGAAAAAACTCCTGGGTAACTACAGCAGGCCTGTAGGTGGCGCTGTAGCATCCCACCGAAAAGAAGGAGCCAGTATAAACAAATTGAATAGAAAACATGAGTTTGTAAAGAAAGCTGAGGCTAAGTTAGCATCAGCTGAACCACAGGGGGTTGAAAACGAGTCCAGTCTGGTACCCGTTTCCCCCGGTTACGCTGGCAATGTTTAAAAAAAAAAAAAAAGAAAGTTGAACAGACTCCTAAATCGACCCTGCGTGGGCGGAGCCTAACGCAAAACCAGTCAAATTCCACGGTCGCCCCATTCAGCGTGGTCCTTTTGAATCTAAAGCCGGCCGCTTTGAGCGAGGCCGACGAGGTATCAGGGTTGTTTCTTGGTCGACCGTCTTGCATCTGATTCGTCTCATGGCAGTGTGAGGCGGGACTCAACCGGGCTCCAGCGTCGCTGCACAGCCACCACGGCGACAGTCCTCTGCCGACAGCTACTGGTGGACCCAACAGAGCTTGTGTGTATTAATAACAAAAAGAAAATTAACAGTGATGTGACAAAAAAAAAACCAAAAACAAAACCCAAATAAAGATTCTCTCGTTAATTCGAATGTGAGCTCGAAGGGAAAGTTTGCAATTGACTTCGGAGTCCTAAAAAAGTTCAGTGATTTCCACAGTGTGATAAAACAACAGAAAGAAGTGACTACATTTACAACATAATGGAAGCATAATGGCAATAAAATTAGGATTACATCGTATCTCAAACGTTTCGCATGCGTTTGCGCCGAGACGACCGCTTTCCAGAGGTGTTTTTTTTTTTGTTTTTTGGTTCGTTGAAACACGATTTACAGGCTGGACGTCTCTCGCGGAGCGTCGACGGGCCGTTTCGGAGTCGAGGAGGGCGCCGCGAACAGAGACGGTCGTGTCGTCGACATTCACGTAGATTTACATTACAGGAATCCCCCCCCGGGTGGCCGCCCCGCTCGCGTTATGTACAAACACTCCCGCTGAAGGTGCGTTTCGTTTGTTCCGTCCGACGTAAATCGATTTTAATTTAGGATCAGATTTGTTTGCGTTTTTCGTTCGGGCGCGATGTCGTCGTCGTCCGTCCTTCAGCTCGTGTGGGCACACGCGGTCCGATGTCTTAATAAACTATTCGCTTTAACATATTCCATAACTGTCCCCCGAACCCGACCCAATAACACCAAAATAAACTAAATACTTTGTTTTCTTTCACACTCAGCAGGGGGAGGGACATTCTGTCATAACAAATAAAAAAAAAAAAAAAGGGGTGGGGGGGGGGGTCTTACAGTTATGAGTCTCGGGAGCTGGGAGAGCGATGACGGACTCGCTCTCTGGGTGGAGCGCGATATGACTGAATAAATAGGCTGCGGGTTCACTGCTGCAACTGGGTCCCTTCAGTCGGCGTAGTGCATGATGGACTCCACGTAGTTGCCGGGAAACAGGCCGGTGACGCCGTTGCACATGCCCTCGAACCAGCCGTCGTCGTTCTTCTTGATCACGTAGATGATGGCGCCCTCGATGAACGTCAGCTCGTCGTCCTTGTCCCTCGTGTAGTCGTAGATGGCCACCACTGCAGGGGGAGGGGGAGGAAAAGAACGCGTGATCAGCGAGGAATCGGCAGCGCCGACGATTGCTCGCGGTTGATGGGAGGCCGACCTTTCTCGATGTAGTTCTTGGGGGCCCACTGCGGGTCCCCGTCGGCGTAGGGGTCGTTGTAATGCACGACCGAAGCGTCCTCCTCCTCGTAGTCCACCGGCGGTGGCGGCGGCGGCGGAGGGGACTCGTCGAACATCGGCAGGTCGTCCGGCGGCGGCGGGGGAGGCGGGGTCGGGGTGTCGGCGACTGGCGGGGACAGAAAGGAGCTCGTGAGCGGGCGCCAGCGGTGCCGGACGGAGCCTGCCGACCAGGAGGCCGGTCGAGAGGCCATGCGGAGTTACGGACGATGCGATCGCATGCGACGGGCGGACGTGTCAGTCAGGCTGCGAGACTTCTCATGCAACGCCACTGTCTAAACTCTGATTCGGCTCACGTTCGGGGGGGCTTCAAATGAAGTTAGGCATGCATGTACTGTAAAAACTGACATACATGATGAACATGCTGAGTCATGCTGTAATATACACGAGGTTGTTGGCTTTTTCAGCGAACGGGGGCTGCTGTAGCAAGTCGTTGCAGCTTGCACTGCGGACTAGGCTTGAAGACTCAACCTGACACGAGGCTGGAGTCAAATTACAAACACTAAAAGCTGCAGATTTGTAGGCGAAGAGCCGTACAAAGATTGAATGTAGAAAACAAGTCAATCGCAAATAGGAGAGTGATTTTTGGATGGACACAGTGGCTCATTTATCAGAAATACTCAATGTTACAAATCGTTTCCTATAATGAATCATGAATCTAATCAACTTTGTGAGTACTGAAACTTATCCGTCTGCTTTGAACCATTTCTCTCCATTTTATACTTTTCGCCAGCAGGTGGCAGCACTGGGGCCTATCTCCCTCAGCGTTGCTCTCTAGTGACCTTTAGCACCTTTCCTCCCAAACAGCTCCACAGTGACCTGCTGCCAGTGACTTCTACAGAACAATAATAATCCAGAGAGAACACCTCGCAAAAACTCACCCCTCTACATTTATTCCTAAATTGATTTCAAGTTAATAAGACAAATACTCGATTGTTAAGTGGCTTTTTGGAGGAGAGGTTAGTAGCCATTGCTCCGACAGACAGGCGACAGACAAAACACAATGCATGCTGGGTGTTCTGGAAGAGGGGTGGGGTGGGGGGGAGTGTTGGCGAGGGGCACAGAGGAAAGTGCTGCGCAGTGTGTCCGAGCCTCTTCACTTACTGCTCTCCTGCATCCTGGCCACAAAGCCAGTCAGAGGTATCTGTGGAGTCAGCTGGGGCATGGGGGGAGGAGGCGGGGCGATAGACACTGAAAGCCGTCAACGGGGGTGGGGTGGGGGGGGAGGTGGGGGAGTGGACAGGAGGGCAGAGAGAGTGAGCGACAGTGGGAAGGGAGGAAAAGAAAGAGAGGAGACAAAAGTGCATCAGTCACCGTCAGAGTGCCACCCGATCACCCAAGCCAAAACACAGTGAGGCAGACAGAGCTTGTGAAACACTCGGGGAAAAAAGTGGAGGGCGCAGACAGTGGCCGACTGTGTTGAGATGCGAAGGCTTGGCCGCGAAAACCCCCCCCCCCCGCAAACGAGCAGCACATTCGCTGCAGTGACTCCGCAGATCAGACGAAAACGTGGGTTGAAAAGTTCAGCGCGGCTGTGACGTGCTTCACGTGGTATCTTGGGGTCAGAGGGGTCGCGGGGGATAAAGGGAGGATTACGGTTGATTTCTGTCAATCAGACTGTTCCCACTCCCTAAAAGCGTGCTGCACAGAACCAGAAGAGGGCGCTATATCCCACTATTGTCTATAACTTGTCTCCAATCAGGAGCTAATTACCTGAACTCCTCTCAAACCCGTTGTAGGTCCTTGGACAAAAACGAGACTTTGGATACCACGTTTTCCCGAAACTATCCAACTATCAAATCTGTGACTTATTTTTCTATTTAGTTTGAGGGGAAAACTTATTCCAGGTGTGACGCGAAAGTGCTACGATCGGAATTCGATTGGCAACATCTGGATGCTCTCGAGATCGTCTCGTGTAAATTCAGACCAGGCGGCGTGACGACATTCTTCTGTTAGAAAATAACTTTTACAGCTAGTTAAAGGATCACTGAACGCTGCTTTTTACTCTGCCTCTTTAAATGACAAGCAGCTCCCAGAGGCAAGATAACAGAGTATTGATACTACATGATCAAGCTTTACTGCATTTTTTTTCTATTTGGGGGATTTTACATACTGTATCTTAATGGGAAGACCTACACTTTTAACTCTTAAATAAACCGTTTCGCGAAGTTACATTTGGTTGCAACAGATGTCAACAACTTAATGTTCACAATGATCAAAAAACCCTCTATTTTAAGTTATTTTTTTCATGATTCAAACGAGCTTTTCTGTTGCGATCCCACCACACTATGACAATCATGCACTTTATTAGCATCTGACTGTTAATAAAGGAAGACTCAAGATCCAGAACGGAAGCCTTCAGAGCACTGACTCACTTGTGCAGTACTATGAAGGTAAGCTCGCTCTGTGCGTCATAAAAGTGAGGTTCCTGTGCCGCAGTGACAGTGGCAGGTGTGTAAAGCAGGTTGAAGCTGGAGACAGAAGCGCCTTACTTGAGTTCTGGCCGTAGCCAGGAGTGCCGCCATTAATATGAGGCTGCTGAATCTGCTGCTGCTGTTGCTGCTGCTGCTGTTGTAGCTGCTGCTGTAGCTGTAGCTGCTGCTGCTGCTGCTGCTGCTGCTGTTGCTGCTGTAGTTGCTGCTGCTGCTGCAAGGAGAACTGGGAAGTGACCGACGGCGCCCGGCGGTAGGTGCCCGTGGCCGAAACCATAGAGACAGAGGAGTTGGAGGAGTTGTGTCGGGAAATCTGCCGCGAGATGGTTCCAAACTGGGACATGGGAGCGGGGCCCAGACCAGGCCCGGGGGCCACGGCTAGAAAACACCCACAGACAAAGAAAAAAAAGAGGGGGAGGGAGGAGGAGAGACCACAGAGGGAGGGATGGAGGTTAGACGGAGGAGAAGGAAACGAGGGGGAGAGGAAGGAGAGAGAGAAAAACAGGAATTAGCAACACCACCGAGGATTAGGCAAGCTCGAATGTGCGATAATTAGAGCCCCAGATTGTTTGAAGAGACAATCGATGTCAGTCGGAGGGAGCTGGCGCGATGAGGGAGGCAGAAGAAGATGTCGTCGCACCGAGATATTTCAGGAGTTTGGAAGGGGAAAAAATTCAGATTAGACGGTGAACTCCGAGCTGCTGGAGGAACGTAGCACAGAGACACCGCGGGAAGGAGATTGATCGTAGAGTTTTGAAAGAAAGCAGCAGCAAAAAACAGACGCTTCAACAAGGACTCGCCCGGCCTTTCAAAGGCTGCGGGGAGCGAACCGATTCCAAAACAAAACAGCCGCCTAATCTTTACAAACAGCAGCAACATCGCAGCAACAATAAATACACTCAAGTCTTGAGAGGGGGTTACAGCGGCGTGGGCGTTAGTGGAGGCAAACAGAAAGACGTGGTTCAAAGCCTCTGGGTTTTTTCGCCCCCCCCCCCCCCCGCCCCCCCTCCATGACTGAGCTCTGTTCCAGCGTTTCCCGTTCACGGCTCCGCGGAACATCTCAGGAGACCGAGCGCTCCGATAGGATGGGTGGATCCACAGGAAGTCCAAAGCAGGGGGGAACGCGGGCGCAAACAGACTCCTTCATACATACAGGGGTTCTGACTGGAGGACTGTTGTCATGTTCTGAAGGACTGACTGAACGTGCTTGGAGTCGTCGATTTATGGAGCCGGTGAGTTGATGTGAACACAGTACATGAGGTGCGCACGCAGGCACACACTCACATACGTACACACAGTATTTATCTTGATTCCTTTTCAACTGTGCAAAACAGTAAATCAAAACCTGGCATCACTCAGTGATTCAAAAACAATTTGATGTACATTGAAGCTTCATCAGGCGATGATAAATATCTGGAGCAGCCAAGTGGCTCCGAGTCTCAAGAGGGACTTCGGGCTTTGAAGGTTGAGTTTAGAGTGAAACTTTTACCGAGTCGTTCTGCGATCGTTTATTTCAGGTCAATGATCAACATCTAACCTGATATAGACCATGCACAGAAAACATTTCGCACCAGACAGTTTAGACTCAATGTTTCAGTCTGGAGACACGTCGCCCGTTGCAGCTTCACTCGCATCCACCTCGGAGAAAAACACTCAAAGGACACTGACGTATCTTACATGTGCAGGAGAAGTCTGAGAGTCACATAAACATGTCAGTCAATGAGTCTTCTTTTAGAACTGTGCAGCTCATGTTAGTCGTCACATCCGCAATATCTTGGAGGTGACGCAACAATTCGTTTTGGGAGACTATCGAGGCTGCAAATGTCAGCTGGATTTGACGTGACCTCAAACTTCTCCGTCACCCCACCTCGAAGAAAGGTTCGATCCCGCCGCCGCCGCCACCGGGAGAGATCCAACGGTCAATCGCATTTCCATCAGAAAGCGCTCGTACGATGTCTGTGCACACTGAGAGCAGCCACCAAGTGAATCTTGGGTCCAGGTCAACAAGTTTTATGGGCCGCGGCCAGTTGCTCCTCGCCAACGTGGGTCGGAAGCCAACTCGATTCCCATCTTCTCCCATTTCCTTAATAATGTTACTTTATATACTCAGCTGCACTTTGATTAACTAGGAAACGTGAGCAGTGAACACATCGGGAGCGAGGAAGCTCCCAGCTGAGCCCCCACAGTCATCTCCTCTTGTGAAATGCGTTCCCATAACCTGAGTCATCCTCAGTGATGAAGCTGCAGTGTGTTCAGACACGTCTCCAGCCCAAGCAGCCCGAAACCTTGTTTTACCCAGATGCGCCCACCACAGAGACAATTAGGGGGGAACGTGACGTTGATCCGGCACCCAGGTCAGCAGACGTGACGGAGGACGAGCTCCTGGTGGAGTTGTAGGAATCTCACCTAAGGGTGGAGGAGGAGGAGGAGGCGGTGCTGGCGGGACTCCCCCGGCCATGAGAGGGGGAGGAGGAGGAGGAGGGGGTGCTGGAGGTGCTCCCCCGGCCATAAGCGGGGGAGGAGGAGGAGGAGGGGGTGATGGAGGCGCTCCCCCGGCCATAAGAGGAGGAGGGGGTGGGGGAGCGAACGCGGGTGGGACTGAAAGAAGCGTCGAGATTAGTGGCGGTCGGAAGGCTGACGCAGGAGCAGCGGTGCCTCCTGGCCTCCTCCTGCACCTCCTCTCTGTTACATAACATCTCTTCAATACACCCTGAAAAAAAGCAACAAAAAAAATCCACCCCCCTTTGGGAGCTGGAGGAGCGCTCTGACTTTGTCAGGACGAAGCCCGCTCGCGAGGAGCGCCGTCTTTGTGGCAGTGGATCGGGGGTTGCCATGGCGACCGGCTGGCAGGGAGCGCCGCGGACGGTCCCGCGCTCGCCGGCCCGATCCTCGCGCCGAGGCACGACGAAAACCCCATCCTCCCTCCTTTCCTCAAACCTCTTTCTTCCAAACCCCCCCCCCGCGACATCGCGTCCGTCGCCATCCCCGCGCGGCGCGACACTCGCCGCTGCGGCGTGTGCGTTAGCGCGGCGTTTTGTGGGCCTTAACGTTCCGCCACGATGCAGTGGGGCTAACGCAGCTTGGCCTATTTACACAGTAGGATAGAGAATCAGCTGTGCTTGGAACACAATGGGCCTCCATAATCCCTGTCTGGTAAACATAGGCTTTGCCTCGCGGAGTCGCACGGGCTGCAAACGGCGCAACACGCAGTGTTTACACCTCCTTGAATCAGGCCTCCACGAGCTCGACGCATGAAGACATTTGTCTGATTTCCGTGTAAATTAAAATAAAGGATTAGAGTCAAAAAATACACAGAAATGTGTAATTTTGTCCAAAATACTGGGTGCATAGTAGCAGAAGTAGGGTGTAGCGACTGTGTTGACTGTCTGCGAACTCCAGTTGAGGCTCATACAAGTATGCACGCTGTGCAAACAGCGGGGTGAATGTATTCCTCACTTCTGCTCCTTAGTGTTCAAAAAGTGTTTTCTCGTGTTTCTCTGGCTAATAAGCGGATATTAATAACTTTTGGAGCGAAATTTGGCGACGGAAACGGGTTTTTCTTCCCTTTTCATTGCTGAAAGAAAGGAGGAAACTCCCTCCAAAAACTCCCTCCCCTTCCATGAAAAGGTCATGAGGTCACTGTGAAAAGTCACGTCACGCTCACCTGGTCCAGAGTTGGGGATGGAGGGCGTAGGCACGGCGATGGGAATGCCGATCCCGCTGCTGCCGCTGTTCTCCCGGCTGCTGCTGCCCCCGCTGCTGCCGCTGAGAGGGGGGGGGGGGGGAGCACCAAAGAGAGAGAGAGGAGAGAAAGAAAGAGGACATCGCTTTTATTCAGGCCAACCTGCTCAGGCTGCGCAGCAGGTAAAACGCCGCAGATGTCGGGACACGACGCGGCCCGTGGCCTATTTGAACACGCGAACGCCCCCCCCCCACCAACACTCCCTGCTACCGTCTCATGAGGTAACGCAACGGCCAAATTCTTGCTGATTGATTGTGTCTGCTAACGTTTTGGCGCTAAGCTGCAGGGGGGGACACGCCCAAGTGAGCAACACATGAGTCACGACGCTGAGAGGAGAACCTCAACTGAAGACTGGAGGGAGGAGGAGAAGCGCTGGACTTTTTGCACGCCAACGACCTAAAAATATCTCATTCAGGCCCTCGGATCGCGGATGAGACACTTTTTCGAGTAAAACTTCTAAAGCCAGTCAAGGTTCCCCCCAAAATACATTTAAATACGATGGCTTTCACTTCTTCCGCCCCCTCCCCCCTCCCAAAGCCTCACAGGGGCGAGAGGCCGTGGTTGTTTTTGTTAAAAGTGTCACATTGGCTTTATTGGCAGTATTGGATTGTGTCGCTGCAGCGCTGCCCCAGTCTCGGAGGAATATAGGACACGAGCGTGCAGCATGTATGTCAGCGCCGCAGTGGCCCGTGGAAGCGCACTCCCACCCTGTGTGTGACCCCTGGGGCTCGGAGATCGATGGCCTGGCCAGCTGAATCCTTTCCCCCCGCCCCCCCACCCCACTGTCTCTCTCCCTCTCTCTCTCTCCTCGCACACCCTGTCCCCGATCCTTCGCTCGGCCCACCTCTTTCATCCCTTCCCCTCTCCCTTAACCGTCCCCCCGACCTCCTTCTCTCCTCTCCTCCAGCGCCTGTAAAGTGATTCCCCATTCGTCTCTCCCACCCCCCACCCCCCACGCACACTCCTGCCTACCCCATCTCCTCTGATTCCTTCCATCTCACTGAAGCCCTCACTCTCGTCCCGTCCCCCCCCCCCCCCACTCTCCTCTCTGATCCATGTCAGCGAA
>JASSRZ010000002.1:11789338-11801317 GCA_032164315.1 Malacoctenus gilli | reverse complement strand
CCCCCCACACACACTCTCCTCTCTGATCCATGTCAGCGAAGCCCCGGGGCTCTGAGGGCACAAAACAGCAGGGTTACCCCTCCGAAGGACGGCGGCGGCGGTGGGAGCCGAGAGTCCGCGGGGAGGGAGGCTAAACAATATCAAGTCGTCGCCCTTTTGAAGTGAGCGTCGCCCCCCCCCCCTCCTCCCTGCGTGTTTTGGACTTATCCTTTCTAATCCCTCTCTAAGTTACCCGTTCCTTCTCTAACCCATTTATCTCCTCTGCAGCTTTTGCCGTCTCCCTCCGTCCTCCTTTTGTTTGAAAACACTTTGAAATAAAGGCACTCAGCTTGTCTGCTCCACCCCCCGCCCCCCCTCCGTTCAGCTCCTACTTAATGTAGGTGACTGTTTATGAAGCAGCCAGTCTGCGACGCGCGGATCGGCTCTGAAAAGTTCCAGCTCGCTTGTCGAGAGCCGACAGACAGAAAAGAAAGAAAGAAAAAAGAAAAAAAAGAAAAGAAAAAACACCATCCCCGGAGCCAACAAAAGAAGTAGTCTCCGCGAGAGCGAGCGAAAGAAAGAAAGTAGGGCCGCTGCGTGAGACGCGAGTGTGCGCCGAGGCTCTGTGATATAACCCGACTCAAATGGAGGAGAAACAGACTTCTGGAGGGACGCGGGGACAAAGAGCTGCAGCTCTTCGCTGGCAAAGAATGACTGTGATGTTGTAACGTGTAAAAATATGAGGTGGACATGAATGTTACACCACAGAGAAACAATTTCACTTCGATTCAATTCTAAATTATTCTATTCTGATTGGATTTAGAGATTAATAACCTGTTTATCTTCCTATTATATCTCTTTTCTGGAAGCAGAGCCTTTAACCTGCTGGCTGCTTAATTCGCAGGATTCTGCAGAGACCGTCAAACTCACGTCACCGTGACAACACGACGCCGTGAGCCCTCCCACCTCGCGTGTTTCTGCACACGCACGGGACCCCCTGATATCGAGCCGGGGCCCGACAGAGAGCGATGAGCTGAATAAGCGCGCTCGACTCCGAGCCCGCGTAATCAAATAGCGACGCCGCGGCAATATCGGGCCCGAGCCGGACCCCGAGGACAGCGTCAGTTTGTTGGGGGGGGGGGGGGGGGGACTTCGGGGGCGAGGGTGAAGCGGCAGAGAGTCGGGCACATGGCGGCTCTGCTGCCGCTCTGTCTTGGCACAAAAAGCAGGTGGGGGGGGGGGATTATTTGCATACAAACACACGCAAACATGAGCTAGAAAAAGTCAGACGAGAGAGGGGAAATTAAAAAAAAAAAAAGACTGTATGCAATATTTATGAGCATCACAGTCAGCATAACAGGCTTTTTAGCTAATGAGGCGACTTCACCCACTCGTAACTCAAATTTGATGAAAGCACGCCGGGCTTCCTGCGCGCACATTTCGGAGGAGCGCTCCTTGAGAGGAGCGTTTCAGGGTTCCCTCGCAGCAGTTAACTTCACACCGGAAGGCTTTTACAGATATTAATATCAGAGTGACTCAGGGTCTGCGGTAAGACACCCGACGATGCCTTGTCAGACAAATGTTGGGTTTAGTGTTCGCCAGGGAGAGGTGTGAAAGCGCCGCCGGCCGGGGGGATCTGGATGAGGAGATTAGGAGCCGGCTGACACGCGGCGCTCCGGCGTTTTAGCGTGCACTTTGCTGCACTGGCTGCCTGTTTCGTGCTCAGTTCAGAGGTGAAGCACAACAGGATCGTCTCTGAGTATTAATTGACATAATTGCGGAACAGGATTTTCTAATTAAACTCAAAGAATCAAGTATTTTTTTCACGTTTTCGTCGCTCTTATTTTGTAGGAGTTAAGGGCAAATCGTAGGCCTAATATGTCCACTTTAGAAGGAAGTGATGGAGTTAAGGTGTTATATCTTATGTTGTTTATAACTGGACATTAATTAATCAATAACAGCCAAAAAAGAGGGCAAATTTTGGCTTCTGTCTCTTTGTTTTCTTCATGTACCTGTGCGTGCGTTGCCTCTGGTTGAGCGACGCCGTGCGTCCGGGGCTGTGCTGCTGCCCGTGCTGGCTGCCGAGGCGCGCCGGGCTGGTCATGTAGTCGTTGGGCACGGTGGGCGGCTTCACTGGCTCCAGGGTCTTGTAGGGCGTGTTGCGTCTGCGGGCGGCCAGAGGGACGAAACGCAAGTCACGACGCGCCGAGGACGGGAGCCCGCGCAAATCCCGCCATCGAAAACCATGATGAGGGGGGGGGAGAGTTCACTAGAGCGACGCAAATCCTATCAGTTTACCCAGCTGGACGCCGCTCGCTGCGGGCTGCATGCGGCTGCGTCGCGGTTTATCCGCGGAATTATTATCTGATTAGTGTCGGCGGCTGCCGCTTTGCATCAGATGTTGACTGGTGTCGTCAGGACGATGGGAACAGTTCCTGACTTATTTGTCTTCCATCCGTCACTTTGTTTTGTTTGTTCATTGACAAAAGCAGAAAAAGACAACAAAGGGTTGCAGCTAATCACATAAAAAAAAGACCCTTCATACTCATTTTGGGGGTCTTTCTTGCAGTACTCAGTGAAAGCCACTTTGTAATTTGACACCAGCCTCACCGCCTTCTTGGCTGCTGCTGCACTTCATGCAAGCTGAGCAATCGAAGCAGTCAGAGAAACAAGCTTAATAAGTTCGAATAATTTCCTTCAATAAGCAGTTAAACTAATCTTTAGACGTATGTGACAGTTTAATATGAACTCTCCCGACTTTATCTCAAAAAATATGTCAAAAGAGGCTTCAGAAGTTCTCCCCAAACGTCAACATGTGTGCATGCGACCTGCATGTTCGGTTCGAACCCAAACAAGACGTTTGTTTGTTGGTTCAGTGTTTACGAGAGGATTCGTTTTAGTTTTCCTTTCGCAGCGACCAAAAAAAAACCGGAAAGCTTACCCCAGCGTGCCACGCCCCGACATCGGCGGGCTGGGCGGCTTCTGCGTCGGCGGATTGGTCCTCGATAGCGTCCCGCCTCCTCTGATGGCCTGATTGTTCCCGTGTTGCTGCGGTCGAGGGAAGCAAAAGAGACGAATGGTCGCTTTCGGTCGCGGCAGGTGGGCGCCGCCTGAGCGGCAGGACTCAAGGGGTTTACAGGCTGCCCAGATCCTTTAAGAGCGTGGACGGCGAGTACATCACGCACGGCTTCTCATTGAGTTCAGTTCACGTGGCGTTTGCTTCACTTCATCATGGCTTTTTTCTGCAAACCGCATGTCTCAACGTGAACACAATTAAAGCAGGTATTGCCAATATCCTTCGAGTTTCTGGGAAGCTTGTAAACAGGTGAAAGAAAATAAACTATATGACATTTAGGGATGACGACACAACACGTGAAGTGAGTAACAACGAGGTAAACAAACAGGGGGCGGTGGGGGTTCTTGTCTACGGGAGGCGGGACTACAGTTCAGTTAATGAGGGATAAATACGGGATATTACATTAATGATCACATGTGAGGGAGGCTCGGTGTGGGACTGATCTATCAACAATACGGGTCATGTGACAACGCAGACTTACCTTGGCTTTTAGCCACTTAAAGTGAGCGGAAGGAGACAAAAATAAAGAGGAGAAGAGAGAGAAAAGAGGGCATGTCAAAAACAGCCACATCCAAACGGCGCAGCAGGAGTCAAAGTACGAGAAACGAAGCCTTTTTTCTTTATTTGCACTGCTGGCCGCTGACCTACCCAGGTCTTGCTAAATATTTACCCAGAGAGAGAAAACGCTGCCACGCCCCAGTGCCAGGCCCAGCGAATCTTTGCGGCGGAGCGGAAAAGCAGAGCCGGTTTTTATCAGATCGGAGGGTGTGAAACCGGAGGATGGAAGAGAGAGAGAGAGAGAAAAAAAAAAAAAACGGGCTCCGGCGCTCAGCGCTTGCGTTTCGCAGGTTTGACGAGGGGGGGGGGGACGGGAAAAGGTCAGATTGTGACATCGCCGATGGCTCGGGGAGTGCCGAGGCAGCGCGGCGGCGGGTTTGATCTGCAGTTTGACAGCTACCGAGTCAAGTGGCTCATCTATAATGCAGCTACTCCCAGCGGCCTCTGCAGAAAGCATCGGTGGGGGGTGGGGGGGTGATGGAGCAAATTCGCAGCCACGGGTCACTGTGAAGACATCTCTGGCTCTCTGAAAGCACTGTAAGTGCAGCTGTGAATGATAAATTTCCACGTTTCGCCCGTCTCCCTTCCCCGGGTGTTATCGGAGCCAGACCGGATTTCGATTCACAATCTAGGTCACGCTGGAAACGCCGGAGCGCGCCGCCCGCCTGGTCGCCTTATCGCCGCCGCGGAGGTCGTACCTCCGCTTGGCCGCACGGAAGCAGACCGCCGGGGCGCGGAAAAAGCTTCAGCACCCTCGAAGTTCGAAGGACACACGGGCGGGTTCAGATTAAGGTTATTATCAAGTCAGAAAAGGCTTAGCATGACGAGCTGTTTAGGGTGGGGGTGGGGGGGGGTGTAGAGTGGGGGCATCTACAGCAGCACAGTCATCAGTCCTCGACTTCATTTTTTCCCAATGAGGCTGCTCTTCACCGAAGCTGGGTTAAGTTATGGGTAATGCAAGCCAAGCTTTTCCTACTGGAGCTGTTACAGTTTACAGGCAGGGTCGCAGAGGGGGGGGGGTCGAGCCGCGAGGCCTCGCGGTCTTACACCTGCACAGAAAAATGCACTGGAAAAAAAATCCAAATCTTACCGAGTATATTTGTCTCATTTCTAGTCGAAATATCTCGATAAATGTATATTTTTTTTGCTTATTTCAGGCAAAAAAGTCTTGAAATAAGCAAAAAACTAAAAATCTGCCAATGGAACAAGTGAAAATTGGCTTTACTCAGGTTGTATTGTCTTAAAACAAGTCCCTATATCTTATTAAAATGGTACCTGTTAGGAAATTGTGTCTTATATTAAGTGTATTGAGGTATTTTGACTAGAAATGAGACAAATGTGCTTGGCCAGACTCAGTTTTTTTGCAGTGTGGAGATTTCCACATAAACGACTTCTTCTCCGCGCGCAAGTGTCGACCGACGCGCAAACGTCCCCAATCTGAATCTGTCGAAACGTGTCCAGACGAACGAGTTTGATGCGGCTTTCATCGGCGTTTACTCCGTAAGACCAAACACGGTTATCAGAGGGCGACAAATCTAACTTCCGACACCTGACATCGTCCTGTCTGGATTCCCGAAAGCCCCCCCCCCCCGCTGACGAGATTACGCGTCAGCTGACTGGGGGGGGGAATAAATCCCATCTCCCGCGTCAATGCGTCGCCGCGTCGTGTCGTCGTCAGACGACCCCGAGATGCGGCAACATCCCGATTTTGTCAGCGACGGCTCCCAGCGATTACTGACGGGACGAGTCTGATTCCGCGCTTGGTGACTTTCGCCTCCTCTCCGTGCCGTTTATCAGGGCAGGCATCGGATATGAAGGCGCGCTTCTGCTGAATAATTGATGGAGCCACTCTGCGATGTTTTTTTTTTCTTCTTCTCCTCTGCATCACAGGTGCTCAGCTCGCCAAAAACGTGGTCGGCCATTAAAACCAGTTTCACGGACCCCCTCCGGCAGATCACAAGGGCTTCGGTTGTAAAACCAGAACCAGGAGGCGCCGCTCAAACTCCCATTAAAGCATCGATTCTGGTCAGTAAGTAAAACCGCCGTGCCGCGCGGCGCTACGTCGAACGGCGAGCCGGCGCAGGATCCCGTATGAATTAACGCGAGCTATTGACGTCGATCATCGATCGGCTCCGCGGCCCGTGACAAGCGCGGAGGAGGGAAAGTGAGTGATGTCGGGGTCGGGATGGGGGGGGCCGCCGCTGGAAGGCGTGCACCTCCGCGCTCTCGTGGAATCTTCGTAATCTGTAGCGTTCCTTAAATAGACGCATCAAAGAGTTACAAATCGGTCTGGATGCGCGATGGCTGCAGGAATATGAATCCATTGCCAGATGATGCCGTTTGTGTGCGTGGAAGACGATGTGGGGAAGTGCTCGCTCCGAAACCAAAGTACAACGGCGTCAACCGTCTTCCTTCTCCGACGTCGGGACGTCGCGGCACCTTTAGGAGTCGTGCAGAAGGGAATTTAAGCTTCACATTGATGTCACGGGCTGCTCTCCTTCTTTATTCGAGCGTTTTTTTTCCAAAATAGCGACGTTTCCCGGGAAAAACATTCGCAATAATTGGCGCAAACTCGGTCCCCGTGGTGAAAATCACACATCCCATTAAACATGACAGGGAGAATCGATGCGGTTCCCCCCGCGGAGGGGATAGAAAGTGGCACGGCGGCTCTCTCGCTGTCCTATCAATGCCTGTAACGCGGCGGGATGGTAATGGCGGGCCCCTAATCCAATCTGCGTGACAGCCGCGATTGATTGGCTGACCGATGGGGCCGGGGGACGCCGAAGATCCGGGCTGGAGATCGCGGCGAACAAAAAAAAAAAGAAAAGGGCCTGCGGCGGGCAGGAAATGATGCCGCTGCCAGGACAACCCGGTGACCTCCGAAAACCGGGACCTAATGGCCGAAAGGCAGCCAGTTCCTGCCCGTTCATCACGCGGACGGGCTCCTGTCCCACCTCTCACGACGACACCGAGGGGGGTAAAGAATCCACAGATCTAATCGGGACGACTGAGTGGCCCCTGCTATCGCCGATCTCAGAGCGCGGTGCCGTTTTCTGAAAGCTGTGTGATGTAATCGTCTTTATTCCAGTTTTCCACCCCCAACCAGTTCCCACCAACCCACACTGCAGCGTATTCCTGTAGGGTCAGAGGGGGGGGGTTGCTTTCTGAAGATGAAAGCAGAAGCAGCAGAGCTGGAGAGCGAGCGCGAGAGAAGGAGGAGGTGGAGGAGGAGGAGGAGGAGGAGGAAGGAGGGAAATTAGATCTGGAACGAGGAATCGGAGGCACGGCAGCGGAGAAACCAATCGACCCGAGCGAAAGGAGCGACGGAGAAGCGCCCGGGCACGCGGCTCACCTTGACGCCGTGGCCCACGTCGTCCAGCACGTTGTAGTCGATGGGCTTCCGGATGTACCGGACCGGCCGCTCCATGTTGGCCGGCGCGATGATCTTGTGGGTGCGCGCCGTGTTCTTGTTGGTGGTCAGGATCCCGATCTCCCGGCGGGCCACCTTCTCTTTGTGGATGTCCACCGTCTGTGATTGACAGAGAGAGAGAGGGAACGAGGGGTGGTGAGTGGACATGTCCGTCCGTGCGGGGACCCCCAGGGACGCCCCCTCCCCCTCGGGACCTAATGAAGTTACCAGAGCTAACTAATCCAATCTCCAGCTTGTGCTTTTCATCACTGGGATAACATTCGTCGAATAAAACCAGCGCAAACGGATGAATCTGACTGTCGTAGACAGTCAGAATAATGTGTATTGAAGCTCGGATTAATAACACTGTAAAAAAAAAAGAAGATGGGTTAGGTTATTTAAGCAGAGCGTTGGAAAGATGAGTCGCGAGTGCAAGTGATGTCAAGGACACGGCATGAATAATTGAGGGGGGTAAAATAAAGCCTTTTGTTTACTCAAATCCTATTCGAACAAATTTTTTTCTCTTCCGAGACGCGTCTCTCATTAGCCTCTGCTCGCTGCTCGTTAATAATTCATGCGCGCCGCGCTCCAGACTGTTTTCTTTCTGAAATTACACCACGCTGGAAAAAAGTACCCAGTTCCCCTTTTTCGAGGGGGGGGGGGGGGCCGGAAGTCGTGTTCGGAAACTTTGTTTCGTCTCCTAAACAGACGGGAACTCTGAATGCGGGTTACATGGGGATGGGCGGATGTTCAAAAAAGGCCGCGATTAAGGTTCAGGGCGTCATCGGTATTGGCAAACATGTTCTTATTTACCTAAAAAACTGCGGATATAAATTCATTTAATGGACATGGAGACTTCCTGGACCCACTTTGATCTCCACAAATGACAGGACAGCTCTGCTGGAGCCCCGGGGCGACCACGAGCAGCCGCCCGCCCGCCCGCCCGCCCGCCCTCCCTCCGTCAGATGAAAGGCCGCAATGTCTGCCGAGGGCCCGCCGGGGAGGACGCCGGCCTCTCGCTGAGGCGAAGGACTCAGCGAAACCGCCGCCGACAGAGGGCTCCTTTCATGCCGCCCGGCCTCTTTTATTCCGTCCACTGTCCGTCCGGAGCGCCGTCCGTCCCCCGGGGTTGCCGGGAGACGACCGCGACCCCCCCCCCCCCCCCGGCCGTCCGGCTTCCCTTCCTTGATTTAAACCTGTGGCGCCTTACAACGTGACAGAAGCCCGAGAGCCGGCGAGGCTGAGCAGGTTGTCGCAGGACACGGACGAGCCGGAGGAAAAAAGAGCATTGTTCGAAATTGAAGGAGGGGGGTGGGGGTGGGGGGGGTATCAATATTTCATACCAGGCAAAGTTGCTCATACATAATTGCTCCCAAAGAGACTCCGCGCACAAAGGGGAAGCATCCGTTCTGTTCCAATGCCCCGCGCTGTCTGTTTGAATTAAGCGAGACGACGGAGATTCGACTGCGCGCGTCTATTTGAACCAGCGCGGCGCTGCCAGAAACACGAGAGGCTCCTAAAATTGAAAAGTAAACAGAACTGAATAGAACAGAAGTTTTTTTTTCCCCCATATTTTTTTCGGTCTGTGTACGCGAGCTTTTGTCGGATGGGAGCAGAAGCCTCAGCTCCTCCGAACCCGGGTTTTCAGACCCGTCGTCCATCACGATCGTCCGGGAGCGCCCGGGCCAAAAATCGAATCACTCCGTTTTGGCTTCCATTTGGAAGGGCGAGCGCGCGCAGGAGGGGGGGGCTCGGTGATTGGCTGCGACGGACGCAGGCAGACAAAAGGAGCAGCGTGGGGGAGGGGGGGAGGAGGAAGAGAAGGAGGAGGAGGGGCGGGCGGGCGGGCAGGCGGCTCTAACCTCGTTTCACCTCATTATCGCTCGCGGCCTGCTGACCTCTGCCGACTGTAAATAGGAGTGAGATCACAAGAGCGAGACAGCATCACAGTCATGCGGGGGGGGGGGGGGGGATGACGTGATTCCAGGGGCCGATCAAGGAGGAGGAGGGGGGGGGGGGTTAATCAATCGTCATCAAAGACTCCAACAATATTTTTACCGCATTTTTGGAGGTCGGTGTGAAACTGACACCTGCAGAAGCGCCGCCGGTGACTGACTCTGAATCAGCCTCGCCACCAGGAACGGGAACTGCAGAAAAAAACCTCGAATTTTTATAAATATGGCAGTTTAGAATAAGACACGCTGAGGAAGCAGGTGTTTCTGCATTCACGGCCCATCAAAGTTCCACCCCCCCCGAAATGAAACTCCAGCCGCTGCCCCCTCACCCCGTCCGGCGGTCCTCCCGGCTGGCAGGAGGGAGGAAGCGAGACTGAGTTCATCTCCTTCCCTTGTGCCGTCGCCTCGCTGTCAAATAGGGGAAGACTGACGTTACGCAAGCGTTCGACAAGGAGGGTCCTTCCGAAACCGGGCTTTTCTTTATTTTTCGCAAACCTCCGCCCAGCCAGCCGCCGGCACCCCGTCGAGCCGGCCACGGCCGATCCGCTGACTTGGTGTCCAAAGGACCGGAGAGCTGAGAAAGACCGCAAAAGGTCCGAGTACAAAAGCTCATTCTGCTGCGACCCCTTTCGACTGAACCCAGCAGGGGGGGTTTCAATCTGAGCGACGGCTACTTAATAGCCTGTCTTCTCCCCTCGCCTCCTCCGCTGGCAGCGGGAGGTGTTTACTCGATTCCGACGGTCCCGGGCGGAGAGAGGGTGAACTCTGAGTACGCTCAGCTCCGACTGAAAGGTGGATGATTCACACGGGCTCTTAGCCGCCGTCACCCAGATGTTTCAGGCCTGCGGGGCGACTTCCCAGAAGCAGCGACCGATCCGTCAACGACACTCTGCGAAGGATTTAAAAGGCCCCGCTCTTTAAACTGCCTGCACTGACTCTAACACCGCATTTAACTTCGTCCTCCCTTTTGTCTTCTACTTTAACTGCGTCACCTTCCACCCCCCCCGAGTGGAGTCGGTGACCGTTGGCGACGTGTGACGAACAAAAAGTCTGGAAACTTCTGCCAGCCCCCTTCATCGCCGTCCAAAACGCTCTCGCCGGACAGAAAAAGAATCACATTTTTACCCATATTCGGATAAGAATGAGTCAGCACCGTGGTTGCCACAAAGAGAGATTCCTGTTTGTGTTGTCAATGGCAACAAGTGCCAAAATATTGAGCGTCTTATTCTTTTCTCGGCCAGAATGCCTCAGTTTTTTGGTAACGCGGCTCTAAAGAGACCTCACAGCCCCAGATGGGGCGAAAGGGGGGAGGGGGGGGTCGGCTGGATTCAACGTTTGAAGTTTCCCACCCAGCGGCCCACTAACATGACATGATGTCATGTCTCAGGACAACACAGCTAGGACACGGGAGGGGGGGGGGGGGCGTGCACAGGCTGACGGCTGATCCTGAAACAGGTTTGCGCTCCGTTAATGTGAAATCTTCGCTTTTGTCTTGGTCTGCCTGAAGCCAAATTCTCGAACTGACACTGTGTGTTCAGGTTATCCGAGGAGCTGCTTGGCCTTAATAGTTTTACACTGTTTGTATTTCATTCTGCTTATTCTGCACCACATTCTTTCTGGGTATGCGATTCCTTCGACGTCCGAGTTACTTTTGACTACAGGAAATTTTGAGCAGCTTCAATTTATTTGTTTTATGAAGTTAGTTCAAGTAAACACGCATGTTTTCTAAAACTGATGGAAAAACTGCTATCGTGTTGCTAACAGTGCAAATAAAACTCACTGTTCATATTTAAATATTAATGCAACAACAGGCTCCTAATAAATGAGCATTAGACTGTTGTTCCGGTCAGTTAGAAGAGCGGTGGTCTTGTCCTCTTATCAAAGCCCCCCCCCCCCTCCCCGCCTTTCTTAGACCTACTTTCAGAAGAAAAAAAAGTATTGTCTTATTCAGGCCACACTGCTCAGACGGCGGGGGTGGGGGGGGTGGTCGCGCTCGGACCACTCGGGAAAGAGGTCAGACGTTGACAGAATGCGTCCGCGCAGCGTCGGCTGAAGGGGGGGGGGGGTCATAAATCTCTCGGCCCGGCGTCACGGCCAATGGAGGAGCCGGGGTGGGGGTGGGGGGCTGGAATTTGGGAGGCGTGCGCGAACGCGGCTCGGCAACCTCCCGCCAGACGAACACGCGGTGTTTTGGAGGGTGAGGTAAGCGGCGCGAGAGAGAGAAAAGGCAAAAAAAAAAAAAAAAAAAAACCTCTTCTGTTTTCACTCCGGTTCGTGCAAGACAGAAATAAAAGAGAAACAGGCCTCTCGGGCGAGATCCTCCGTAAAATGCCAACGATGCACAAACACGCGGACGAAAAAAGGGGGGGACGGTTGCGCCACGAGTGGACGAGTGGAGCTCACGCGCGCCACGCTGCAAAAGCCTCCGACGAGTGGAACACACCCTACATACCAGAGCGTCTCTGTGTGCGTGTGGCTCACCAGCCCAAACAAACGGGGCCAACGCTTAATGACAGAGCTCGGATGGAGCGGAGGATTAGAAGAGCCTCGTATTTAGAAATGCGCTTCATTAAACTGGCAGCAAATAGGTTATTTTCGGAAAAAAAGCGACACGCGCGAAGAAACTCGTATGACGGGATTTCTCGCAGCCGCGGTCGGGGGGAAACAAGTTGGGAGAAGAGATGACGGATCTGGGCGGCGGCTCGGAGGAGCTCGTCTTTAGGGAGTCGGACCCAGGATTACGAGCGGATAACGACGAGGAGGCGCTCCTCTGACCAGCGCGTCTGGACCTCGCTTCAGGCGAACAGGTAAAGGTCACATGTCCGCCCACGCCCCCCCGGTGCTGCCTCGTCGACATGCTTTCGCGGGCCTCCGGCTCGCGCCGTCTCCAGCGTCGTCCGCGAGAGCCGTGCGATCCGACACCCCCGTCGCGGGGGGGGGGGGGGGGGGGGGGGGGGGGGGGGGGGGGGGGGGGGGGGGGGGGGGGGGGGGGGGGGGGGGGG
>JASSRZ010000002.1:11737853-11763810 GCA_032164315.1 Malacoctenus gilli | reverse complement strand
CCTATGGTTTCAGATAATAAAACGCACACTTCATGTATGTGTAAATTCAGTTTTAAACAGATGCTGTGACAGTTCTCCTTGATGCCAAGCTGCATGTGAAGTGAAAGTATATGTGGGAAATATTCACAGCTTTGCCTTGATATCTATCACACCCCTCTTGCCTTTAAAATTACTGCTCATTTATAATTTGAAGCATCTGTCTTCTATTGTCTGTCCCGTCCACCTCACTGGACTCGCAAGGCCAAACAGAAGCAACCCAGGAACCAGTGGCGGATGTGCACAATTTCCTTCCCCTCCCTCACTCCCGTGCATCTCCCCCGAACCCATTTGAAATGGTGGTTATGAATCTTCATTGCATTCGGCGGCGTGGAAAGCGGGCCCTCTCCTAAATGACTATTGATGATGATGCCACACAGTAAGGAATGTGAACACAGTATGGAAATGGTACGGCAAGCTTTGAGAACTTGGGAGGGTGGCTGGGTGGGGGGCTTGGTGTGGAGGAGGGTGCAGGGTGGAGTGCTGTGAAGTGGTATGGATAGGCTGGGAGGGGATGAATCAGCCACCAGTCTAAATGTCATTTTTTTTCTGGGGGGATGTCAGGTATTACTTATCAATAGACAAATAAATAAATAAATGCGGGAGAGAGCGAGAGAGAGCGAGCGAGCGAGAGAGAGAGAGAGAGAGAGAGAGAGAGAGAGAGAGAGAGAGAGAGAGAGAGAGAGCGAGAGAGAGATCCCTCCTCTCCTGCTCTATTGTGGGACTGCTGCTGCCTCTCTTCTGCCCCTCAGTGGCGCGTACTCGGCCCGAAGATCGTCTCTGAAGAGCCGCACTACGCACTGAAAACCAGCCAGCGACTTCACTGGCCAATCACAGATTTATTCATTAACAAGGCGAGCTGCAATGACCTCAAAATATTTATAATGTTTGGATTCGCATTTGAAATCTCACCGCCTTCCAGTTAGAAACACCCCATTATGGTGCAGTTTGTAAACTCCGTTTGTGTTTGTTTGCTTTTTTGTTAATCCGTTTAATGTACAAAGTTTTGAATAATATGTGATTCTTTAAATTTTTTGATCGAGACCCCGATGAATTAAAGGTTTTTTTATTGACTGTCTGTTAAAAAAATGCCATTTTTTGATTTGCACTGACTCGTGTCTCTAAAGTTGGAAAACAGTGGGAGATCTTACCTTTTGCTATCAATCTCAGACGAGGCGTAAACAAGCCTCCTTCAGAAAGCATGCTGGGAAATGGAGTTTTACACACTGACCCACAGACACTGCTACTTGCTTTTTTGCAGAAACAACAAAACAACAATAGTGTGCAGTGAAATATATGAATTCAAAGTTTATTTTCTCACACTCAGTAAGGGTTAATATCGACTTTTGAAGCGCAGGTCTAGATTGAGACGACAGAAACGTCTCAGATGGCGCAGGGGATTGTGGGGATTGTTGGCATTGTGTCAGCCCGGAAGAAAAACTACGTTTCCCACCTGTCCACCCCTCCCCTGGCTTTTATACACCGTTCATGGCGTCTGGTCGAAGGCTTAAGACGAGTCGCCGTGTGACGAGCAGAGAGACCGGTGAAGACCACGGTGAGTAACATCCCCCTCCGACCCCCCGAGGGGGGAACTATGAAGCTCGGACCCTTCCGGCCGTCATTGACCGTGAATCTGACCCTGTGTCGCACTCGAGAAATTGCGTCCTACATACACAAGTGACTCAACCTCCTCCTACTGGTGGTCACAACACACTCACAAGTTGGGCAAATGTCAGCGGGCTTTTTCGACAGCGGAAGGGATGCGATTAGCTTCAGAAACATGTCGCTCGCAGGAGCCGCGTTTCGGTCCCCGCACTGTTTGACGTGTCGACTCGCGCGCCGCAGGTTTGGCGTGAAGCCGCGTCCCGAGTGACACGATGGAGGTGGACACCGTCAGGACGGGGGACGAGGGGCGCCTGACGCAGCTGAGGTTTGAGGCCGCTGTCAAAGTGATCAAGAGTTTACCCGCGGACGGTGGGTGGACACACAACACACACACACACACACACACACACACACACACACACACACACACACACACACACACACACATCCTCCAGGTCAGCTTGGCCTGTCCGAGTGCATCGATCAACTCTGTGCCAAGCAGTTGACGCCTATAAAGCTCAACTTATTCTTTATATGAGCGGGTTTGGTCCTCAGAAGTTGAGTAATTTAATCAAAGGGAATTAAAACCCAAAGAACTTTTCTGTTTGTTTTTGCAGCCACCTGCTAAAACTGATCACATGACTAAAGTTGTTGTTTTGACGTCTCGACATTTCATATTGAATATTTGCTCAATTTCCTTCCTGCTTTTCTTTACGCGGTCGAACGTGTGCGCTCAAGCTCGCACAAACATTCCCATGTGAAAGGTCAGAGAGGGGGGGCCGCTGCCCCCATGTCCACGTCAGGCCGTTGGCGGTGCAGGAGCGGTGCGGCAGGCCCGGCGGTTTAAAATAATCCACTTTACCGGCAGTGAGCAAGCGGGGCTCAGTTTGTTGTTTCTTTCCGGCGACTCCCTGCAGGAACACAACAATCACCAAGAAACCCTGCATGACTGTAGAGATTCACGTGCTTTCTGCCCGCTGACGAAGGTCTCTCTCCTCAGGTCCCTTTCAGCCCTCCAACGACATGATGCTCAAGTTCTACAGCTACTACAAACAAGCCACGGTGGGCGTGTGCAACATCCCCCGGCCGGGCTTCTGGGACGCAGTGGGCAAAGCGAAATGGTGAAGACAAAAGTTTATTTGCTTTGCTAAACGTGATTTTTCTTCTTCGTTGGTGTCCTGTGGAGCGGTGCGAACCGTTTCTGTGACCTCTCACCCGCTTGGCTGGACTCTCGCGGTTCCCCCGTCCAGTTCATAACAAATGGTTAACTTTGAGTCAGCCTTTGGACGGCTGCTCTCAAACAGCGCACACACCTCAGATGAACCTGGCCGCCGTTGTCCGAGCCGAGATGTGTTAAAAAAACAACAGTTTTTACTGCATTCACGCTGTTTGTTCTCCTCTCGTAAAACGATGTCAACGCCGCCTGGTTGCTATGGTTGCAGGGACGCGTGGAACTCACTGGGGGACATGCCGAAGGAAGACGCGATGGCGGCTTACGTGAACGAAATGAAACTGGTACGTGGGAACGCCGGGAAGCGCAAGGCGCTCCGGCCGCGTCCGGAGTCTTTCCTGCAAACGCTCGTGACGGCGTTTTAACTTTGACCTCTCGCGTGGAACGCGAGCATCAAGGGTCCCCTTCCCCCTCCTTATCTTGCGCCGCAGTTCGATAGGAAACGCGGCGTAATCTCGGGGTCGGACAGTCGTCTTTCTTCCTTCCGCGTCCCTCCGAACTAATCATTACCTGGCTTTGCTGGTGTGCGCCGCGCAGATCCTGGAGGGCATGCCCATGACCGACGAGGTGGAGGAGCTCCTGCGGGTGCTCGGGCCCTTCTACGAGCTGGTGGAGGAGAAGAAGAAGATCTCGCAGATATCCGACCTCAGCACGGGTACCTTTTTATTTTTTTGTTCTCTTCTTCTCTTCTTCCGTTCCGTTCCACGTCCGGCTTAACCTGACTTGCCGTTTGCCTCCCGCCACACGCTCAGCCCGTTTGACACAGTTTGCTCGGCAACTGGAAGGCAAGTACCTCACTGTGTGACCGCGAGTCTGGTGGTTTATGCGTAGCGCCTGTCTGGTGCCGTCGCTCCGGCGCTTTTAGAGCCTCTCTTCAGTCGTTCTGCGTGTTAGTTGTACAGAAAATGTAGATTCAGCGAGCAGACGTGCGCTTCGGTTTGGTGTAAACATTAACGAGGTTGCTCCCAATTAGTGCCCCCCCCCACCCCCGCGTCCTTGAACGTTACCCGAAAGCAAACGTCTATTTTTAGCGTTTTTACGAGCCCATGTGGTCGCCGCGCAGGGTTCACCACCATGCTGAATTCGGTGCCATCCAAGAGCGTGACCAGGAGCATCGTCCGGACCATGGAGATGAACGGCACCCTGGAGACGCGGCCCGCCAAGCTCGCCCACAGGGAGGCGGCGGAAGAGGAGGGACTGCGATTGGATGAGGAGGAGGAGGAAGAGGAGGAGGAAGATGAAGAGGAGGAAGAGGATAATGAAGAAGCAGAGAACCCAGAGAACAGGAAAGGTAACGAAGTAAAGATGGTGTCCGGAATAAAAGTGTCTTGTTGTTTTTTGGAGCCCAGAGCGCCGCGAGGCTCCAGCGGGAGGACGCCGCGTCCGTCACGCGTGTTCGCCGGAGCGCCGCTTGTTTTGATCGTGTCCAGCTGTTAGTTGAGGAATTTTCCCCCGAAATTCCTGCCTCATCAGACGACTTATTTATTTTTTTTTTTTTGTGGTGTCCCACATTCGTTCCCAGCCGGCGCGCAGCAAAAGAAGAATCCAGCCAGGAGACACAAAGGAGTCCCCCCGTCCAACGGCAAAGTGGCCAACGGCGTGGCCCACCTGACCAACGGGGGTCATTCCAGGGCGGCGCTGAACAGCGACGACTCCCAGGAGGGTCCGGCCGCGGAGCCTCAGCTCAACGGCCACCACGCAGGTCAGGAAAAACAGCACATGTTCCTTCTGCGATCCTGCCGCGATAAAATGTCCCACTCAAAACCGCAGCGAAGTGTCCCTGAGAGCTGCCGCGGCCTCGCTGCCCGCCGGCGCTTTGCGTGGCCACGTGATCAGATAATCCGCTAAGCTTGGTTCGCGGCGCTGCGGCGACTCAGCAGACCCTGAATCTTAACGCTTCACACACCAGCTGCTCCCGTTTTAACGTCGTTTGAAAACAAACGATGGAGCCGCCTGCGTCGTGGTCATGGCGGCGTGTGAGCGCAGAGCTGCTGAAACGTTCCGATGCACTTTTCTCATTATTTCTCTGCTCTGTCTGTCAGATCGGAGCGTGTCGGGGCCCAGTCACCTGGCCAGCGACTCCGACAGTGAAGTCTACTGTGACTCTGTGGACCAGTTTGGCCAAGAAGAGGCAAGTGTGAGAAACAAAAAAAGAAACAAGCGGCGAACACGCGTGAACTTGCTTCCGTGTCAGTCTGGCCGTCAGCCTCTCAGATCGAAGCGTTTTTCCTCCTCAGAACTCGGAGCATAACCGCTCTCTGGACGGCCTGGAGGAGGAGGGCCACGCGCTGGAGGAGCTCCAGGAGGAGGGCCAAGGACCCCCGCAGGGCATCACGTGCGGCGGCGAGGACAGGGAGGCGAGCGGAGGGGCGCCGCGGCGACAGAGGCCCAACGTGGAGGCGCCGCGCGGCTCGCTGGTCAGAAGAGGAAGAGGTAGGCCTGCCGGCGACAGATTTCTCTCCGAGCAGAAAAAACGAGTCCACGACATCCTGTTTTCCGTTCTCCTTGACGACAAGCGAGCGGGCCCGTTGCCGCGGGGCGCTCGCGCACACGCACAAACGCGTGTCGGTGATGGGGGAATTATGTGCTATTTTCAGGCTCCAGGTCTCCAGGCCAGGGCTCTGGAGAGCTGGCGCCCGCGCACGGCAGCGGCGACGGGGACGGCGAGCGCTGGGGAGGCCCCGGGGCCCCCGGCGGGAACCTGAACGAGCAGATCGTGGTGGCGCTGGCCAGGCTGCAGGAGGACATGCAGAGCGTCCTGGAGCGGCTGCACACCCTGGAGGCGCTGACCGCCAGCCAGGTGAGACCGGAGCGGCGGCGGCGCCGACCCGGGCGGATCGCGCCGAACCCGAGCCCGCTGCTGACGCGCTCCTCTTCCTCCTCCTAGGCGCGATCCGTGGCATTGTCTCCGACTTTTGCGTCGCCTCCAGGAAGCGGGAGGAGTCAGGTAAGCGGCGGGAAGACGTCCTGCTGGGGACCGGGGACTTTCTCGCGGTCGGCGCGTGACGGCGTCGACCCTCTCTTCCGCAGAAACCCTCCTGGTGGCCTTTCGACATTTCCCCGACCACCATGGCCTTCGCGGTCATCTGGCCGTTCGTGGTCCAGTGGCTGATCCGCCTGCTGCTGCAGAGGAGGAGGAGGTCTCGGCGCAAAAACACGTGGCACCGCACGACCCCGGTTGGCGCCCGTTCTTCCGTCTGACGTTCGCCTTTTTTTTCTTCTCTTGGCTCCAGGAGAATCCGCTGAAGCCGCCTCCCGCCCACCCGACACCGGCGCTAACGAGTCTCCCGAACGTCCCCGGGCTGGGGCTGCCAACGGCTGCAACTCCCCTTTCTCCACCCTCCCACCTCCCCCCCCCCCAACCCCGCTTTAGGCCCACAGCCTGGTGATTTGCTTTTGCACTATGAGGACGGCGGCGTAGGGGTGGCACGGCCTCTCCCCCTGGCGCCGCGGCTGCAGCTCCAGCGAGGCCGATGAATGTATGGGGCAACCTGTGATCGCACGAGCCGTCGTCGTCGACGACGACGGCGATCCCGCCGTCCCAGGAAACCGTGTCGGAGGAGGAATGGACGTCGGACCGCCGTAGCTCCCCCCCTGCCCACTCGAATCCGCGACCGAGGCTTCGTTTGCTTGACGTAATCCGAAATGTCCACAGTTTTATCTTTTGCCCAGATGTGATGCTGCTATGAGAATAAAACAGAAACGTAACCGTAGAATAGGAGTCAGGATCGAGTGTTATAACGTACTGTTCTGTGAGATTTCCTCCTAATAATGAGAGTAAGTTAATATTTATTGCTTTTAGCGGCGGATGCGGCGACGGCGCCGCCGGCCGTGCGCAGCGGCCTCGCGCGTATGGTGGCCGCCAGTCGTCGCGCGTAGTTTTAAAGTCTGACGAAGCGTTTTGCATCGCCCGCTCGTGCTCTGAATCACTCTGTTCTGCGTCGTTTTGTTCCCGTTTTCCTCGCTTCACCGTCATAGGGAAACAAGTGCCTGACCATCGTAAGGTACGTTTGACGACACTGTAGGTGGCGCCAGTCGTCGCAGTCGCGCGCTGTAGCAAAGCCGGGTGTAGTTCGGGACCAAATGACCACCAATCGAAACTACCTAGGATCTGTCGCTCGGTTCTGATTTTTGTCGACGGCGTTGACTTCTGTGTTGTTTACTTGTTTGTTTTGTTTTTTCTTCCATGTTGTATAATTTCAACGTGTGTGTGTGAATATTTGTGAAGAGATTTCGGGTGATCACGGATCGTCTGCGGAGGCAGTGAGCTCTAGATTGTGAACAATAGCTGTACAGATTAAAACATGCAATATTTTAATTGCATCCACGCGTAACGTTCATGTAGAGTACGCTTATCGACAGAGGTTGGCATCTGCAATAGCACTAATCTTTCCGGAGCCATTATGTTTTAAGAAGTGATCGTCGACCTTTTTTTTTTTTTTTTTTTCCCCCTATGAACTGTAACGAGGCTTTTCTACCCTGTCTGCCTGCGGATGGAGCGCCGTCTGCATGTGACGATCTCAGCATCGCATCGAGTTTTCAGAAAAGCTTTAAGGTTTGTCCCCTTGATTTCAGAATAAAACTCATTAAAACTCTCACGATGTGTTGGGAGTTTTTTTTTGTTCCCCCCCCCTTTACAGACCACAACACCGAGTTTATAAACACAATGTTAATGTAACGTGAGATGTTATTTTAATCCATTGTCTGTGTGTGTTTATCATCAGCAGGGCCGGATGTAGGCATGGGCACGGAGGGGCAATGCCCCCCCCAAATGCCGTGACTGCCCCCCCAAAATCTTCCAACTGTGCAAGCGGCATGAGCACACTTGCCCCCCCCCTGATATTCTACCTGCACCCCTCGTGGGGCTGTCTAAATCCGGCCCTGATCATCAGTCAGTGGAACAATTAGTTACTGATGGCAAAATTGACAGATCAATTGAGAATGAGACAAACCTAATTGGAATTTATTGGCATAACCACACACACCACAAACTTTCGAGTCGCGATCGGCAGCAGAACCGAGCTCGGGTCGTCGTGGACGTACGAATTGAGCTCGGGCCGTCACAACACATGGAGAAACGTTCGAAACTAAGATGTCACTCTCACCTGGACGCTGTGCTGGAAGCTCAAAGAAACAAAACGCGGACAACTCAGGTTTACACATTTTATTCGTTTCACTCTTTTCTATTCAGAAAGGTAAAAATGACACAAACGGAGTCGAGGTTGCGTTGCGGAGAACTGAACGGGCGCTCCCAGCGGAGCGTCGCGACGAGGAGCAGTGTACATGAATGTAACATCGAAAGTTTCACATCTTTTACTGCTACGTTATAAAGTACAAACAAAAGCTCTATTAGAATAACCTAGTTTCTATGGTAACACGATCTTGTTGCAACGTTTTAAAAGGTGTGTCCCTCGCTACAGTGCATGCTCATAAAGTGTCTCTTGTATCTGGTGATTGCACATAACATAAAAAGTTGTTTTTAATAAAACAAACACAACTGCAAAACAGAAACATTCAGAATCCACATCGTTGTGTTTCATTCATCTGCGTTTATGTTCCGTTTGAATAAACAAGCAGCGGTCAAACCGTCAAACCGCCGGGCAGCGGATTTGCTCGGTTGCGTTTCGAAAGTTTTCTTGTTGTTGTTGTTTATTCGATCACAGGCTGAAGCCGGACACGGCGATGTGCTGCGCGTTGTTCCTCGCCTCGAAGTAGGAGGTGTCCGTCTCGTCCTCCGGCTGCGGTATGAAAGGCATCGGCTGGTTCTGCAGGTCGTCCCAGTCCAGGCCGCCGAACAGGGCGTGGCTCCTCAGCTCTGGCGCACGAGGAAGCAGAGAAGCAACCCCCCCACCACCATCACGTCAGCACCCCCCTCCCATCAGAGGGAGTGTTTCTAAAGCACTCGTCGGTTCAAAAGAGTTCATCATCAGCGCAACACATTTTCTCAGCTTCGCCGCTCATCCCACAAATGCGAGGACCTCACAGATGTGGCCCCATTTAAAGGGGAATAAATGAACTTTTATAACACAGAAGAACTGAATTGTAATAAGAACTGTGACCATGGAAACCAGGTTATCCTTGATCGCCCTTACCCTTTATGCCCGCCCGCTTCGTCATGTCCATGGTGAGGAGGATTTCGATGGCGTTCCTGGCGTTAGGGGACAGCTCCTCCTCCCCCTCGGGCCAGGGGATGTCTGAGGCGGAAGGACGGAACGTTTACACGCATACGAAGCTTTGAAACCAACTGGAGAGTTCGCTTCCTTGGCCGTTCCAAGGCACGCGGCGAGGTTTCGGAGGCCCACCTCGGTTGAGGATATTCTGGAAGACCAGCTGCGGCGTCTCGTCGTTGAACGGCGGCACGCCCGTGAGGAACTCGAAGAGGCACACGCCCAGCGCCCACCAGTCCACCATGCAGTCTGGGAGAGGAAAGGAGGCAGAGACCCGTTGAGCGACGCGTCCGCTTCCAGACGCGGTCGCTCCGGTTAGTGTGTGCAGCGAGGGTGGTGGAGCGGCAGGAGCAGGCGGTGATGTTAAAATGAAACTCCACACGTCAGCGCGGGGACAATTTTTCCCCTGAACCACATCTAAGGAGGGAAATATTAACTTCTCAGGAACTTTTGGCGTTGATGGTGTTAAATCAACCCTCTCACATCCTCAGGAAGAAATATGAGTGAGTGAAACCTGCCACACACGCTCATTCATGTCACAGAATCGCTGCTCATGAATTTGACAGGCAGCGATCAAGCTGTAGAACGGCATCGTGCAGGAATTACCCCCACCCCCCCCCCAACACTTGAGCGTCCCAATGAACGCCGGGTTGGTTTCCCCGGTTACGCGTTATGTGTCCGTCAGTCGTTGAGTGTCAGAAATGATGCCAGCACATCCGCACGAGGACAAGGTGTCAGGATGTGTCGGTGTGAAGCGATTCGAGGAGCAGAAACCCGTTTGTTGAGTTCAAGACACCCAACGAATCTGATTCCATGAGACCCGCTTTGTCAATCACACACACACACACACACACGACCCGCCCATCCCTCTCCCCCTCCAATCAGATCGGTTCACCGAGACAAAGGGCAGAAACGGCGGGAGGAATCAGCACAGCAGCGCCTGTAGCGTTATTAGCAGGCTGGGTGAACATGCGATCTCGCTTCGACAACAAACGAAACCCCAAAAACGTCGGAACTAACTTACCGCGCCGACCAAAACCTGAAACTAAAGGAAATGGACTGTCACAAGAGACAATTCTGTCGCATGTCCTCATCCAGGAAACTTTGCAGAGAGACACTTCCTGTGTCGGGCCCTCCGTGCTCGTTCTCACCGTGTGGGATTCCCAGGAGAAGCTCGGGGGCCAAATAGTCAGGCGTTCCCAGGATGGGGGCGCCCTCGACGGGCAGCGCCCCCCTGCGGACACTCTTCGGGGTCCTGAACGGGGTCTGGGAGCTGGACATGGGCTGTGGGGTCTAACATGGGAGTCGAAGGGGACAGAAACTCAGTGATTATTCCGTTTTTTTCCACGTCTGTGTGTTTGCACGTGTGCGTTTTCCCACCTGGCAGACGGAGCTGCTCGACATCGGTTTCCTCTGCACGGGTGTCGCGGTGCCGGACGCGGCGTGGCAGGACGCCGTCGCCGACACGTCCATGGCCTCCACGGAGCCCGCGCTCATGCGGGAGACGCCGGACACGTTGGAGCGGTTGATGGAGCTGCAGTAGCTGCGGAACGCCACCACGTTCCGCGGCTTGAGGAAGAGCGGCGACTGCGCCGCGCCGAAGGAGAGCTCGGGGAGCCGGCTGAAAAAGGAACTCTGAGATTCGGACAGCTTTCCGCGGTGACCGAGCCTCGGCGTGCCGCTGCCGGCGGCGGGGGTTCGCGGGAGGGATTCGCACATGGACGAGTCCACGTCTTCCTGGTGTCCATCCGAGGTCACGTCCCTCATGGAGGTCTCGTGCGCGGACCCGTCGGAGTCCAGACTCGAGCTCCTGTAGGCGCCGATGTGTCCGGGAGGCGGCGACGTGAACCGTGAGCCGGCTTTGCCGGCCTCCTCGAACACGTCGTCCGCCGGGTCCTCCAGTTCGCAGAACAGACTTTTGGCGACGCCGACGGGGCTGGAGCGCGTTGGGCCGCGGCCGCCCGAGTCCCCGAACCCTTCCAATTTGGAGGTGCCGTTGCCTATTTGGATGCTGGAAAAGGTTCCGGTCAGACCGGTGTGAAACCTTGCGGTCTCCTCCGGGATCTCGTAACACCTCCGGTAGTCGGCGACCCTCTTCTTGGCCCGTCGCTCCGCCTGCTCCGGGCTGCCGTCCAGATCGGAAAACGTTCTTTTCACGGTCGACGGAGCGGCAGCGGGTCGCGAGTCGTCGCCGACCGGGAGACGCGGGTCCGTGGGAACGGCGTCAGGTTTTCTGGCGCGGGACGCGTTTTCGAGAAGGTGGTCCACTTTTGAGGTCTTGGGCGAGAGGTCGAAGGCGCCCGGTGCTGCAGGGAGAGAGCGCTCTCGCCCTTTTGGACCAGGGAGGGGTTCGTTTTCTTTCTGAAGAAGAAGACAAATAAGGGCCGGAAGTGATCAACCAATCGGATTAATCATAAACATTCATCATAAACATCTGAAACTAGGTCAAAATTGACTTTTGTGGCATTTTTTCAAACGCTACATTCAAAACTAAGGTTGTTTCAGACACTTTCAGTTCAAAGTCACGTGACTCTCGGGCGTTGAATTCCACAGAGGTCACTGACCTCCTCGCCCTCCCACATGGGACTGATGCACCCCTCGGTGTCGGTGGTGCTGCCGGCGCTCATCGTCTCCAGCCTCTTGATGCTCTGCAGCAAAGTGGGCGTCAGATTTACGGCCAGATTATGAGGACTGAACGCGCCGTTGTTTGGTCCTGTGGGGGGGGAGACGCACGGTGGGTTAGAATCGCGCATAGCTTTCACGCCACGTTCTCGAGAGTAAAGACGCGGCGGACTACCGAGCTTCCAGGGATAGCGAGCGGGAGACGACAGCTGCTCCTTTCTCTTCGCCGCGGGAGAGCCGAGCGAGTTGTTCTTGGGCCTTATTTTGCCGCAGGACATGGGACTGGACGCCGCGGACGCGCTGCAGTGGCGCTTGCCTTCCCCCGAGGGTGTATCCTGCGCCCGACAACGAACACAGTCCATCCTCTGAAGTCTTTGCAACATGAGCTCTGATTTGCATGCAGTTCAAAAAGTTGGTTTTACTTACAAACCCAAGAGAGCTGATGAGCGACAGGACTTGACCCGGCGTGCGAAAGTAGTCTTTCTTGGGTTTCGCCAAGGACGGCGTGGTGAGGATGTCCATCAGGCTCAGCTCTGGGGCAGAAAGCAGGACGGTCAAAGGGTGGCGACGTATAGTGGTCTCGGGTGGAGGTGGACGGTCAAAGCTTTATCAAAAGGGGTTCCAAACCTCTGTCCAGCTTCACTTTGGAGAGGCCAAAGTCTGTGAGCTTGATGTGGCCTTCGTTGGAGATCAGCATGTTGTCCGGCTTCAGGTCCCTGAAGAGACGAGAAGTTCAGAGTTTCCCCCCAACAAAAACTGACACATTTCAACATTTGAATAAATGAGAAAAAAACATTCGATTATTGACTTTGATTTCTTGATATTTCCTCATCATACACGTGTAACAAGTGAAGATGCGTTTGGGTACCTGTGGATGATCCCGTGACGGTGCAAGTAGTCCAAAGCCTGCGCCACCTCGGATATGTATTTGACCGCCATGTCCTGGTCAAAGTAACCGTAGATGTGCAGCAGGGATTTGACGTCCCCACCGATCAGGTACTCCATAACCTGAGCCAGGGAAACACGTCAAATCACAGCACGTCGAAAAATAGATGATTTTCGTGTCGTTGCCAGGGTTACCAGATAGATCTTGGTGGCAGTCTGCAGCGAGTAGTACAGATGGACGACGAAGGGGCTTTTGCTCAGAGCCAGTGCGTCTCTCTCGGCCTTCATCTGACCCGTCATGTTCTTGTCGGACATGTCTGACTTCCTCATCGCCTGCACAGCAAAAACAGAGATACTCACGTGTTCTTCAAGGAGCAATTGAAAGCTACAAGAATCCCCAAAGACTCACTTTAATGGCGTATAAGCGCGCGTTGCATTTCTTCCGTGCCAGGTAGACCTTGCCGAAAGCGCCGCGGCTGATGGGCTTCAGAACGACGAAATCGTCGATAGAAGGCGCTTTAGGAACATCTGCGGACTTTTCGCTGGTTCCCGCTCCGGGGTTCTCATCTGGGTCCGCTACACTCGCCATGAAGTCGACTTGTGTCTGCGGAGGCTCGTAGGTCGGGGGCAAAATGCCTCACATCGTAGAAAAAACAAACCTCGGGTTTGTTTTGAAATTTGAATTCCGCTCCTCCAAAGGGGGTCCTGCGACGTTAATTTAGTCGTTCAAATTACTGCCTGTGTAAAAAAGGGAGCTCGGCACAAAAAAATATGCCATTTGGATAATCAAACTGTTTCTGTAATTTTCCTGAGGATTGAACAAACAGCAAATGTACTGAATTTGGAAAAAACACAAAAAAATACTAGTGTTAGTAGTCTCTCAAAATAACCAAAAGACAGCGAATTGAGTTACGCAACAAAAAACATTTTAAGATTATATTTTATTAAGTTCGACTTTAGCCTGTTTTTGTTTTTTTTTTTAATGATAGCAGACTTGATTAAAATCGGGCGGCCTGGCCTGTTTTAATTTAATTCAGGCACTGACAGCGGCGCCACAGCGTCATCACAATGACGGAGGTGACTGAGGACCGGCGTTTCGAGTCTGACTACTTTCTCAAAAAATGTGATAACTTTACGAATCATCTGGAAGGCTGTTTTTTGTCGAAAATGACCTGTGACCTTTTTCTCGTGTCTTGTATCGAGATACGAGAGTTGGATCGTCAACCTGAGTTGCACGCATGCGCAGCCGGTCGCCAGCAGCTGCTAATACAAACTGTTTTGAATTGTCGACAGAAATGTTAATGAGTGCGATTAGTTTTCCAGGAAGCCCCCTTATTGGCTGCTGCAATCTCTCAAATAAAACACAAGCATGAATACCAAAGAACAACACTGTGGGTTCCCTTTTATTCTTAAAATTTTATGTACAAGTGTGACTGATTTATTTTTTTTTCAATGTACATTCAATATAGAAAGTTTATATACGCAATATTACATTGAACATTTCACAAATTGCACTAGTCTTTCACATAGATTCAGAATCAGAGTCAAAGTCATTCGTCATGTCAGCAGAAGCTCATTTTCCGGTGGTTATTAGTCACTTATAAATATTCTAGTGCTTTTTGCATTCTGGAGAGGGAGGATTATTTAAAACAAACAAACAAAAAAAAAAAAAACAAGGGGGGGGGGGGACAAGGCTGTCTTCGAAAACGGACAGAGCAGACAGAAGAATGAATGAGTTGAGAGGAAGAAGAGGCTGACGGAAATCTGAGTGACTGAAACTCAACGGGAACAAACCTGATCGGAAGTTGGTATCAGTCCAAGAATAGTCACAGATGTTCTCATTGACTGTTATACATGATTTTGCTGTTTTTATTGAGGTCCAGTGCACAGAGTGCTATGTCAAAGATGGATGAAATTTGAAGGATTAACAGCCAATCAGAGCAGAGGCAATGTGCCAGGAATAAGCCTCGGTCCTCTCATCTCTGTTTTTGTGGAAAGGAAGAAGTAGAGTAAAAAATATATTCATACAAAAAGTAAACTTTTTTTTTCCATCTCATCAGAAGGAACAAGAGAAAGTAGCACGGAAACCAAAGAAATGCTGTCGTCGGTTAAAATGAAGCGCTTTCGAAGACTTGAGTGCCGTTTTTAAAGGGGGGAGAGGGGGGGGGAGAGTGATACTGCAGGAGGCTTTGCAGAGATTTTGGTGATAGTCGACGATGGCCCGATTTCCACCAGGTTGGTTTGAAGTCGCGGGGCTTTTAGTTGTCGTTCCTTCGCCGGCCGTCGCCTCCGCCGTCCGGAGTTGAGCGGCCCCCTTCGCTGAGCCGCGGCCGTGAAGCTGCAGGGGCATTATGGGAGCCCCGAGCGTGACTGTGCGAGTGTCCTTTTCAGCCTTGGTCTCCAATGTCGTTGTCCACGGGGGGCGGGACGCTGGACATCACTGTGGTGCCAGTTCCTGCTGTAAGGTAACCTGCTACTCCTGGACCTGTGGGGCGAGCAGAGGGCGGGTCAGGCGCAGCTGTGACGGGACGCGGGAGACTTTAATGAGGGAGAGCGGTGGGCTACAGTGATGCTAAAGACTACTTTGCTTGGGGGGGGGGTTTGGATACTTTGCTTTCACATGATGGCTGATATGTGGTCCAAAAATGATGCTGGAGGATGAGCGATGATGTCATTTGAAAAAATATTGCTTTTATTGTACTTAATGAGGGAAAATTGGACCAGGTTTAAAACGTAGTGACCAAGTTGACCCCATACAAATGAACTCCTTTTCTGAATATCCTTATTTGCATCATTGCGAAATAGAATTGACAGTTTTTTTGGAGCAGTGTGAGCACAGACATAATTTCAGCGCTGTGATGAAAAGGTGGGAATGGAAACAAAAGGCATGTGGAGGGTGGGTGGGGTTTGGGGGGTGGTAAAGAAGGCAAGGAGTGGCAGTAGGAGTTTGGTCCAAGTCTACCTGCATCAAGAGCAAGAGAGAGGAGGGGGCTGCGAGGGGCCCCGCTCAGGAGTCTAGAGCCCGCCTCGCAGTGGGCTGCTGGCGGCCAGGAGAGAAGGAGTGGATACCCCTGAGGAGGAAAGGTGGAGGAGATAGAGGGAGGGAGGGAGGGAGGGAGGGAAGGGAAGGGTAGGGCAGAGGCCAGGAAGTTAAAAACACACAGACAGGGGGAGAGAAAGGGTCGCCGGGTTTAAGCACAAAGTGAGGAGTCAGCCACGAGGTGGTTTGAAGGGGTAAAGCAAAGCATTGATTCGTCAGCAGAGAGGAAGGACGCAAAGACTCACCATCACACGGAAAACAGAGAGAAACGTTAGTGGCAGGCTTGACGAAAGCAGCTTTACCTGTCAGGTAGCCTGCAGTCTGAGACTCGGAGATGAACAGATCGTGCTTCTGGTCTTTGAAGGCACTCCACACCGAGGACTTGGCGAGGATCTCGTTCACCTGCAAACCAGAGACGAGGAAGGATTATAAAAGGAGGGAGGAGAGACACAGCGTGAGAGGGATGCGCCAACCGTTCCATACCTGCTCTCCATACTGCAGGCTGCGAGTCATGGACTTGAGGGCTTTCACGATCTGAGCCTTGGTGGCAGAAGGGTTCTCGACAGTCTCCAGGCCGACGCCTTCCAGCAGCTTCAGGAGGTAAGGGACCAGCTCTACTCTCAGCGCCTGGCGGGGAAGGAACGCAGCGCTCGATTAGGGCCGCGTCGCAACAAAAAGAACAAGGTGTCTCTGGGAATGACTGAACAGCGACTGTGTACCTGAGCCACCAGCTCCGTCTGCTCCTTCTGGAACATCCGGTTGAGCGCTTCGCAGGCCAGGCCGGCCATGTCGGCCCGGACCTTCATCCCGGTCATCAGGGGCCCGATGGTGTCCAGGGCGGACATCGAGCGCACGCACAGCTGCGGGAGGCAAACCGACTGGTCAGCAGTGATCCAAACGCTCTGAAAGTGCGGGTGAATGATGCAGTTCAGTGTCTGACCTCGTTGTCCGACAGCACGTGGATGAGGCGGATGGAGCTCTTGGGCACGGCGTTGTTCTTGTGATTGAGCGCCGCCAGCACGCGGGGGAGGTGGCCCAGAGGGGGCACCTGGTCGGCCAGCTGCGTCTGAGTGCTGAAGAGGCAGACCGCCGCCGTGGTGACGGTCTCCAGCGCTTCACCCTGCGGGAGGATGCGGACAGGGAGTGATGAGAGCCGGCCGGTTTAGGCGGGGGGGGGAGTTGTGGGTCTTGCGCAGGTCGCGAAAGCTCACGTTCGGGTTGTTCTTCTCCAGGAGCTCGGTCAGGGTTTCCAGGAGGGACACCAGGAACTCTCGAGGTTTGCGCAACACCCAGCCAGGCTGAGAGATGAAGATACGCAAGAAGACTCCGCCCACCTCCAGCTCTCCCTGCCCGGCTCCGTAAGCCACAGTGAAGTCTTCTGGCAACTGAGCGCGCAAATACAGAGGCCACATCAACACATGTACATACACCAAAATACATCGATTTAAAGCTACAACACGGCTTCTTCTTACTTTCCAGTTCACGTCAGGATTATCCTTCTGCTGTTTAAAGTGCCTGGAAAAAGGTTTCAGAGTGTCAAATGAATGTCTGCTTCTGGCGACTCAAGACACGAACAGAGCTGAGCCGATGTCACATACTCGAGCATCATCTCCCGCACGGTGGTGGACACCGTCTCCCTGGAGCTGTCGTTCCAGATGAGCTCGGGGTTTTCGTGCGTCCCCTCGAAGATGTGCACCGCGGCCTCCGCGTTGTCCCGCATGGCGTCCATGAAGACGCCCGGGAGGAAACGGATCAGCGTGAGACGCACCTAGAAGAGGGGGGAAAGTGAAAGGAGGATGAGCGCGCTACGGATACGAGGCGATGGCTGATAGGAAATGGGTCAGGGCGCGAATTTAACTGACCTTTGGCCCGACCAGCTTGTCGGAGGTCATTTTGGAGAAGAGCTCTGCGGTCTGTGTGCGGACCTGTGGGTGTGTGCAGTTACAGAATAGGTCCAGTAGATAGATGAGAGCACCTGGAGGAGAGATACATCAGGGGTTAACATTTGTACACTGAAAATACAACGATATGAAGTCTTTATTTAACACTCACCTTTGGCCATTGCCTCTTTGACAATCTTTGTGTTGGAGGTCAGTGCATAGAGGGTTTCCAGTACCAGTTGCCTGCCTAAAGGACGCAATGAATTATGAAGACACAGCAGCGCAATGAGTAAACAGGAAGAGTCACTACAGACGGCTCTAGATTTTTGTTTCTTACTGGAGGGGAGTGAGTGCAGCAGCAGCAGCAGGTTGGACAACACCAGGGACTCGGCGATGTTGCTCACGCATTCCTGGTTTGATGTCACAGTATTCACAACCTGCAGAGGGAGAGACGACGCGGCTTTGTCGGAGGAAACGCTGGGATGAGACAGTGGGTAGATATCAGGAGCTGGTTTCTCCTTACCTCCAGAACCAGCTGCTGCACTCGGCCGGCGCCGTGAACCCGCAGCAAGGAGAAGAGCAGCTTGAAATGTCCGATGCACTCCGTCTCCGAGCCTGCCGAGAGAGACGAGACGCTTCAGTCGCCAGGGTCCTTAAAAACTCAGAGCCCCCAGGAAGTCGTCGGGGCGCCGTTGCTCACCTGGGTTGTTCTTGATCACATTGCGGAGAGCCTCCAAAGCCATCTCCGCGAAGCGGAGGCGCTCGGCGTGCTGCTGGGACTCCACCTTGTTGCTCTGACTCATGGCGAGCAGAGTGTGGAGGTACTGCGCCTGAGAGCCGACGTAGTCGAGCAGACTGGCCGCGAACGCTTTGGGATACTGACGCGCAGAAGGTAGCGTTGGAATACAAAAGATTTGCTTCGTTTTTGACGAGAACGACCGTAAATACTGCCACACTCACCTCCAGAGGGAAAGACGGCTGCTCGTTGTAGACGCGGACAAAAATCTCTCCCACGATGAGCTCCTTGCTGTGATCGCTGAACACGAACTCGGCACCGAAGCTTTTATCGTTCTCGCCCTGTGAACAAACAGCAGGAGAACCGTGAAGTGACTCCACCTATAAATACGTGGCTGCGATTGCAGCCTGAGTCCAGTTCTTCTCTCTCACCCTCTTGATGTTTCCCTCCTGCTGACCCTCCAGAAACTCCAGCAGCTCGGCTCGCGTGCCGTTGTTCCAGATCAGGTAGGGGTTCTCAGAGTTGCTATTCAGCAGCTTCAGCACCTGAAACACAGGGGAGAGAGATGCAGACTGTAGTTTTGAATGCAAGGGGCGCCGATTGCCGTTTCAGCTGCGTTCACAGACCTCCGCAGGCGTTCCCGTTCCCAGCTTCCTGGAGATGTACGGCGTCAGCATGGCGGCCAAGCTCTTGCGGATGGTGGGGTTCTCCGGGGGCGTGCCCTCGACGCCGTTGGTCTCGGGGACGGGGTTGCCGCCGTCCGGCGAGTGCGGCGTCGGCGTGTAGCCTCCCAGGCGGCTGAGGGCCACCAGGCTGAGCTTGGCCAGGCTGTTGGCGACCTCCTGCTGGTTGGTCTCCTGGCTGGCCTGCACGCCGCTCTCCTCCAGAGTGTAGTCGTAGTTGAAGAGGTGGACGAGCAGGTGCCAGAGGACGCCGGCGTGGTACAGGTGGGTCTGCAGGAAGTAATCCACTGCGAAGGAGCTGACGCATTGAACCCCCAAGGCAGCAGTCTTTGGAAGACCCTTGAACGGAAAAACAGACAATATTAAATCAAAGCATCAAAGGGATATTGCGGTCCTCAGAAATCTATTACTTCCTCCAAACATTTAGCTTCATTAGCATTAATCTGACATCCAGTACAATCGAACCCACACCAAGCGTTGCCAAAGACTCACCTTCCCATAGAACAGGATGTGGCAAAGGTCCCGGATGATGTTTGGCATTTCGATGATCTTTTCCCTGCATTCCTCAAACTGAGCCGCAACGCTGTAGCACTTACAGATGTGCCCGCACACCTGGGCCACGAAACAAACACGGAAAACGCATTCAAGAAATCATTACAATTTTTCCCCTGAGAAAGAATCAACTCCAGGTTAAAGTTTTGTACTGTTTTTCTACCTGCACAGCCATGTCTTCTGGCTTGCTTGATGCAGTCAAGACAGCCACACACCTGGAAAGAGCCTCCAAGAGTACCTGAAGGAATACAAGCAACGGTGTTCACATTTGCACACGAATGGCTGCACAGTTGCAACCGGCCAATGGGAGTCCTTCGAATGTTTGTACCTCGATGCCGTTCTCGCGCCGCAGCTCCTCCGCGTTCAGAGCCGAGCAGTTCACCGTGTGGAAGGCCAGTTCGGCAGCGGCCGGGAGGAGCGGGGAGGTCTTCGAGAAAAGCTGGTTGTCCTCCGTCTCCATGGTGATCGTTTTGATGAGCATGGGGTAACCGGCGTATTTGTAAGGCTCCAGCTCTGGAGAGCCGCAACAAATGAAACTGTAAAAATTGACTGAGAAATTCACTTCGATCTCAATAGCTTCGACAAATACACCTGCTGCGGTTTTGTCCACAGCACAAAGGGGCTCTTTTGAACGCAAACCTTGCTTGTGTCTGTTGAACAGGATGCTCTGAGTTTTGAGGATGAGGATGATGTTCTCGGGGTCGGGGCCGTCCACGATGCGAGCCGACTTGGTGCAGAGGAACTCGTACGCTTTGTTCACTTTCTCAAACATATCCTGAAAAACACAAGGAAAAACGATGACGTTAACAGATAACTACTCTGGATTTGAACCTCAAGTGTGTTAGTCTTTATGACGATGAGACTTACCCTGCCCTCTGGGTTCTTATCAGGGTGGTACTTCTGTGCCAGTCTGAAGTAAGCTTTCCTGATTTTACTCTCTTCATGCCTGAAAAGCCAGAAAAAGTCAAACTTAAGGCTCATTCGCTAAAAGCATCAAACTGATTTTCAAACATACACGATCATGTTCATCGTTTGCCAGTTTGAAGAGTTTGCCATCAATGAGTATACTGAAATATAATTGTTATCCACTCACTGTCCCTGTCCTTTAGGAAGGTTGAGGACTTCGTAGGCATCGTCTACAGACATCGATGGAGGTTTCTTCTCCACCTCCCTCTTCCAAGCTTCAAGTGTATCTTTAAGCAGCTTGACCTGTGAAATCACAACACTCATTACGAATGATGACTAAAAGAAAATACATTGATATCAAAAAGGCTGATTGGAATTAGAGAACCACGTACAGCATCTCGAATGGGCCAGTTGGGGAAGCGGGTCGTGTCGCACAGATGCCTGAGGTAGTAGATGTTGCAGAAGAGTTCGTAGTCCAGCTGAGGGAAGCTGATCACCGGGATGGGGCAGTACTGGTACAGCGCCCGCGTGTTGCTCTGCAGCCGGGGACTGAAGTCGGCGACATGAGCTGCGATCTTCTCGATCATCATCCGCCTGAAACGACGTGCAAAAATAAATGATGTTGGCGAACAAAGCCTGAAGGCTTCACCACAGCAAGCTTTTGTAATATTTCTGTACCGCCTTCAAAAACGATGCCGGACGTCCTACCTCATCTCACTGCTCCAGATGGCCTCCGGTGTGTCAAACTCTCCCAGGAAAATCTCGGAGAAGCGCTCGGCCTCGTAGTTTTCCAGATAACACACCATGGCCTCGGGCAGCACTGGTCCCAAAACACTGCGCTGCACAATGTCCTGACCCTTCGACTGTGGAGGCAACATCACGGGCTGCGTCACTCGCCGAAAAAGTCTCTTAAATTGGCACTAATCAATCTGAAATGTATGAATTTTACCTCCTCTGACTTGAACGCTTGCTTCAGGTGCGTGTACTTCAAAAACCTGATGGAAGAACAGAAGAGTCAAACATCTGCAGCAAGGTTTACACTAAAATATACATTTGGAGTCACCGTGGAGACATTTGATGGAGAAATACACGATATTATCTGCTTGTTTCATGTAGTCACCTGGCTACAGGAAGCACGTTGGAGCCTGTGTACATCATGATGAAGAAGAAGACCCCCGTTAAATAAAGCCGCTGCAGATTGGGGTTGTCCTGCATCACCAGGTACAGCACATTGGCAACCTTTTCCACGAGGATGGGGTCAAAGGTCAACAGCAGCTATAAAAAGAAGGAAGATCGTAGAGATGTAATACATCTAAAGGGATGTGATGGTCTTACATGTTTCTACTTAATACCAAGTTAAACACACGGGATACCTGGACGATGTGTGGGAGGCAGGCGTTATCGCTGATCATTCTCTTGATCTTAGGTAAAGGCCGGATGATCGCGTTATCTTGGTCCCTGAGAGGAAAGAAGTTCAGAAACCCAAGTGCAAAATCAAAGTGTGATACACAACTTGACGCACAACACTTTAAAGATGTGCGTTGTCGTCTGTTGGACACACCTGCTGGGGTAGTAGGAACACATGGTGATGAGCATGTTCAGGATAAGTGTGGCCAGGTCCGACTCGTTCATCACCGCCTGCCCCGTAGCCAGCAGGCACCACTTCAGCTGAGGAATGGCCTGCAGGGGGCGCCAACCGTCCATCCCTTGAGCCCAGCAGCGGGTCTTTGCCGTCAGGACGCCCTTGTTCCAAAACTCCTGCATCTGAAAACACAGAAACATAACGAAACTGAAGTGTGAGTTGCTGACGAGATTTTTAGAACCGATTCTTACGCAGTCATTCCTGAAAGTTTAGAAGACGATCATTTACCTCTTCAAAACTGAAAGGTCCTCTTCTTTCTTTGTCGGCGTTGCCAAAGTACCACTCTTTCTCGCTCTCCCTCTTCATGTCCGGTGCTGCTTCGATAACGTTGCTCTGCGGAAGCGAGGCAAGCGTTTGTTTGACACACCGCAAACCTTTTATCGAGCTTCCAGAAACATCTCGTTTTGGCTGATCTTACCTGCAGCGGCACGGTGGCTCTGCTGGTGTGTAGATGGGCCAGAGTGAGCAGGTCCACCAAGATGCGAACTCCGTTCGAGTCCATCACTTCCTTCACATTTTTCTGCGGGAACAAAACCAAAAGAACTGCATAAGAAACGCTGGGGAAGCAAAAGAGAAAGCAAAGCTTGTTAGTGTCTCACCCTGTTGAGAATGAGCTTGTTGAGGAAAAGGATGAGTCTGTCTCTTTCCAGCTTGTCCGTACACTGTAAGCAACAAGGGAGATTTCAGTTTTCAGGCTCCGGCAGCACTTGGAGAGGTTTTTAAAGCAGCTGCAAAAACGCGTCCGCCCGAACTGACCCGGTCCAGCATCCCCACGATGTATTTCGTGTCGGTGAAAGAACCGATCTCCTCGGAGCACTTCCCGTAGACTATGGCGAGCGCCTGCAGGCACAGGCACTTCATCGTAACTTTGGGTGTCAGCAGAAAGCGGTGGTAGAGCTCGTTGAAAAACTCGTACCTGCAGAGAAAGCACAGTGGGGGGGGGGGGGGAGCTCAGGATCGAGCGCTGAGTGATAAAAAGCGGAGGTGCCGCTTTGTGATCTTACGATCTCTTGATGGCGTTCGATTCTTCATTTTCGTCCTCCTCCAGCAGCAGACGCAGGTAATAATCCCCGATCTTTATCTCGTCCGAAAGGCACTCATATTTCACCTGGGCGGGACAAAGAACATACGAGAACGTGACGCTTTGCGGCAGTTTGACAGGGTTTTTTTTGCTTCTCCCTTCGACAGCGCACGGACCTCAAACTCCTGGTGGTTCCAGGAGATGACGGTGGCATTGCCGAGCTCGCGGTCCACGCTGAAAGCCCGCATCTCTCCCTCCAGGGCGTCGCGCAGCTCCTCCCTCGTTTTCAGGTTCCAGATGAGGTTCGAGCGAGCGTGGTCCAGCTGGAACCTGGAAAGAAGAACGGGGAAAGAACAGGAAGGACGACGGTGAGCAAAAAGTGATGAACGTGTGACACCAAAGCATCATCGCACAATGAACATTTGGGCTGATTTCAGTGACAGTTGTTTCTACCTGTAGTAGAAAAGCTCCCAGTTTGATTCGATCTTTATTCTCTGCCTTCTCTTCCTCAGGATGACTGGCTTTTGGTTTGGATTCTGCAACCAAACAAGGCTAAACTTCAGAAACAAGCAAAGAGCGAGCCAGAAGGAATACTCCTCCCATTCACAATGCGTCCGTTTTTTGTTTAAGTCACCGAAACAAGAATGGAGTTAAAACTGTGACAACACGAGCAACGTGGAAGACATCAAAGAACACCAGAAACAGAGTGAAAGACATCGATGAGAAGCAGAGAAATAAAAGATGTTTTGGAGGATGGAGGAGGAGCAAACATAAAGAAATTACATTTTACCCACATAAACGAAACATAGAAACAGAAAGAGATCCCAGAGTTGCGTCTCACAGTCAGAGTGAGCTCTGTGTCTGATGCATTTAGTTACAATAAATCTAGCAACTTCTATTTCAAAGATGATGTTGGGCAAACGGGAACTCTCCGAGTCGGAGCAGCACGACAGTAAGTATGCAACATCGGCAGTTTCCTGATTTGAACCAGCGAATACAATCACTTTTACATCGGTTTTAGCCGGCTGCCGTTATGTCCACACACGCACACGCACGCAAACAGTATGTGACACAAAGATGGAGAAGGTTGTGTTTCGTTTCAGAGGGATGAACATGGAGAGAACACAGGATGGATCCTTTGGGTCAAAATTCTACTTACCAGGTTATTTCTGTCCTGCTGCATTGTTTGACAGCACAGAAATCACACGAGACAAAGGGGAGGGTGGGGGGGGAGACACACAGAGAGATTACTGTTCCTCTGATCAATCACATGAATCACAACAAAGAGGGTCACAGGCTAAAATGCAAAGAGGCTCCTGGAGTAAAACATCACTCAATCCGTCAGACTGAATCACCGATTATCGACACGATTATCGCATCCGCTACCGCAGGTCGCGAAATATGAAGGCACGAAGCGGTGAAATGAGGCGATACGCCACAGAAGCAAGCCAATCAATACATTTGGCTGATCAGCGACTTTGAGCCAATGAGGTGCAGCCAGAGCGAAACAGGAGGAAAATACAGGACAAGTCGGTTTGGGGGGGGGGGGGGTGTTCTGCTTTGTTTGGAGGTAAAACACTGATTTGGGCTGGAGAAGCACCGCAGAGCAAGCAGCAGTGACCTGCAGTCGGCCCAAACAGGAAAAACTCCACTTTCCTTTAGAAACAAAAAAAAACAAAACAGGCAAACTCCTCCATCATAACTGCACCAAAGAATTCTCCTTTATTCTCCAATAAAATAGGAGGAGAAAGAATGGGTTCTGAAGCCAGCGTCAGCCAGAGCCAGCACCGACTCCTGTCTTTCATGCATTAAACAGCAGCTGAAAAGTGCTACCGAGCTTTCATCTGCAGCACAGCTCAGCGTCAGGGAGGGAAGCAACAGTGACAGACACCTGTGCAAAGTGTGCAGCAGCAGCAGTAGCAGCAGCTGCAGCAGCAGCAGCTGATGAGAGAGCGAGAGAAGCTTCCTTACCTCCTTCTGGGCTATCCCCATCTTATCCCTCCAGTGCATGAGCACGATGTCAGCCTTCTCCTTGGCAAACTTCTCCACCTCTTTGGCTGCTTTGCCGGCTATTCGCTGCCACTCGGGCACTTTGTTGCGATTTAGTTGGTCCTGTGCGAAGCAAACGTTTGGTTTACTGCGAAAACATGTTCGCTCTCGTCCAGAGACATCAATTCGATATTATGCGCGCGCCCAGGTACCGTTGCAATTTTCAAGTTATCGCGGATGTGCATCCGGTCCACGTCTTTCTCTGGAACGGCGTCCTGGCTGTCCAGGTAAGCCAACATGCCCATCGGCTACACAGACAAAGAGAAAACCAAGTTAAATGAGGAAAGACCCGGGATATGTCAATTTGGCCAGAGTTCAGACCAAACGGGATCGACATGCATCAAACAAACGCGTCTCTATCTGACTTGATTCTGAGGACTTACTAATATCCTCTTCAGGAGGTTCATGGCCACTGGATTCTCAGCTGTCCACAGACCCACCAGATGACGACTCAGCTGCCTGGAAGACGCCAAACATCAATAGTTTAGCTCCAACACAGAAGCGGTCGAAGCCCAAAATAGCCACATTTTTATCGATTGGCGTGCATTGATGTCGCACCTGTTGGTGAGCATCCGCTGATCCGCGCTGATGGTGAACAAAGACGTGTGCAGGTGCCTCGGCAGAGCCCCTTCACTCAGGGCCAGGTCCTGCATTTTAGTGGCTATCTCCTTGTCGCCCTCCTGCATTGGAACACGGCTTGGTTGATTATCACATTTATCGACAGGTTCTAAGTGATCTCCAGTATTGGAACTGGATGCGTGGAGCACTTTAACCTCATAAAATCCTACCTCGATGATTGCTTTCATCACCAGGCCTGCTCCCTTTACAATTGCCATGGAGGGGTGCTGGAGGTCAACACAACAGGATTTAAGACACGTCCACCTTTTAGATCGATCAGTTTT
>JASSRZ010000002.1:11711740-11723889 GCA_032164315.1 Malacoctenus gilli | reverse complement strand
TGAAGCATCTGATTCGGGGACCAATCATGTGCTGCCGGTTAGTCTAATTCAATTACGGCAAGAGAGACATGAGGGGGAAAAAAAGGTCTCCTTCTGTCTCCCACAGAATCCCCCCTCAACACTACGAGGAATGAAGATTTTTTGTGTTTTGGTGATAAATCATGATCCAAAGTTTAGCAGTAGATTTCAGTTTTTCTTTGCGAACTCTGAGATATTGATAAATTCAGATTAGCATTTGATGATAGAGAAACAGCTGTATTGAGTCAACTCTTATTCTGCAGAATAGAATGCCCCACTGTAGCTTGTATTTGACTTTGCTGTGAGATTTATGCAGCAGAGTTCATACTTATACATTAGGTTGAAGTAGTGCAGCAGGGACTTAGTACAGGTAATTGGAAAAAGTGTGCAGGCTTCCCTTGAATGAATGAGTAAGAGTGTCCTGTCAAAGACTTTAGAGTATACAGTGTACTTCCACTGTGCCTTTTGTAACTTTACACTGCCATCTACTGCTGCATGGTAATTATTGATGCAGAGAGATGTCCTGGAGCACAGTGTTTTTTTAAATGACCTCATGTATACTAATAACTTAAAAGTAAGTGTGATTTATCTTTGTTAACTGCACGTCACCGTTAGGGCTTGAGATAAATAATAATAATCAATATGTACCCTAAATCTCCTGATATATCTGTTGCTGCACTCGCAGCTTGGCGAAACCGGATCCACTCAGAGAACAGCCATACTTCCCATAAAATAAAACAAAAAATACCAAACCATACATTTAAACATTAATGTTAAAAGAAAAAGGCTTACATTTTTGTTGAATTTACAGTGGTTAGGTATTTTACTGCCCCATGATACATGACGTTACTGTCATAATTTGAGGATGACACTCGTTATTCCACATTGCACGTAGCGCCCGTGAACGCACCTCCCGTAACCAAGGTACTGACGCTCTTTTCCGTTACCAAGGCGCTCTCCGGGCAAACAGTAGCATGGTAGCTAGGCTAGCAAATCTGCGAGATAATCTTATAGCTATGATCTAGCCTCTGCTCAGCCATTCCGCTGTGGAGAATATAAGAACAGCGGAGACTGCCGGAAGCATCTGCCGTAACGTATCACGTCTGGTCTCCGATCTCCTCCCGACGTGGCCTGCATTAGAGTCACAAACATCCACTCTTTCTGTGGGATCACAGCCTGCCGGCTGGCTAACTTAGTTCCATTAAAGCTAGCTCCACAGCCGTCATGGTGAGTAGCCGCTATGGCTCGTTGTTTTGGCCACCTGTTTGCGTTTCGAAGTTTTGCAATGCTAGCCGTCTTGGCTCTGTTTTGTGAACACAGTGTGCGAGTTGAATGCCGTGGGGAACTGTCGGCTAACGGCAGCGAGCAGCACCCCTGTTCATGTCAAAAAAAAAGGCCTTGCTACATTATAGCTGGAGAAAATCCTCTTCTCGTTAGCAGATCAGATAATTGTGGTTTATGTTAAAGCCTCCTCACGTATCCTGGTTAAGCAGTCAAAATCTTTAGTGATTTGGAAAATAACATCAATAATGATATGACATAAGCAACTTTTTTTTTAATCTATTACGCTTATAAACCGAGTATACAAAGTATGTAATTGAAAGGAAATGCCTTTAATTATATAGTCAAACATTCAAACAAAGTATGTCCAAATTAATAACATAAAAGATGTTAAGACAGTTCGACCTGAAGCTGTAATTACAAGTGAAAAAGCCTTTAATAAACACTCTCTGAACCAGTTAGAGGAGGGAGTCACATGTCTGATCATCGAATCCCAAATCTGTGAAGGCTGGGCAACTCTTTTCAGGTCAGTAATGTCTCTCTCTTCCTGTCCCTGTGTAGGCTGAGTTTGGGTTTAACGAACACCACCAGAGTGAAGTCATCAATTACATGCGCTTTGCCCGCTCGAAACGAGCCCTGAGACTGAAGACCATCGACTCCTGCTTCGAAGAGCTCAAAGACAGCAGGTGAGTTTCAAACAAGCCCTTGATTTGTGTGCAGTCTTTTTGACTTCACACCAGCTGTGCGACTGCAGTGGCGCGATGCCCTGCAGAGAATCATCTCCCAGCACCTGGGCGGCGGCGTGTTTTTTTTCTCTCCGAAGGCTCGTGGAGGAAACCTTCACGGCGGACGAGGTGCGGGAGATGCTGGACGGGCTGCAGGTGGTGGTGCGCGGCGAGGTGGAGATGGAGCTCATCAACACGGCCCACACCAACGTTCTGCTGCTTCGCCAGCTCTTCTCCCAGGCTGAGAAGTTCTACCTTAAGCTGCAGAGCGATATCTCAGAGCTGGAAAACAGGTGCGCGACGGGGAAAGAAACACAATGATGTGTGGTCATACTTGCTCTCAAAGGCACTTGCCGTAGGTTATCATACATATAAAGACACCTGAAAGGCTCTCAAACATGTAGCTAGTTTGGTTTTTTTTCATTATGAATTGTCTTCTCGTATATTTGTGTTTTTTCTCTGCAATGCACATCCTGAAATAATATTATTTTGAAGAGAGGTGAGTGTCAAGGTCAAATAAACTATCACAACAGTGTCGGATGTGAACAAGGTCTCGTGAACCTTTTTTATGTTCATGGGAATTCTTCTACTAGGCACAGCAGGCCACTTCCTCTTCAGCAGTGTGTAGATTAATATCGACTGGATGCCAGGTAAAAAGGTCACCGTCATACGAGTTTAACTCTTGTTTCCACAGCTCTGGTTTCTTCTCTCTCTCTCTTTTTTTTTTTCTCACTGAAATACAGACAGCCCTCAAACCGCAACTTCTGCCACCTGTTCAGTACATTTTAAGGTCAATTTACCTACAATGTGGGGGGAAAAAAGCTTCAACCACATTTTCTCTTTGGTCCTCTGCTGCAGTCTTTTGCAGTAAACAGAGTGTAGTATTTGGGGGGTAAAGAAGTGTTTAAATATGAACAGATTTGTTGTGAATTGAAGAGTTATAACAGAGTCTGTGAATATATTAATGCAATTCGGTGATGACAGGCTACAACCAGGCCTGTTTGTTTTCCTGAAGGAGCCCAATTTTGCACAGCTAAAAAAAATGTTGATGCATTCTGCTGTGCAGAAATGTGTACAGCAGCCTTCAAACGTGCTCAAAGCTGTCATAAGTGACAGTTATCCCAGTCGCATGACATGGTCACAAAATGTGTGAAAAGCCTTCATTTAGAGGAACTTAACTTCCACTTTAACTCTATGAACTTAACATGTGTCATGCCATGGCACGTGTACATCATTTTAATTCTGAAAATGTATGATTTATTCTGATTTTTAAACTAATTTTTGTAACATTTTGTACTTTCACTATTTGTTAATGAAAAGGTCGCGCATGGCTTGTCATCATCCCTGGACTTGGACAATAATCTGAGCTGTTTTTATGGCGCATATGTCCCAAAAGCTCCTGAGGATGTACAGATCAGTTTCAAATTGTCGTTGTTGTCGTACACTTTTGACCTTTTTTTTTTTTTTTTAATCCGACTCTATTGTAGCTTTGTCCGTGTATACAATTTTAGGGGAGTGGATCACGACCAGTAGCAAACGGGCTGCGGTCGATTTGAGGAACCAACATCTGCAACAAAGTTGTTGCATTCAAATTTCGGGTGTCAAACCACACGTCGACCTGTCCCCTTGTTTTAGCTGCGCGATCGCGTCAAACAAAAGGCTCGACTCGCGTCAGGCCCTGCAAAACGCTCGCTCTCCCGACATAGCTTTTTCGACGCCAGTCTGATCACCGGCGTACGTGCGCTCAGCTGAACTGCGCGCGGCCCTTTTCGACCTCTCACCTCCCTTCAAAGGCTTTTTTTTCGATTGTTTTGGAAAAGTTCCTTTTATTTTCGGTGACACCGGTGGGCGTAAGAAGCCGCCTCCAAGCTCCCTGTTTCGCAGGCCTCAGCTCTACGTGACTACCGCGGCATCATGCTGCTCAGAATACGCCCCGTGTCACAGTCGACGTGGCTCCGGCAGCTTTAAAAAAAACCAAAAAAAAAACCACATATAAGCTTTTTTTTTTTTTTTTTTTTTCTAAAAACTGTTTTGCTCACCGCATGTGTATATCTCCTCAATACGAACCCATCGCCAAGAGGCGAGGGTGTTGGGTTTGATGCGGGGCACTCGCGACGCCTCAACTGAAAGCAGTCGTAGTGTTAGGAAACAAAAACAAGAACACAAAGCCGCGGTGGTCAGATGGCAGTTGTGAAATGATCGTTGATATTATCGTGTGGTTTGTTTGTTTATTTCTTCTCCCTCACGTTCTAGAGTCAAAAGTTTATTCTACAAACGTCGGCCGTCGGCTGTGTGTGTGTGTGTGTGTGTCGCTTGTTGCCTCCTTTAACTGCCCCCTTCTGCTTCTCTTGGTGCAGGGAGCTGTTAGAGCAAGTAGCAAAATTCGAGAAGACCGACTTTAAAACCGCCGACAAGGTGAGCGTGGCGTGCGCCTCCCAACAGCAGCAGTCCTCATTAATCACGCCGCAGCATATTCACACCCTCATGAAAACGGAGTAACCGGAGAGCAGCGAGGCATTCCTGCACATTTCGAGTCGTTTGATATGTCGGGGCCCCCCTCGGGCCGGCGCTTGTCGCTGCTTGGTTCACAGTTCGCGCGCATTGCTGAGCAGCTTGTGGTTTCGATGACAAATGGTTTTAGAAGACAAACAGATCAACTTTGAAATGCGATGCTTTTCCCTGTCACCGCTCTGGTTAGTCACACCTTTCTTGATGGTTACACGTAGGCGCAGCAACGTGGTGCAAAGCAAGACCATACAGATTTTGAACATATCGGCGACGCAACAAACAAAAACATCTAACCGAAGAATGAAGCCGATCGCTCGATCTTTCAGTTCTAAACTTTATTTTGCAGACAAATCAGGAAACAAGCAAACCCAAGCTGGCGCCTCTGAACGAGGGCGGCGTGTCCGAACTTCTCAACAAGGTAAAGGGAATTCAGTCCATCGCGTGGATCACAGGCGCACGTTGACCTCCGTCGCCCACGTTGGTTCACCTTGGCACGACCGCCGTGCCTCTCCTTTGTTTTCGCCTCAGGAAATCGCGAGACTACAGGAGGAGAACGACAAACTGAAAGCCAGGCTTCGCACGTTAGAATCCCAGGTGGGAAACGGTACACAAACTGCACGTTGGCTCTGTGACTGTCACAGTGTTTTCTTATGATCCGCCTGGGTGTTTTCCAACAGACCATGAGTGCTCTCGATGAGAGGACCAGGGCAGAAAGAGCTCTGAAGGACCTTCAGAAGGTGCAAGGCGAACAGCAGGTACTGTTTCGAATTTAGCTCGCAGTCAACATCGTCTTTGTTTGCTTCTCCATCTCAAACTGCTTTTATTTTTAACCATTCGTCTGCCATTTGTTTTCATCCGCTAATTCGGACCTTTCTGGTATGTATCCATCAAGTCAAAGTGTCACCTCTGTCCGCTGTCAGCGATAGTTAAGAGTAGGTGCAGTGACGGCCGATCATGTCCTCTGATCTCACCCTGAACTGTTTCCCCTTGAAGCTGGTCGCTCAATCCCAGGAGATCAACAGCCTGGAGGACACCGTGGCCGCCCTGAGGGAGGACTACGAAAGGTCCCTCACAGCCAACGCCGCGTCCCAGAAGGACCTGCAAGAGAACCTGATCTCCTCTAAACACGAGCTCCTGCGAGTGCAGGAGCAGCTCGCCTTGGCCGAGAAGGTACGGTCGCGGTCTTTGGAAAGAAACGCGCCACGGCGCGTTGTGATTGGAGCAAGAGGTCAGAGCAATCGGGTTCGAGTAGGAGCACTGAGCCTCTGCGTCCAAGCGCGCCTCCACACCGATATGACTTGCTGCATTTCACTGCACTGACGAGGAAGCTGCAGCACTTGGAGAAAACCCACTCATGCACAGAGTTTGGATTACTGTTATAGCAAAGTGACTTCATTCTATCCTCCAATGATAATGACCACAATTTGGCTGTGTAAATGAATCGAGACTGAATCTGACTCCGGCGGCTACCGCAGCAACAATACGTCAAATCAAACGACACCTCCTTCCTCTTTTTTTGGGCTCCCACGCTTAAAGGAGCGAGGCGTTACCACGTACACAGGATGCACAGCTGACTGCCCTCAGCACCAGCTCCCGGCAGTGGTTGTTTAGTCGTATTGCGTCCAGGTGAATTCGAGTGTTTGGTTCATTTGCCGTGTGAACTGAACTGTGGGGACGTTCAGTGTCAAGTTTGGATGTGTGTGTGTGTGTGTTTTTGTTGTGTAGGAGCTGGAGAAGAAGTTCCAGCAAACCGCAGCCTATCGCAACATGAAGGAGATCCTGACCAAGAAAAATGAGCAGATCAAAGACATTAGGAAACGATTGCAGAGGTGAACACTGAAGCACATCCCCACATACCAGCTCGGGGCTTCCTTTTTTGTCGAATATACCTGCACTTAAACGGTCGTTTTTGATCACAACAGGTTTACTCGAATGAATCCTGTTCTGCCATTCTGACTCATTCCCACTGTCGTCGTCTGTTTCAGATACGAGCCCAATGAATGAGCGGCTCCCGGGACGGCTGGTTTCGCAGCAGGTCCACGGGAGGATTGCGGGACCAACATTTCTGACTGGGGTTTGGACGTTGAACCACCAGTCTTCCTGCTGTAAAGCAAGGAGGGACAAAAACAAAAAATCAAAACAACACTTCCGTGGGGGGTTTGGGGGGTTGGGGGGGGGGGGGTTGCGCTTTATCTTCAGTGATTCTCGGCTTTAGTACAGGGCAGGAGCGGGGACAGAAGCACACACACGCAACCAAACACTCAAATGTAGTCGTGACAAATGATAGCCTTCTTTTTTACGTCTCGGTTTCAGATCCCCCACCCCACCCCTCCCTCTCTCTCACACAGTAGCCAGCAGACTTCCCTCAGTGCTCTATGCAAACACTAACGCGTCCCCGATTGAAGAGGCCTTGTCCGTTCGCTGACTAGGACAGATATGCTGCTGTCTGCCTGATGCTTTGCAGTCTTTATCTCTCAGATGGTTACAGGTATTATTTAGCCTTTTCTAGGAGCAGGTAATCGATCACAGATGCATTCCCCACCCCCCACCCCCCTTCCCGATCGGTTTTGATTCCGAATTGCATTAAACTTCCGAGTGAACTCCTACGACAATAAACAGCATAGTTTGACAAAGTGTGTCTTTACTTCCTGAGGTTACTTCCCCTTTAATTTACGTAACGAGTGATTAGCATTTCACACAATTTCTGTAATCTGACACTACGAAATGGAAAATACCGCTAATTTATTGATTTTCTTTCTGCTCTTACATATTGAATGCCATGAATCGTGACTTAGAATGAGACCCCCACTCAAAGGGCATAGAATATTTTTGTCTGAAATCTTTAACCGTGTACTCTTTTTTTTCGTATTGCTGTGGATGATGGAGTGGAACAGGGAAAAAACAACAACATACATATACATGATGTTCATGAAGTAATGCTCTTGTAGAGTATGATCCGTCTACCCTATATTATACTAGATGTGCATCTGTTTGTATCGTGTAAAGTATGGGGTAATAAAAGCTGGTACCAAAAAGCACGTGGGATCAGTTGAAGTCATTGAGTCATACTACATTTTTCTGCGTTTCTCATTTTTAGTATCATTATTAGAGCGGAACTTTTTTTTTGCTTCGTGCAGAACTGACTGGTACAACCAGGGGGTGACACACTGCAACAATACATGAAGCGCGCACACGTTAAATGATCGTCTCCTCGAGAGCTCACAGAGAAACGCATCGTGTCGGTGATTCGAGGTTTCCTCTGATTGCTGCGGTTCACTCGTAAAGCTGCTCGAGTCCAAACAAAGCTTCTTAGAAGAAACAATGGCGCTTCTGTAGAGAGTGTGATCAGCAGTATGAACTGGTTAACATCTCTATTCTGGTGATATGGGGGCCTTCGTGCAGTTGCTGAATGTAGAAAACTAGATTGGTTGAATTGATTTATGTTGTACTTTGGCTACACGATCGTTGGTTTGTCCCAATTAAACGGGGTCGTGTAAGGGAGCGGTCAGACATCAACCTCCTCTCAGTCGCAGCGAAATCCTTAAAGCCACAGTGTCCTGATTTCAGCTTTGATAGGTTTGTATCACGCACAGCTGTTTTCGTGGTGCACTTGTCTTCTTATTGCGCAGAAAGAAGCCGCAAAAACTAAAAATGCCTCAAAAAACAGTCCCTCAGTGCATTTTTTAAAGGAATGTCGTTCTGCTGTCTGATTGGCCGTTTTAAAACTTCCTGTAAATTCCTGTGGTTAGTAGGAAAAATAACCATCGTTGGTCTTCACCGAATGCAAATAAAAATGATATTCAAATAGTCACGGTCGTGGGAAATTTGTCTCGAAAAAATACAAATACCGAACCTGTCAGTTGCCAGCGCATGAAATAAATCACTGTGCGAGCGCACAGGAAGTGGTAACTCCAGTCTCACTACAAGAATCAATGTTTTGCACGTCTGCAAGCAGTGACAGTGAGTAGTTTCCCACAACACGGCGCACTCCGCGCGTTTCAGCGTTGCACCCCGTTCTGAACAGCTCTCTGCTCGCAAAGAAGGCCTCAAAAGGGGTTTTCTCCGTTTTGCCGGCAAGACAACAGAGTGCGGTGTTGGCTTTTCCTTCGAAGCAACAGTCAGACGTCTTGCTTGTGTGAGTTTTTGGAGCGTGACATGACGTCCGCAGTCGTGAACGTGCAAAGTTGACTGTCGCTGTCAGCTGTCTGCCCCCTCCGAATGGACAATACCGACGATCACAGGAAGGGTTTTCATTCTAAACTCCGGCACATGTGTCTCTGACACATTAACACATATCTAACACACCTCTCATGTCATTTCACAGGCGTTTGCGCTGCTTTGGACCGTAAGATCGCTCTTCCGGCCCTTGTAGTGGTGAATTTAAGTTATATTTAAATTGAGGAGTGCTTTTTACCAAAGGGCAGTGAGAACAAAAAGTCTTGTGGAGAAGAGGCTTTCTTTTCCCATGGTAACAACGCGAGTGTTTGTGCGTCGGACGTCCGTTCAGAGATGGACTGAATCCCCCTGAAGAACGTCTGAATGCTCATGAGACACTTGAAGGAAGTTTGGGGGTATTTTTCCTGCATATACTACCTTTTTACCCTTGATTGCTTTCTCTTTTTATTATATATCACTGTGAAACTATGTTACAATAGGGAAATTTTATATAAACCGAGCTTGGAGGGATCGTCTTCCGCCACGAAGAAACTAAATGCACGTGTCAGTTTGAATTTCTGGAAATTTTCAAGCGTTTATTCTCGGAGGTTCAGCGTTTTTGTTTGCGTAAGCGCAAACTCCATAAAAACCATCAATGAAGGTGAAAGTGTCTATTTCCATCGACATATCAAACTTTCATTCTGACATCGTGCTTCGTACGGCCTGGAGAGCCTCGGTCTTTGAAGCCGCCTCACACTCGCACAGATCAGTCAGCGAGGAGCGTTGACGGTTGTTGTTGCGGCTCGTGGTCAGAGCAAAAAAAAACTCTCGGCCTGCGACTCTCTTCGAACGTCTGTTCCCAGAAGGAAAACGCAGATGTGCCGGCGACGCGGCCGTTTCAAACCCCCCCCCCGGCCTCACTATGATCAAAACCGAGAAATGAGGGTGACTCGATCGCGCGCACTCGTCCCTTCGGCATCGAGAGTTGAGATATAGAAGAAAAGAAAAAAAAAAAGACAGAAAGACAAGGAGGCGAAACTGAGAAAACAGCGACCTGGTTGAGAGCGAACGTGAACGCAGCTTGTTGGCCGGGCGTTTCCTCGGCGATCCTGTGATGTCCTCTTTGTTCTCATGATCTCCAGATGGCATCGCGACCTTGTTTGTCCTGGTCAGCCTTATGACTTCTTCACCCAATGAATTCCCCTTTTTTTTCCCCCCTGTGGCATAGAAATACCCATCGTACTTCCCTGTTGACATAGACAACCGTTTCTTTTCTGGACGTTTCCCTCCCATTGCTGCACGAGTCAGGCCTTTATGCCCTGATTTTATTGAACCGAGTTCGTGGACGGGTTTGTTTTGGGAAAACCCACCTTATTTCCGAGAGGTTTCTGCGAAGCAAGCTTTTCTCACAGTCAGAATCATTTGTCACGAAGTGTTCTAACTCTACAAGTCTGTCCTGTGCGGCAGTTGTAAGGAGGCCACAGAAAACACATGGAATCACACAGAGAACTGTAAACCACACAAGAAAGCACTTTATTGACCATCGGACTTTAACAGGGAAACTCCTTGTAACGGGGACTCGGTGCGCTGCACCACACCAGACTTTCGCACCACCTTTTGCCACCGAGAAATACGTTGATAACAGGTTCTGAGGATCTGTGGAGGTGTTTGGCCTCAACAGTTTCACAGTTCGATCATGTGATTCATTCGGGGGGGGGGGGGAGAAAAAGGAAGGTCGGTTTTTACAGGACACATTTCGTCACCGCCTGAAAGGAGAAAGAAAACTGGAAGTCAGTCGAGTGTCACGGAGCGCGATCCGCGGCGCCGTGAATTCAGACGTCGTATCAACACCGGCCGCCGCCCGGGGTCCGGGGCTACTGTTCTCTGCCTCACGCATCACTCATCTGCGGTGTCAAGTGTCCCACCTGTGTGCCAAAACTGGGCTCAGACTTCATCAAAGCCCGTCAGCTGCCAGGAGAATGTGGGCGTCCGGCTTCGGTTTCGGGCAGCATTTAACAGAGACCGTTTTGAAACCGATGCACTGTTGTGACACCTCCGAATCACAAACGCTCAAGTCGGTGCACGCTTGCGACTGCACTCGACTGAGCCGAATTAAAGAATATACGTCTCAGGGGTGGAGTGAAGCTGGAGGAGGGGGGGAGGGGGAGTGGGGGGGGGGGGGGGGAGTGTTTTCCTTTAATGCACACAGAGGCAGAGATGAAAAGATGCGTGTTTGAATCTGCAGTCAATGGGGAAGTCATATAAGCAAGTGCGGACGGGTGTCGCTGTTATAGGTGACAGTCGCACTGCCCAGAATAACAAGTGACTTCGACTGTGGCTGCCCGCTCGCTCTCTGCATCCCTCCAGCATGGGTGAGTGATTTCATGCTCTGTGATCTCACCCCCTCTCTGCTCGCTCCTTTTCTTCATCCAATGGTTTGATTGTGTCATTTTTACTGCTTGTCCAGTTTGTCTTCTTACCTCCAAATTGTCTGTCTGTAGATTACTTCGAGGATGATACTACTTTTATGACCGCGGGGACTTATTCTACTCCAACTGTAAGTACTACTTTGACATTACTTTCTGTTCTAATGGTGCGAGGGACAAAAAAATCGAAGCAATGGTGACAAAAATAAAGCACTGTCATCGCTGTTAAAGTTTTGTCTGACTGTGAATGGTGTAAAAATGCTAAAGTGGTTAAAACATATAGTCACAAAATAGGGAAATAAGCTATTCAGTGATGTTTGGTGAAATTATTTTTAAAAAATTAAAGTGTGTTTTGTTTGTTTCTTGTTTGGAAATGTGAATTGTTTTTAAGTATAAAGTGTATTCCAAAGTATATATATGTGACAAGAATTTGAATAAAACAAATGTCACTGAAAGAAAAAACAGTTTATCCATTTAAAGATGTGGGAAGAAAATATGGACGTTATGATGCAAGCTGATTTATCTCGAGCGCTCATCTGCAGAACGCTAAAATGTCACAACCGTGTCGACACACTTTTCCATTGCACGAGAACATCTCCAAACCCGCAGTTTATCTCTGCCCTACATCTCTACCTGATGCTTCTGGTGGGGGGGGACTGTTTTAAGCCCCTTTCTTGGAGCCCCTCAGGATGGTTTAGCCCCCCTCCCCCCTCCCTTCTTTGGTTAGGATAGCAGCAGGAAACTGTGCAGTTGTGCGGTTTCTCCTTTTTCAGACAGAACACCTGCACCTGACAGCAGGGCTGGGGTTAAGCGCGCACGTCACAGGCAGGGCTTGATGTCACCTCGGTGGATCACCACTCGCGGCATCGCTTGTTGTGAAACTGAGCAGCAGTTAGTGAGGCGGGTGACACGGATGGAGGAAAACAGGCTATGACAGGAAATGAAAAGAAAGGGAGCACGACGTCTGTGTGTGTGTGTGTGTGTGTGTGTGTGTGTGTGTGTGTGTGTGTGTGTGTGTGTGTGTGTGTGTGTGTGT
>JASSRZ010000002.1:11641050-11651272 GCA_032164315.1 Malacoctenus gilli | reverse complement strand
GTAACCGTTTCATGCTTGGCCTGGAAGCATTTGGCGGTTTTTCTATTTTGCGCCCCGACCGCTGTGTCAATACCACCGGGGTTCGGGTGGCGCGCCGCGCCGCAATGATACCTTCCCGCGCCCGGAGCGAAGCCGTCGACCTTCGCCGCGGCCTCGGTCCGCGAGGAAGACGTATTAGTGTTGATGTAGCCTCGTTCCAAACAAAGACTGGGAGAGGCCCGCTTGCACGAGCGCACGCCCCGCCGGACCCAAAAAAAACCTCAAAGTCTTCTGGGGGCATATTTGCACTTGGCGAGTGTGTACTCATCCGGGGGGGGGGGGGGGGGACAAGACGACAGCTTAAAAATCCACAGACCGCCCCGTGTAAACACGCGGTGTCTGAAAGGGGCGCTGGCGAGGCCACGTGAGAGGAAATGGCTTCCATATGTCGGGCGCTCGGGGTTTTTTTTTTCTCGTGCCCCGTTCGGAGGACGCCGTCTCGGAGGGTTAATAGGAATTATAAACCTCCGAAGAGGGCGGGGGGAGAGGGAGGGGGGGTGGGGTGGTTGGCGGAGGAACGAAGTTGTAAGAGGCAGCCCGCGAGAGCCCCCGCGGTTACCGGCTTTGATGTGAAATCTCAAATCAGGTGTATCTAAGACTGTATCGGCACACATTCCTGCGCGCACGCAGGCACGCACGCACGGGCACACGCGCCGGCGCCGCACGTCGACACATTGCTTCCTTTCGTCATGTTGATTAATGCGCACTGGCAGATGCGAAGATGATCGCCCTGCGCGGAGCGGAGAGCAGAGAGCGGCCACTGGCTTGGATTCCTCCTCCCAGCCATCCATCTCGCACGCTGTCCTCCTCAAACTGCCCCCCCTACACCTGGCCCGGCACCCATGAGACACCCCCCCCAACCCCCCCCCCCTCCTTATCTGTCCACCCTTCTCTCCCTCAGTTTACAGTTGGTATCTTCACATGCTGGCTTCTCCTACTTCTCTTCACGTCCTTACTACTGTTTATGCGCTTGTCGTCCTCCCCCCCTCCCTCCCTCATCTTGTCTCTCTGCAATTCCTTCTCTCTCTCTCTCTCTCTCTCTCTCTTTTTGAACCTCCTTAAGCGCTCCTAGTTTTCCCGCTTTTAAAAGTCATCCACCAATCACAAGGGGAGCCCCCCTTCCCCTTTATTTTTAGACCACTTCCTTTTTCTTTTTCACTGTCATTGTCTGTTTTGTGTTTTGTTTTGTTCTGTTTTGTTCTGTTCTGTTCTGTTCTGTTCTTTTCTTTTCTTTTCTTTTTCTTGTCTTGTCTTGTCTTGTCTTGTCTTGTCTTGTCTTGTCTTGTCTTGTCTGTTCTGTTCTGTTCTGTTCTGTCCTGTCCTGTCCTGTCCTGTCCTGTCCTGTCCTGTCCTGCCCTGTCCTGTCCTGTCCTGTCCTGTCCTGTCTTGTCTTGTCTTGTCTTGTCTTGTCTTGTCTTGTCTTGTCTTGTCTTGTCTTGTCTTGTCCTGTCCTGTCCTGTCCTGTCCTGTCCTGTCCTGTCCTGTTTCTTCCTTTTCTTGTTCAAACAAGGAAAATGCCAAAAGCACAAGTTGATTCCAGGAAGCGAGCGACACAGTTTCGCACCCAGCCGTCTTTCGCACGTGAGATTTCGAATCGATTCGACTGCGTGTGAGAAACCAGTCGTGAGACCGAAAGACAATGAAGGCGTATCTGCTCGTTTCTCCTCAGCCATCAGTGACGGAGCAGGTTGTTTTTTTTTTGGGCCCTGGCGCGAGTGCGTACGTGTGCGAGATACGCGGCTCTGCACGGTTGTGGCCGTGTGACGGCGAGGCGAGCGTCACTCGGCAGCTGTGTTGTGATCCGTGCAAATGAGGCGTGTAATGGTGGCGTGTGGGCACGGGACCGGCTTATCATAAACACACACACCGATGTTTCGCGCGCAGACACAAACGCAGAAGCACACACACAGAAGGACACACACCTGTCTTTGGAGTGCGTGCCTGCCCTCATCGTGGCCTGGGAGGTGTGGCTGAAATGAAACATTTATCACCGGCGTTTTGACAGCTGACGTGCCAAAAAACACGCCGATCAAATGAGTGGGAAGAAGAATCCGTGACCGCTGTGCCGGCGCGTCGGGCAGGATCCTGAGAGCTGTCACCTCTGCACAAGCGTTCCCGGCAGACACATTTGACTGAGATTTCCCCGAGGGTCCAACTTCTTGAGAGGGTCTCCCCCCCACCCCCCCCCCTGCCACACACACCTGCTTCAGCATCATGAGACAAAGTTGTCACACACCCCAAACGCAAGTGAAAGCCTCTGAAATTGTCCCGTAAGCCCCCTTCGGGCTAATTACGGAAAGAGGACAAAAGATTCCGGGTGCGCGTGCGTGTGTGTGTGTGCGCGCGCGCACGCTTCGGCGCGCGCGCGCGCGTTCTTTCCGCTCCTCTGTGCTCATTATTGACCCCGGCCTGAGCTCTTTCATTAGTGGGGGCCATGAAGTGGCGGGACGAAGGGGGGATCGGGGGACAGGGGGGCGGAGGTCGTAATTGGGCTGTTCCGCTCCCCCCGGCCTTGCTCAAGGTCACTGCGAGCCAGGCCCCCCCCCCTCCCCCCCTCCCCTTCAACTCTTCTCGCTCCCCCTTTTTTTTCCCATCTCTCCTCCTCCTCTTCCTCTTCCTCCCCGGTTCCTTCTAACCTCCCTCTTAAACCGACACTTCTACCACCCCCCCCCCTTTCTCCCTGGGTCTTTTGTCACAGTAGGCCAGTCCACCGGGGAGCCGCAGAGAAGCGGAGGGGCTAATTCGGTCTAATCTTTGAGCCTGTTAATGTCTGGCTGATATGTGGATTTCGCCACATCCTCAGGGGAAGGCCTTTGTGGTGAAGGCCATCATTATGAAGTTTCCAGGCCCTCCTATCCAATTATAAGGAGGGAGACAAATGAGTTCATCTCCGACTCGGCTCGCGAGAAGTTTTCCTGATTGTCCCCAACTTTATTTCTCATCTGCTACCGGAAGAGACGATCCATTGCAACGCTCCGCGATAAAGAGATTCCTGATAAAACTGGGCTTTTTCCAGTCGAAACCGCGGAAGAAAAGAGACACATTTGGGGAGGTTTTTGTATCCTTCGCGTGTATTTCTTTCCACAGGTCAAAGCTCGAGGCCGCTGCAGCCTTTTGCGGCGCAGCGTTGCTTGTCTGGCGCTGGCCGAGCGGTTGAGCTCTCCCTCTGATTAAGGCGGCGCGGGAGAAGCCGCCTTTGATGGGAGGAAATGTCTGCGCGGGGAGCAGTTGGAATGCGGCGCGCTCGGCTCTCTGCCTCGCAGATGGCAAAGGGAGCGATCGTTGTCGCGCTGGGCTCGGCTCGGGCTCGGCCCGGGCCGGCCTCGCCGCTGCCGGTCCACCCGTTGGTAGCGAAGCCTCGCACGTTAGGGTGGGGGGGGATAATGAGAGAGCGATGTCCCTGCGGAGCTATTAGAGGAACGGACTCGATGTTTCAAACTAGTAGAGGTTGAGGGAGGACGGCGGGAAGTAAACTTGAGGTTTACAGTGGAAAAAAGTTGGAAAAGTGGCCAAACGTGATAGTTTGGAGGCTGTAAAATGTACTTAGTTTAACTGAGATCAGTTAGAAAAGACTGGGTTGGTAGTTTGAACCTGCTCTGTGTTTTAAAAACTGGCGCTCTCTGCTTCCTCCCCCCTTTCGCGTCTCCTCAGGCCTCCTGCGCTGGCGGCCAGTCCGGCCTTCTCCGACATCTCCCTCATCCGGATCTCGCCGCAGCGGAACCCGTCCGTGGGGGCGGAGTCTCCCTTCCACCACCCGCACCCCTACATCAACCCCTACATGGACTACATCCGCTCGCTCCACAGCAGCCCCTCCATCTCCGTGCTGTCGGCCACCCGGGGCCTCAGCCCCGCAGATGGTGAGTCAAGGGAAGCACGTCGACACATGGCACGCACGCGCGCGCACGCACACACGCTCCTCACGTGCACGTGCGCACAAACCCCAGCACCGCAAAAGTGGGCTGCGGCGCCTCGGCAGACTTTAAAAAATAATTGTTGGGATTGATTAGCGCACTTCGATTGCAGCAGAGAGAAAAACTCAGTTCTCTGTATCACTTTAATTCCTGTTTGAGATCAGAGGAGGTCAGACGAGAGGCAACCAGATCCATCTCTATTAAGACCCAGGGGTTGGCGCGAGATGTTATCTGAGCGAGGGCGCTGCGGGATGTGAGCATTATGAGTGCAGCTCTCCCCTTCTCTCTCTCTCTCTCTCTCTCTCTCTCCCTCTCCCTCTCCCTCTCCCTCTCTCCCTCCCTCCCCCCTCCTCCGTGCGGGTGGGGGCTCAGGTCGGAGGGAGGCTAATCCTTTTGATCTGTGAGTCATGTCAGGGACCTCTGGAGGATGCATCAGCGAGCGGCAGGGTCACATACAGTTACACGGCGCGCACCGGGGGGAGGGGGGGGGGGGGTTAGGGACGGGTTGGAGGAGTACAGCGGGCGCGGGAAGGGTCGGTTGCTACGGCGCCCTGCCGGGAGCGTTTGGAGTAGATTTTGACGGGGGAATCAATTAAAGCTGACGTCTGAAGCAGTTGATTTCTATAATGCCGATTGTTTTATATCAATACTGAAGCCGTTAGAGGAGAGCCACACTTTTTAAAGAGCCACAGCAGTGTTGGAAAAAAACAGGTAAGCTTTTTTAGATCAACAATTACTCGTGTTTTGTTTTGATTTGATGATCTTTAATCTTGTTAAAGTAAAGTTTTGGACAAATTTGAACACCGAATCTGAGAAAAGTACAAAAAGTCTAAAGTTTTAACGTCCAGCTCCTAAAAAGCGGTCCCTAAAACCCGCGCCGCCCTCACGTCTCCAAGCCGCCACCTTTCTGGCACTTCAGCAGCAGGGCCCCACTTCAACTCCCCGGCCCCCGCGTCCCTCGAAATGGCAGCGGGCTCCTGCGCGTTCGGCTCCAGCCTCATGCAGGTCCTCTGAAAGCCACCCCCCCCCCCCCCCCTCACGATCAGAGACGGCGACCAACTGGAAGAAGTGCCTTCTGCAGCTCCGACTCTCCCGCTTTTTCCATGACCTCACCGCGCGCCGTCTCGGGTCGCTTGGAATCCAAATAGTTCCTCCAACCTACCACGTGACACACACCCCCCTCCCCCCCTCCCCGCTGTTCACTTCATAATGCTGTGAATTGTGAATGAGGCACCTAATTACTCCTTTAATCAATCCGCTGATTAATTAACCCATCAGCTTTTGTGTTGTTAGTATATCACCGCGCTTGCAGGGAGCCTCCGTCTTCAATATGCAAAGGGTTTTTTTTTTTTCTCCCCTTTCTCCCGCAGAAAAAGTACATTTGAATAATGATGAATTAATTAACAGAATCTAATGGAGATTTAAAGTGGGTGGGATTTAGTGCCACCCTCTCGCCGCCACACATTTGCGTTCTCTCTTTTTTTTTGCGCCCCCCCCCCCCCTCGCTGCTACCGCCGCCCGCCGCGCTCCCCCCACCCCATTCTTTTCTGGAGCCGAGCAGGTTCAGAGGTAGGATCGCTCCCTGATCCTATTGTCGTGCTTAAGGAGCGCCCGGTGGCTCACCAAGTCCTCAGGCGGTGCCTCTGCCTTCGCCACATCCAGTGCCACACTGACAGCCACCCCCCCCCTTCCCTCCCCATACCCCCCCCCCCCTTTTTTTTTTCTTGCCCCGAGGACGGCACTCGGGTGCCAGCGTTTCTGATTTAGAAATTCCGCAAAGCCCCCTTTTTTTTTTTTCCCTCCCCTCTTCTCCTTCTTCTTCTGTGCACGGATGCTGAATGGGACACATTATGGTTGAATGCAGGAGCAAAGCTAAGGCGGAACACTGGAGACAATTAAGACCCCCCCCCCCTCCCTCCCTCTTTCCAGTGAAGACATAAAAGCCAGATCGAATTAATTTAGCATTTTTCTCCCTTTTCATTCAACCAATCATGGATGCATATTGCAGCCATACAGGCCAGCCTTAAGAGGAAATCTCCTCATACAGCGATTCTTTATTTATTTTCTCTTCATTTCTTCAGTCGGGGGGGGGGGGGAAGGGGGGGGGGGGCTTCAGTGGTCTGAACCGATTCCATATTTGCATCCAAAACCACAGTGTTAGTCTTTCTCCCTCCCTCTCTTTCTTCGGATATTTGCATACGCAAGCCCCACCGCCAGATGTTTATTTTTAGGCGACGGTTCAAGGACTTACAGCGGGTCTATAACTAAGGGAATGACTCGCGGAAGACGTTTTGAGAAAGAGAGAGTGAGGTGGAGGCAGAATCGCTCGCTCCCATCTTTGTGCGACGACGGATCTATCCGGGGCAGATTTAAGGCCTTTTGTTTTGGTGTGTTTTTTTTTTTTTTTTTCCCTCCCTTTCCTATAGACTTTAAAAGGGAGCAGAGTCGCGGAGCAGGTTGCATATCTGCAGACTGCAGCCCCGTTGCGCGCGCACGCGCGACACGACGAGCGGCGTCTTTGGCAAGCGCCGCGCCGGCCCACGTGCTCGCTACCGCACATACGGCGCCCGCGCCACGAGCCCAACGCGCTCCCCCCCCCCCCCCTTCCGAGTGATCAAGGAATCATGCGGCGACGGAGAGAAAAAGGCTGTTTAAGAATCGCATTGTGAGGCGATCGGTTCTGCTGCGCTCGGCGGGAAATGCGTCAATCAAGAGCTAATGCACACTCACTGTAATCTCTGAGCACGCACCCGCTAATCCCCCCAGCGAAACCCCGCCACCACCACCACCACCCCCCCACCCACCTCCACTTCAGGTGATGCTCCCCGTGCAGCTGTTTTGCCTAAACTTGACGCTGCTGCTAATGTGCTCATTACTGCTCCGCTGAGCTGATTATCATCGCATGTAAATGGCCGCAAGTTTCGCCGCGCGCTGCAGGTGTTCAGTGGCCTCGCTCCTGTTTTGGTTTTGTTTTTTAAAAAACAATTTGTCCCGTCGCTCGCCTGTTTGTTCGTTTATTTTCCATGATTCTGCTCTGTTGACCTGGTTTTTCTCTGCCCCCCCCCCTCCTTTCCCTCCTCCAGCCCCTCACGCCGGTCTCACCACAGCCGACTACTACCACCAGATGGCTCTGCTGGCGGGCCACCGCAGCCCGTACGCCACCGACCTCCTCCCTTCCGTGGCGTCCACGGCCGGGGCCAGCAGCGCCAGCGCCCTGCACATGGAGTATCTGCAGGCGATGGACAGTACGTCGCACACGTCGAGCCTTTTTTTTTCTGCCTTCGCTCGGACTTCATTTTCCAAATTCGATGTCCTGAAACACAGATTTTCGTCCTTGCCGGAGCGTTGGAAGTTTTCTCTGCGTCTTCGTCCGTCGTTCGGGTTCATATTCAGGCCTCCGTGTTTGTTGCTGCCGTGCCGGGAAACGACTCGACTTCTTCCGACGCGGCTCTCCTGTTTGCAGCTTTGCGACGATGTGCTGCCTATAGAGCGACGCTTCAGCATGTAGGTTAAATCCAGGATTAGACACACTGGCAAAGTGAGAGGTTTTTTACACCAATACTTAGAGAGGATAATAGCATCAGGGCCAGAGCTTTGGAGGAGGGGTGGGTGGGGGGGTAGGTTGTCACTTGATGGTCAGAGAATCCTGAGGAGTCCGTCAGGAAGTGGTAGACTAACCAGCAACCTTTTAGTTCCATGTTATAGATTAAAAATAACCTCACTTTGGCTCTATGTGTGTGTGTGTGTGCGTGTGCGCGCGCGCGCGTGTGTAAGAGATACACCTACCACATTCCTCCCCACTGGGACGCCACCTCAGACGCCTGCGAGCGCCTACCTGCGTGCTAACGCGCGGGTGGCCCCAGAGGGAATACGGCCCCTTAAGCTGCGCGCTCGCAACGCACCTACCTCGTCCCTATAAATAGACCGAGCCGCACCTCGCAGCCGGGAGGTGCGCGCGACGTCGCTTCGACGCGGCTTCCCTAAACGAGCCCATTGTCTCGCCTCGCGCCGGGCTCGGGCCCGTGTGCAGAAGGACTTATGTTAATGAGTTATTTTAAAGTGTAAATAGGAAAATTAAACGCGCGCCGAATCTGAGCGGGGTCGCGCGGCGTCACCCCGGCTCCCTTTGATGAGAAGGTATTTAGTCAGGCAGACGCTGCTCTTCATGGAAATCCGGGGTGAAGTCCTCCCCCCCCCCCGATTCCTCACGCGCAAACTAATTAAAACTAGCCGAAGTTGTGCGGGTATCAGAAAATTAATTGCTATTAAGTGGGAATTGGATGTGTCCCGCCATTCATCACGGGGGGAGAATCCTTTCTTCTGTGTCACTTTTTAAGATTAATAGACTGAAACAAAACAATTAGGGGCCAAATTTAAGTGGAGATGCGGCCGCTCCTCGCTTTTAGAGAGTCGCCTGTGATCATCGCCGGTAATCACTCATCAGGTTCCGACGGCGCGCGCGCGTTTGGGAAGAATTAACACTTTAAAGCTGGGCTGGGTTTCAGAAGGAGGGCGAGAAGAAGGGGGGAAAAAAAAACTGTCCAACGGGCGGCGGCGAGTCCGTCAAGAGGCTGATAATCTGGGCTGCGGCGTTGCTGCCGCTATTTTTGGTCCGTTTTCAGATCAGTGTAATTACCTTCAGCGAGCGCTCCGCTAATGAAACAATGAGCCCGTCCTGCGTATTTGTGCTTTAATGGGCCATTGTCTACGCTCGCGCTGCCTAATTAGCGCCATCGCTCTCGCAGATCACAATGACTTCCCGACGCCAAAGTCGCTACTTGAGGTCTTTATGAGCTCATTTCTGTCTTTATGCTGCTTTTTTTTTTTTTCTCCCAGCAAGTAGTCTTTTTTTTTTTTTTTTTTTTTTTTGGTCCTCCCTCCCTCACCAGCTTCCGTTTTTTGCAACAGTTGCGCCCTTTTAAACCAGAGCTGTTTTATTCGACCAGATAATTGCAGCCGTTAATTGTGTCGCGAGGTTTCGGATCCTCATTCTTGTCATTTATGGGCTTTTTAAACGGGGACTGGCACGTTAAAACGTCACTTTAAAAGATATTCTTATGAAAACCTGTTACCAAATATAACTCCTCAAGTCGGCATCTGCCAAAAAGGGTTATGTGTGAAAAAAAAAACAACAAAAGGCTATAAAAACTAAGTGTAAAGATTTTATTTTGAAGGATGAGTTTAGAGTAAAAAGTTTACTAGATGACTCACGCCGTACTACAATAAAAATGTCATTATACTGCAGTTTTGTGTCACTACATCCAAGTGTATTTCATTGGAATAGTTTTCTCTTCGGAAACACATAAACGTGTGTTTTTTCTGTCGCCAAAATTGTAGATTCCAAAGTGTTTTCGCGCACGCACATGCAGAAAAGCCTCTCGACGCCGCAGCCCGCCCCAGTGACGGCGTCCCTCTCAGACCCCCCCCCCCCCCTCCTCGGGCGCCTCAGTCGAGGGTTCAACGCCACTTTTTGGGCGCCAGAACTCGCGCTCCCCGCCGCCGTCAGTCCGGCCCGTCGGAGCCCTCCCCCCCCCTTCGGCCGGCGAGAATTAATGGCGCGGCGCGTAAGTGGCCGTCCCGTCCATAAATCACCAGGAAATTAGAGGGACGGTGCTGCTCCGACGCCCGGACGCCCCCCCACCCCCCAACTCCGTCTCCCCTCCCCTCCCCCCCCCCCGGTTGGCCGATTTATCATTTGAGCTGCGCATTAATAAACACCACTCCCATGAGGTTTCGCAGTGGTGGGATAGCGGCCCTGCTCGCCAGTGTTACGCCCCCCCCCAACCCCCCCCACTTTTACCTCTTCCTCCTAATTCACCACAAGTGGAGGTTGTCCCACTCACTGCCACTGTGGGAGAAGAACGGCGAGTTTTTTAAGAGTTTTTCGTGATCGTTTTTCGTTCAGTCCGCTCGCGAGGTGGCTCGTGTCCCCCCTTTTCCAGCCTCGAGCTGCCCCCCCCCCACCCCGTGCAGTGTGCAGTGGGTGTGCGTGTGTCTCCGCATGCAGCTTTGCGTCGGAGCCCTGAAAAAACTCGGGCCTCCTCGTGCCAGAACGCCGCCTGCCGCCGCAGTATCCACGCAGACGCACTCGCATCCGCTGATTACCATGTGAATGGGGCGCTCCGTAATCGTCGGATGTGTCAAACGAGAGACGGAGCGTTTACGTTTGGGAGATGGATGGATTGTGGGGGACGTAAATATGGTGGAGGAGGAGGTTCGGGGGGGGGGGTAGGGGGGAGGGGGGGGAGGATGGGGGTGGGAGGGGGGGGGGG
>JASSRZ010000002.1:11612453-11628745 GCA_032164315.1 Malacoctenus gilli | reverse complement strand
AAACTGCACCGTCACACCGTCGCGTACCTGTCAGTCCCCCCCCCCCCCCTTGTAACTCACCCTCTGCCCCCCCCCCCCTTCCCCCTTTTGCTAGAAACCCTACGTGTGCAAGATCCCCGGCTGCACCAAGCGCTACACGGACCCCAGCTCCTTGCGCAAGCACGTCAAGACGGTCCACGGGCCGGAGGCGCACGTCACCAAGAAGCAGCGGGGCGATTACCCGCGCCCTCCGCCGCAGCCCCGGGAGCCCGGGGGCAACGGCCAGGGCCGGTCCCCGGGGCAGCTGAACCTGGGGGGCTACGCGGACCAAAGGGAGTACAACCACGCTACCTCAAAGCAGGACGAATGCCTGCAGGTCAAGTCCATCAAGACGGAGAAGCCAATGGTGAGACTCTGGTTTTTTACTCCAACCTCATCCTGAGACACTTTAATTCACTTTTGCTTCGCAATAGCTCTCTAATTACGGAAGCTTCTTCTTCCTCTGTGGTTTCATACTTGTACAAGTGACCAAACTCTTCCCAGAATTCACGAGTAGATAACTTCTCTTGGTCGTTTCTTTCAAAATTGAGATGTGATGCTGTTTTGTTCTTACTCACAAGTGTTCATTCAGAGTTCGAGATGCGTTTAACAGCACTAAGGAATAAGACTTTCTCTACTGCCCCAAGTGTTTTCTCCCCTTGGGTGCCCTTCTCCTTGCATCTCGAACACTGAAGCCTTCTAACGGTTGCGTCTTTCCCCTCTACCCCGTGCTTCGGCCTTTCTCTCCGTCTCTTGCTAAGGACAGTGGGTAATCAGGTGAGCTGGGTGTCCCTTTGCATCCCTCCAACCAATGTCATTCTTCTTCACCCTCGGACGCACCTTCATCGCATGACGACCGCTCCACGCTTTCACCCCACCCCCCCACCCCCTCTTCCCCCCCGAAATACACATCAGCTTTCACTGTTGGCGTCTCTCTCTCTCTCTCATCCAACGCAGCCACGCGAGTATTCGCTGTTCTCATTCCATCGTGCGGGTACTCTGATATCACGCCTTTTGGGGGGGAGCTGCGAGGGCGCCGTTCCGCTGGTAAACGGGATGAACATGAGCTCCAGCGTCCAAACCCCGATGCCAAAAAAAAAAAAGAGTCATTATTCCTCAGCGCTGCGTACTTTTCTGAAACACTGCAAAACAAGCGGCCGTCTCGCGAGAGGCCTTCATCCGATTTCTGCCTTTTTTGCCTCTTGTCTGACAAACAACCCCCCCAAAAAACGGCTTTGCCCTTCAGAAGGGGACAGAAGGGGGCGCTGCGCTCGTCTCGGTGCTTCGTGACAGTTGAATTGGGTTGTTACATGCAGCTTTGAATGGAGAAAGGTGGGTGTTTTAACTTTATCGACATTACAGCGGACGCATCCTTCCAAGCATCACATGACATCAGTGTTCGTGCCGTGTGACCGTGTCTCTCCACTCTCGTGTGACTGAGCTCCGTTGCTTATCTGTGTTTCCTCTCTCTCTCTCTCTCTCTCTCTCTCTCTCTCTCTCTCTCTCTCTCTCTCTCTCTCTCTCTCTTTTTCTTCATCCTCGTCCCTCTCTCTCCCGCCCAGACGTCTCAGCCAAGCCCTGGCGGTCAGTCTACATGCAGCAGTGACCAGTCCCCCGTCAGCGCCTATCCCGGCAGTGGAGTCCAGCTTGCTGTGAGCGCCGGACGCTCGCCAGGGGAGGGGCCGGAGGAGGGCGAGGGGAAGGAGGAGCGCGGCGGGGAGACGGAAGAGGAGTGCGAGGGCGAGCCGGCCCCCATCATGGACGCCACGGTCTCCACCGCCACCGCGGCCATGCTGACCCTGCAGGCGAGGCGAAGCATCGGCCGCCCGCTGCGCTGGATGGAGCACATCAAGATGGAGAGGCTGAAGCAGGTGAACGGAGCCCTGCCCAGGCTGGGGCCCCTGTCCCCGACGCCGCCCCCTAAAGGTCCTGCGGCGCCCAGCATCCTGGGGAAGGGTAAGCCCCCCCCCCCCCCCCTATATTTTCACCCATTTAAAAAAGAAAAAAAACAGATTAGATCAGACTTTTATTTCACCTTTTTTTTTCTATATTTTCAAACGTTTTTCTTCATTTCCTCTGCGTCTCTCTCTCCAGGATCCTGTCTGGGCAGGCAGTGGGGGGTGTCCGCTCCTCAGCCCCCCACTCACGTTGAGCTGGGCAGCACCGAGCTCACCGTGCTCAACTTGCTCCGCGACCGGCGCGACAGCAGCGGCAGCGCCGCCAGCTCGGCCTACCTGAGCAGCAGCCGCCGCTCGTCGGGCATCTCGCCCTGCTTCTCCAGCCGGCGCTCCAGCCAGGGCTCCCAGGGCGAGGGCACGGCGGCGGCCGCCCACCGCCACCGCCGCCTCCACAACCTCAGCTCCAGCGACTCGTACGACCCCATCTCCACGGACGCCTCCCGCCGCTCCAGCGAGGCCAGCCACTACGGCGGCGGGACGGGAGGCGGGGGCGGGGGGATGCTCTCGGGCGGTGGCTGTGCGGGCCTGGGAGGAGTTGGCCTGGGAGGAGGAGGAGGAGGAGGAGGAGGAGGATCACGGGGGATGCTCAACTTGACCCCAGCACAGCACTACCACCTCAAAGCCAAGTACGCGGCGGCGACAGGCGGTCCGCCCCCCACGCCGCTGCCCAACATGGAGCGCCCGAGCTTGAAGACTCGCGTGACCGTGACGGACGAGGTGGGCGGCAATCAGTGTCTGCCGCCGCTCGTCAGGCCGCCGCGCTACAGCGAAGGCACCGGCGGGTACGGCGGCGGCGGCTACTCGGGCCACGCCGGCTACAGGAGGAGGGTCTTCTACCCCGGCGAGGGGCCGCTGCACGGCAACAGGAGGGCCAGCGACCCGGTGCGGACGCAGGCCCCCGAGGGCTGCGGCTTGCCGCCGGTGCAGCGCTTCAGCAGCCTCAACAACCTCCACCCGCTCCCGCCCCTGTCGCACGCCCCGGGGCCCGAGCTGCGCAGCTTCAGCCTCCAGAACTACACGCGCTCGGAGGGCAACCTGCAGCGCGGCCTGCAGCACTCCCCCTTCACCCCCAGCATCGCCGAACACGCGGCCTTGGAAGCCCTGGCCATGGAGGACGACGGCGTGGCCGGCCTGCTGCTCGGCGACGAAGACATGCTGCCGGACGACCTGGTGCAGTACCTCCACTCCCAGGTGGAGGCGGACGCCGGCCCCTATATGCACAACGAGGACCAAATAGTTCTGAGCCAAAGGGACTTGGCCCACCTGCCTCTCGAGGAGGCCGACCACCTCCAGAGTCCAGGGCTGAGTATGACCTTCGCCGCGTCCCACCCCTTCCAGCAGCAGCAGCAGCCCGTAGAAGACCGCAAGAGTCCCAGCAAGCTCCCCATCCAGTGGAACGAAGTGAGCTCCGGGAGCGCCGAGCGCTCCCCCCAGAGGGCGCAGGCCCAGCGGTGGGCCGGCAGGGACCACGGGGCCGCGCCGGCGCCGTTCGGCAGGTTCGGCAACATGGTGGTCCAGCAGCAGGCGCCGCTCGACTTCCAGAGCAGCTGCGCGCAGGAGGGCCAGCCCCAGAGCGCCTGCTGCGTCGGCCTGGGGGTGAAGCTGGAGGCGCCGCCGGGCTCCTGCATGGAGGCGAGGGCCGCGGCCCGCAGGCCCGGCTTCTCCCAGATCGCCGAGGGGCCCCTTGTAGCCGTCGCCGGCGGGCCGCAGAAACAGGGCCACTTCCAGCAGGCTCACGCCGCCGCCTGCCAGCTCAACAACAACAACAACGCGGCGTATTGCCGGGCGCCCGCCGACGGCCTCCCCGGCCTCGCGCTGGGACCTGCCGCCCACTACGGCCGCCCGCCGCACGGCCCCCGCCCCCCCGCCAACGGCTACAGGAACCCGTTCAGGACCCAGCAGTACCTGGACTCCGAGAGCTCCGGCCCGGTCCAGTCCTGCCCCGGCCAGCAGAGGAGCGCCGACCACTGCGCCCTCGCTCACCAGGTGTCCGGACTGAAGCTGGAGGCCACGGACCACGGGTACTTGGAGCCAGGCTTCGGCGACTGCCTCTCCTACGAGCCGGCGGAGAGCAAGGCCTCCTCGTTCCCCGCTCTGGACGAGTGCTTGCTGGACTCCTTGGTGGAGCCTCAAGGCGGCGGCGGCGGCGGCGGCGGCGACACCAGGGGGAGCGCGGCGGCCCTCCTCTCGCCCGGCGCGGACCAGGTGAGCAGCACGGTGGACGGCGGCGTGCCCGGCGCGCCGGCCGACGGCGGCGCCCTGGACTTCGCCGTCATGCTGGAGGACGGCTACGACCAGGGCAGCCTGGTGTCGGGCCCGCTCAGCCCCTCCATCTTCCAGGGCCTGTCGCGGACCTCGTCGCGCCTCACCACGCCGCGCGCCTCCGCCAACTTCCACAGCGTGGCCCCCGGCGCCAACAACATGGCCATCGGGGACATGAGCTCCCTCCTCACCACGCTGGCGGAGGAGAGCAAGTTCCTGGCGATCATGCAGTAGCGGCTCGCTCTCTCCGACTTCTCCTCACCCCCCCTCCCCCCTCCCTCTCTCACCCCCCACCCCTCCCTTCCGGACAAACGGACGATAAAAAAACGAACTCTGGTGTACGTGAAGACGAAGATAAAAGTGGCAATTGTGAAAAATGAAACCTCGTGTACTTAAAAGTGTTCTGGAAACAGGCAAACCCTTTTATTTTGTAAAGAAAAAAAAAAGCAAGTCATCCCACACATTATGGGATGTGTCAAAAATAATGTACAGATAGTTATATTCCTTTTTTTCGGGAATGAAGGCTATTTTCTTTTTCCTTTCTTTTTTTCGGAAGCCCTTCTCTTTGTACGATGACGTGGTGGTGAGCAAACGCTCCTTTTATTGAATCAGTATTCTGTGTATCGTCACTGTTTTTTGCTGTACACTCCGTTTGGTAAACAAACTGCATGTAATCGACGTTGAACACACTGAGTTGCGCTCGAGGCCCGCGCGCCCAGCGCTCCGACCCCGAAGGTACCGAACCCCGGCGTCCCGGCGCGGGGCCACAAGGGGGGGGCCGACGTCCCGACAGGCCTGGGGCAGCGGCGGCGGTGGGGGGGGGCGGCGGCTTGTGTTTAACAGTGGTTCCCAGCCAAAGTTCTGGGATTTGATCGGTTTAAAGCCTGCACGTCCTTCTTCTTAATTCATACCTGCCCTTTTGCTTTTATTTTGAAGGCTCCTGCTCTTCTGTGTTTGGCTTCACTGGAACGGTTTGGCAATACAGGAGGAGGAGGGGGTCCGCAGGATTTTGGGGGGCGGGGGGGCTGCAGGTCAAACTAAAACAGAGAAACGTTGGGAGCCACTGTTGTTCCACCCCCCCCCCCCCCCCAAGGTTTTTTAATACGTGGTATCTTTACATTCGCTGTCGTTTGGTTCCAAATGTTCCTTTTGTGAGGCTGTAAATGTTTCAGTGCTTCGACCTTCGTTTGACTTTTTTTTTTTTCGACCAGGTGGTGTTTCTGTCACGACTCCACCCCACCCAAACCCCCACCCTCCCCCAAAAAAACAAAGGACCACACATCCGAGTCTTTTCAGGCGCCGACAAGACCGTCTTCTACTTGATATCTAAATGGCTTGATTTAGTTAGTCTGGTGAGGTACTCACGCGTGTATATAACGGTGTTTTGTTTTTTTTTTCGATTGCGTTCGTGGTTCGGATTCCTTTCGTTTTTTCGTTTTGTTTTTTCGACGTTGGATTGCACGGTTGTTTGGAGCTTGATATAAACGGGACGCTCTGTCCTTTTATTTGGTGCTTTGCTTCCATGAATTGATAGGAGTACTTAATCTGTCTTAAAGACCCCCCCCCCACCTCCTCCACCCCTCCCTCTCCGGTGGTCCCACAAGCACAAGTCCAGAGTGAGGGGCGGGGGGGGGGTTTCATAGGAAATCGTCCGTATTGTGCGCTTTTTGGTTGTTGTTTGTTTTTTTTTTCTTTCTTTTTGTCTCCAAAGCTCTTAAATTTCAGAATGTGTACTGCCAATCAAGTATTGCAGTGACTACAACAGTGTTAGCGTTTTATTGCCTTGCGGTCGGGAAGCGACACGCGATAATGTTTTTTAAGTAGTTTACCTTTTTTCTTTTTTTTTCTTTTCTCATTCAGCGTCGGAGCAATGAGGTACAAACGTGTTGGATTCGGTACTTTTTGAGTCTCCTTTTCGTCGCCGCTCGGCTGTCTCAAAGAAGAAGAAGAAGAAGAAGAAGAAAAATAAAACCCCCGCTTCCGTTCGGTGGAGGGGGGGGAAAAAAGCGCTGAGGTTTGTGCCTTATACGTGTCCGCCTGTCGGTGAAGAGAGAGATCACTGCCAATCTTTCATTGTGAATTATGAAAAGATGAAAATAAACGTTTAAGTGTCTTGTGAGACTTGGAAAAAAAAAAAAAAAAGACAAAACATTTATATAAGAGAAGTCTGAATATCTGAAAAGTGAAGATTTGCGAAACGCATTCTACTTTTCCTTCTTTCTTTCTTTTTTTAAGTTTTCACATTTATTGTGCTTTTATATATAAATATATATATTATGTAAATACATTACTCTTGCTTTAGGCTTAGCAGAGGAAATGAGTCGGTGGGGTGGGGGTGGGGGTTGGGGGGGGGAGGCTGTTCTGGGACCAATAAAGAGCTGACTCTGGAAGCAGGGATTCCCAGGCCCTGGGCGAGTGTGTGTGTGTGGGGGGGGAGCCAGGCGAGGCGGCCGTTGCCCGCCAGCGCTGCCCCCGCCGCCACGAGAGCCGCTTCGCTCTTTTATAACTGACCACCAAATGTTTGTATGGTTTTAATAAAAATGGAAGTTATACTTGCAGTCTCTTTTCCTCCTTAGTGCGTCCATTTTTCTTCTGCAAGCCCCCCCCCCTTCCTTCTTCATTATAAAATCTGAAAGGTCACGTTCACACACAATAATCCCTTCAGGTCTCAGGATTAGTTGTTAGAATGATCCCTTGACTTGTAAACAGGCACCTTTCAGGTCATCCTAACTGTTTAATTGTGCAGCAAACACATATTTATAAAATATCCCGAGTGACATTATGGTTTCCTGTGAGCTTCTGGATCTTTCCGCATATGTAACAGAAAAATCTGTTACATATGCACATTATGGAGGCATGAAATGCGGAGAAATGTACAGAAAAGTCTCCCTCTGCACATGTGTCAGAAGAAATGCAGGAAGCAACAAGTATGAAAGTGTTCACAAGTATTCAGATTTAGAGTCCAAGTCATAGAACAGGTTGCACCTCTGACGCCCTCTGCTGGTCCTTCTAACGAACGACATTAAAGTTGGAGGCGTGCAGGCTTTTGAGACCACTTCTCAATGACCTGTTTGGTTACATCGTCGCGTTAAGTGCAGTCGCGCCCTCACCGCCGAGATTAAAGCCAGCAGGTGTCATTCACAGCCCCCCCCCCCCAGCCTTTGCAGCCCCCTCAGGTATTTACAGACCTCCTTTCTAAAGGTCGACAGGCCCATCAGCTCATTTCGCCCTTTTTTAGAGCTCCGTGTCTGCACAGAGAGATCCGTGCTTTCCAGACAGACTCTTCACTGAGTGATCCTCCCATTATGCTGTTTGGGAGCTCGACACAAGTGCAGTGAGAGACGGAGGCGAGACGAGAGAGGCGGCGGGAAACCAGGAGGATGTTCTGACTGCTGATTGTCGTGAAACTGTGAAAGATTCTGAGTTTTTAATTTAGTTCTTTACTAAAAACTATTGAAGATCCTGAGAGAACCTACTGTGTGATTTAATTGCAATTATTCCTCATTTCCATGACTATTTATGAACTTGGTTCTATTTAGTTCTTTAAAACCTCTACGGGAAAATCTCTTGTAAAGACTTTCATCCGTGCAACATTAAAAAACAACTGTTTGTTCACACTTCCTCTTGCGGAAACAGCGAGCGATGACGCGGCTCACGGGCCTCCAACACTTCACCACCGCCAACCCTTCTCCTCGAGCCTGTTAGGGCAGATGTTTGGTGCATTGTCACATCCAAATGAAGAAAGGGTGTTTGGTATATATTAGGAAACATTTTATTACTAAAAAGTTGTCTCATACTGAAGGTGCTCTTTCAGCAGCGTTTCCACAACTATTCTTTATTGAAATCACAAGATCATTTTTTTTCCCGTTTTTTTTTTTTTTTTTACCACTGAATGGAAAGAAAGAATCAAATCATACATGAAATGACAGTAACGAGGTGGGAGCTATATACACAAGGGGGGAGGAGGAGGAGGAGGAGGAGGGGGAGAGGTCGCAGGTGCGGCTTGGAGAGGCCACCATTGTTTTGGAACCAGGAGGCTCGTACAGGAGGCACTTAAATGTGAGAGCCTTTCGAGCCAGGACCGAGCCGGAGTGTGGGGGGAGGGGGGAGGAGGGGGGGAGGAGGGAGGAGGGAGGGGGTGGGGTGGGACAAAGACTACCTGCTGTGAGGACGAAAACAATAAAACCTTGTCGGAGTACATATGATGGGTCTATCTATTCCTTCGAAGAGGTGAGGGGGGGAGAGGGGGTTGCCGTGTGGGACACTGACGCACAAACAGAGCGTTTACACAGGCCTGCACCACAGAAATCTAGAGCACAAAGGGTGCACATTCAAAAGCATGCATCGCCCCACCATGAGCAATGTGGTTAAAAAAAAAACAAACAAACAAAACGGTGTCGATAAACATCGGCGGCTACGACTTAATTCGACGCTCTGCTGCTCCAGAGTGTTAACACGAGAGACGGACAGTATTTACAGCACTTATATCCTTTCTTTTTTTTTTTAACATCTCGTCACTCCAATGCCAGTTAAATAAAAACAACCGAGTGTCTGCGTTGTGGGGGGAGACGGGGGGGGCAAGTTTAACCAAGAAAATAGAGAGAAGAAAAATCAAAGTCTTCCAGAACGGCTACCATTTCAATGATCTATTTACAATAAAACACAACCGATGTATCCAAAAAAACAAAAAAAAACAAACAAACGCAAGTGGAGGAAGAACAAAACTTTGTGACATTCTGATCTGAAGTCTGTGGGCGGGCGGCCTCGCTGCAGAGTTCCTGTCAGAGCTGGTTTAGTGGTTGGTTCGGTCTGTCCCGCTCTGAGAGTGTGTGTGTGTGTGTGTGTATGTATGCGTGTGTGTGTGTGTGTGTGTGTTCGGTGGGGTGGGCTTGTCAGATCTTCTCCTGGATAAAGGGGTGCTGCAGGGCCTGGTTGATGCTGATGCGCTTGGCCGGGTCCAGCATCAGCGTCCCGTCCAGCAGGTCCTTCAGCTGCATCACCTTCTTCCTCTGGTCCTCGGGCAGCCGCTGGCCTCCGATCATGTCGGCCAGCAGGTCTTTGGTGGGGTTGATGGTGCTCATCACCGTCACCTTCTCCTGTTGGGACCACGACGGAAATGATCAGAACTTTCTAACGCGCTACAACGGGCCGAGCTCTCAACTGAGAGACGACTTCGCGTGCGCCGGTAAACGCGCCAACGCCAAGCTCCGCGGCAAGCGTTTGACTGGAAAGCTTGCGATGTGTCGTGCGAGTGCGAGGGAACACGTTACCCTTTCTGTCACTTTGTCGACTTCGATGTACAGGAAGTTCAGATTCTGATCGAAGTGCTGGTCTTTGAACAAGCCTTTGCGGATCATCTGAGGAAAGAGAGCGCGGCGTTGCGTCAGTCGCTGCTTCTAAAGGGAGCTGCAGCGCGCCCGGAAAAAAGCTACTCAGGAAAAGGGAGGAAACAGGCGCTCGAGGAGCTGAAATTGCGCGGTGATGCAACGCTACCTTGTTGGGCATCTTGCCCTTGAGGTCCATCGCCAGTTTGATCATGTGATTGTTGGAGGAGCCGGGGAAGAGGATTTTGCCGGTGTAGAGCTCGTACAGAGTGCAGCCCACGGACCACATGTCGATGCCGTAGTCGTAAGGCTTTCCTATGACTGAAGCGCGAGTCGTGAGCCGAGTTCGGGGTCAAAGTTTGACAGCGAAAGATGGCAGGGAAACGGGTGCCGCTTACTGATTTCTGGAGCTCGGTAGAATCTGCTGACCAGGTACGGGGTGATGTCGTTGTCAGCCACGTGCGACGCCGAACCGAAGTCGCACAGCTTCAGGATGGTTTTCGACTCGTTCACCTTTTGAAAGAAAAAAAAATGAGCTGTTGAGTGAAACCAGTGACTGTAATTCCACCCGATGCGTGACAGAATTCTCGTCTCCTACCAGAATGTTGTCTGGCTTGATGTCAGCATGCAGGATGTTGCACCGTTTCAGCAGCTTGAGGGCCAGAAACAGCTGCTGGCTGTAGGAGCGCACGGCTTTGATGTGGAGCCCGACATCTTTACCGTATTTCTTCAGCACTTCTCGCAAATTCATACTAAGAAAAGCGGGGAAAAAAAAAACAATCTTATCAATAAGTTTTTCAGCAGATAAATGGGAGTTTAAGTCTGTGAAACAGATGCAGGGTCTCCTGTTTCCGTACCTGAGCGGCTCGAACACCAGACACAGATGTTGCTTGTGGTAGAAGTGTCTGAAAAGTCGAAGGCAGTGGAACTTGTCGTCGGGATCGGCGTCGTTCAGCTTCTTGAGGAATTCCAGTTCTTTCAATCCCGTCTTCTGCCTGTTCACCGCCCCCCCCAGAAAAAAAACATAAACAAAAACATCAGACCCCAACAGGTCGTGTTTGAGAGAGGAAAGCATCTGCATTCAAGGTAAAAAACTGCTCCAGACGAACATGAGCTCGTTGTTTCGGATGATCTTCACTGCCACCTCCTGGCCGGCCCTGGCAGTGTCCCTGGCTCGGATCACGTTGCTGAACACGCCCTGGCCCGTGTAGCCGTACACGTCGTAGCGTTTGTCCAGTGTCTCTCCGATATTGACCCCTACAGAACAACAACACAAACAAACTCGCATGTGACACCGTGACAACTGCCAGAACACCGAGCTGTGACATCCAACTTGAAGCGCCATCAAGCACTGGTGTAACTTCCACACTGACTGCCTTTCTGAGTAGGTTGACTTACGGTAGTAACCCTCAGCATCAGTCCAGTTGTCCCTGAGGTTGGGGTTCTCCTTGAAGTCCTTCCCTACACCTGCTGCTCTCATCCTGGCACTCTGCACAAACACACACACACACACAAAAAAAACAACAGGTCAGTGTTCCACTTTCACTCACTGGTATCCCACACACCTCGGCAGCTTGTGAATTAAAAGCTAATTTAATGAGACTCCATGGAGACCAGGTGTGTCATACTTACATCAAAGTCAGCAGCAAACATGTCGTCTGACTCTGTAAACATGTCGGGGGCTGAAGGCTTCTTTGGGTTGGCTCCTGAAATGAAAAACAAAAACAAAAAAAAAAACCCGGCGGCGACGACAACTCGCGTCAGATGGGTGAAGGGAGTCGGTGTCCAGGCAGCATGTTGTCAAACGGTATATCTGGAACATGTGTTTGATTCACATACTCTGCAGAGACCAAAACATGCTGCAGGTGGCAGAGACACCCAGGCTTTGGATTACAAGCCAGCAACTGAATGAACACATGACAGAAAGAAAGAAAATTAAAGTCTCTGCATCACAAAACTCGGCAACTGACCGACACAGATCGAGCTCCAGAATGTCGTTTGGGTCTCGCTTCAATTTAGGGACTTCAGCTTGTGTTCGACATGCGCTGCGGTCACCTGACAACGCTTGTACAAATTTCGGCTTCCAAAGACTGAAAACTGAAATTTCGACTGAGCACGCGACGATGCCGTTCATTCAGTTGGCCTTGCACACCAACACGTGAGGCAGCTCTGACCGGGACATGGGGGACATTACCGTCTTTCTCCTGCGCGATGAGGTTGTGCTTGGCTTTGATGTTGTCCTCGAAGGTGTTGAGGTTCTCGCGCTCGTACTCCTTCACGTCGGCGGCGACTCGCTCCAAGATGTCGTCGGGCGACGGCGAGCGGCTGCGCGTGCTGCTCTGAGGGCTGCTGGGCTCCGATATCATGTTGGTGTCCTCGCTCACCACCTTGTATTTCTGCACAACAAGCAGAGAGCAAGAGGAAGAGTTTGCACAAAGAAACACAAGCGGCAACCACAGTTACCAGACTGACATCGGTGTGAAGAAACACACCTGGACGATGGCCATCCGCTGCTGGCGGCGCTGTTCAATGACGGCTTCTTCGTCTATTTCCTCAAAGTCATCCAACCTAAAGAAAGTGGAAACCATTGCTCCACTTTACAACGACTGAAACAGCAACTGCAGACAGTCACGTACAGAGTGTGAGTCTGACTTCCGTGTCTCTGATGAAGCGAGGTATAAATAGAACTTTATAAACTTACATTTCCTCCCCTGAGGACTCCTGGTCAGCTTTCATGCCCTCTGACAGGCTGCCCTTGAACTTATCTTCATCTCTGCTGCGCCGCCGCCGCCTCTCCCGATCGCGGGACATCGAGCGGCGGTACTGTCGCAGTCGACCGTACCTGTCTCGCTCCCCGGATCTGCGGGACAAATCAGGAATACAAAAAAAACGACATTAATGTCCAAGATGACACCAAAAGTAGAAGTCAATGAATGAAAAAACGGGACTGACTGGCAACATTTCACATCCAAACACTTTACTGAATCACTGATGTCTCAGTTCGGGAACCACAAGCGCAGAGTGAGCGGAGTGACTCGTGGCACGCCCTCACCTGCGTCTCAGAGGAGACCTGCTCCGCCTGCGGGGAGAAGAGCGGGAGCGTCGCCTCGGTGATGGGGACCTCCGTCTCAGAGGCGAACGACTTATCCTGCGGCGAGGAGGCGGTCTGGGACTGTTATCTCGTGACCGCTCTCGGCCCGGTCCTGCATCCGTCCGCAGGCGCTTCCTGGAGAAACACAAGACGACTTCATTTCATCACTGAAGTTCTTCCCACGATTCCACTTTGTGCGTGTTTTGCTTTGCTGCGCAGTCAAATTGTGAGAGCAGCTGTGGACCGACAGCTAAACTGGGTTTTCTAGTTCAAGAAAGAATACAGTCAATCCTCCAATAACATGAATTGATCAGCTTTCACCACAGTCCGCCTGTTGCTGCCTGTGTGGGTCACGTACCTAATCGGTGAGTCCTGTCTGTCGACGTCCCTCCTCCTGAGGTCAGGCGAGCGGCTGCGGGCCCTCCTGGGCGGGGACCTTATTCTTTGTGGAGAGTGGCTCTGTTTCGACGTCCTTTCTGAGGCACTGGCCGAGGGGTGGTGGCTATCACGGTGGCGAGGGGACGCGCTGCGTCTTCTCGTGGGGCTGTGAGCCCCCCGTCTGTGAGGGGAGCGGTTCTCCTTTCCCGAAGACGCGTCCTTCGACGGAGACTTGGCCGGCCGCTTGTCGCGGTCGGCCTCCGAGCGGCTCGCTCGCTCTCGTCCGGGCGACCGGGACCGCCGGCTCGCCCTCTCCTGGTTCGCTCGGTCTTCTCGCTGCGGGGGGGAGCGCTTGTCGGCGCGGCTGGCCTTCTGCTCTCCCCTGAAGCCGGAGGGCGAGTTGGACTTCCTCCTCTCCTTGGCTCTGTCCGTGCTGTGGGACCTCTTTCTGTCCTTTGACCTGCTCCTGCCGCGGCTTTTGTCCTTCGCACTCAAGTCCTTGGTGCTCTTGGGCACCTTGTCCGCTTTGGAGTCTTTCGCCGGCTTCTCTGCCGATTTACTCCGACTACGGCGTCTGGCGCTGGACTTGCTGCCCTCGGTTGAGTCCCGTCTGGATTTGCCACTTTTCCCCCCTCTGGGAGAAACAGGTTTCCCTGAGCTGCCCCTCGGACGCTGCTCCCCGTTTCTGAACCGAGCGTCTCCGTCCTCTTCGGACCCGGAGTTGTACCCCTGAAGGATCAACCCCATGCCCGACTGAACCTTGCCCTCCATCAACTGGCTGTCCAGCTCGGCTTTGATGAGGGCCCGCTGCTTCTCCAGGTCCTCCAGCAGGGCCCGGTCGTCCAGACTGGGGTTCCCGGAGGAAGGAGAGGACTCCACCTTTCTGTGGCTGGAGGCGCCGAAGATGGGCGCGCCGGGCGGAGGCGAGCCCTCCTTGCGCTTGTGTTTCCTATGTTTGTGGCGATGCTTGCGCTTGCGGTCCTTGTCCTCGTCGGAGGCATGTTTGTGCTTTTTGTGCTTGCTGCGGTGTTTGTGTTTTTTCCGCTTGTGTTTGCCGCTGCCGCTGCTGTGGTGTTTGGGCTCCTCCTCCACCTTCTCACCGTTGGTCTCAGTCTCCTCCTGGGACGTGAGCAAAACAGAGAATACATTAAACCTAATATATAAGAGTAATAAGCCGTGCAAAAACCAGCCCTATTTTGGAGGTTGGGTCACAGTGAAACCGAAGTAACAAGACAACTGATCGATGTACCCAAATGTCTCGTTTGTATTCACCTCAGGACACGTCGTGATATTCAAATCAGAAGCAGCACCACAGTCAGTATAACTCGGTACCATTAAAAAGACATTTAGGGCTTTTCGTTTGCCGTTCTTACCTCTTCCTCCTCCTCTTCCTCAGACAAGTCTCCACTGTCCTCATTTCCACTTTTTTCTTGGCTTTCCAGATCTTCCTTCCTGTTTGATAGAAAAACAGTATTAAACGTTGGAAAAGCCCGATTAAACATCAGCGATCCACAAGGTGTTTGTCGAAAAAAAAATGTGTCAGCAACATAGGACCATTTTATCTGCTTCAGATTTACAGAGCCACTGCTTTTGGCGTCGAAAGGTGCAAAAACGATGATGGTATAAACGGGTGTGGCTGCTTTCCAATGCATTTGTGTCAACTTTTAGAGCTTGTGCAAATAGATCAGTCAGGGCAATTAAACCTGAACGTAGGAATATAAATAAGGTTAATAAAATAAAGGATTATGTTTTGATATCCCTCACAAAATGTGAGCAGTAGTTTTGCACAAATTTTGTGGCAGACACAAACTTTCAAGAGTCAGAAACTTCTGAAACCTTATTACATTGAAACTGGACGTATTGCAGCGGCTAAGTAAACTTACACTGTCAATCCCAAAAACACGGAAGTTATTTATTTGTTAACTATATTTAAAAAAAAATAAAACCGACAATTTGCCCTCTGTTTACACTGGGCATGCTGCTTGCATTCAGATCGAATCCAACGCATCATCATCAGAGAGGCAGCAAGGCAGATCTTAGTGAGCTCAGCGAGTAGGATTAGGTCAATCACAGTTATGTAATGATCCAAATTTAGCCAGAAAGTGTTAAAAACACAAAGGGGCAACGTAAAGGTGGGGCGTCGCATTGAGGAAACAAGGGGGCCACAAATGGCCCGACAACAGCTACCGCTCGTCCCAGCCTGAACGCCTGTTGTCCGCTTCACTCCGAGCCAGACCGCCAAGACGAATATTCCCTTTAGCTTGCAATTGCTAACAGTCTTTAGCAAACTTCAAGCTAGCAGGCTCATCCTCAGGTAGCTTGTAGGCATGCTAACTTTTACCATAGAAACGGTGCGTGCAGCCGCACACTCATTTTCAACTGCAAATAAGATGACAATTAGACTTCGGACAAGAAAATGCGGGCACACAGATATCCAGCACACTTCTATGCAAAAAGACTTTAACAAAAGTTAGGACTCGCTAAGCTAACGGGCATTAGCATGTTAGCTACGGACGTACGCCAAGCGTCGGCATGTATTTCAGCTAGCACTGGCAACTTGAAGCTGCTCCCGGGCTTGCCTCCCTCTTGATTGCCTTTGCAGTTCAATTCGGAGGATGCAAGAGCGCATACTTTGCTGCCACGATCAATCCGCTTCAATTAATATAACTTACACGTGTTCGTTGCCATTATTCATTCTTCTGGACGCGATGTCCATCTCAACGTCGGCCATTTTCCTTAGCTGAGGCGGCCTTTCTTCTTCTGTTGTGATCAAAACGCGGACACCGTGGTATCACACCACGGGTGAGCCCTCTCGTGTATCGGCGGTGCGTGGCAGCCTCGCCGTATGCAACGGAATTTGCTTGTTGTCCACCAGAGTGCACGTTTGTCCACATTACCTCCTAATTATAGTACATCACAACGTTCTGGACAAAATCCGTAAAAGATGTATGTTTTTACACAATGCATGCATGTATTGGAAATTATAGTTCATCAATAACAATGTCGTAAACAAAAATCTTGCACAAGGAAACCTTTTTTGAAAAGACAACTAATAAGGTTTAATTCTGACAAAAACTTTCTAAATACGAATCTGAGAAGTGAAATGACAGCAAAATATCACAGGTGTAATCTACTGGTGGGGAAAAGAGATGATACATTTTGCATGCACCTGCATGGTGCCCCTGCAACTTAAATTCGGGGTCCTCGTTCAGCCTGTGGTTTCTGTGCAAACTTCTCGTAAGCCAACAGATAAAATATCCA
>JASSRZ010000002.1:11591837-11603778 GCA_032164315.1 Malacoctenus gilli | reverse complement strand
CAGTCCCTGGTGGTCTAGTGGTTAGGATTCGGCGCTCTCACCGCCGCGGCCCGGGTTCGATTCCCGGTCAGGGAACATTATGTTTTCATATCGCGTTATATTGGGCAACTTGATTCTTTGTTGGTGACCAGTTCCGGCCTGTCGCCCGTCACCAAAACTGCACAAATAACTCAATTATCTACATGATGTTGCAGTGTAAAAATGCTGTCACTGCCAATCCTGTGCAACATATCCTAAACATTAAAGATGAAAGGAATAACATAACCTGATGCTCACTGTACCTTCCGTATTCTGGGTTCAACTGCAGACAATCCTGTGAAGAGCATTTTAAATGTAAGTTTTTTGTGCACTCTGGTTTTATTTTGTAAAAGTCGCATGTAATTTAGGAAAACTGTTTGTAAACAACTTATTGAGCACATAACAGACGAACTGTAGGGGGCAGTCGTTTTCTCCTCCTGTACATTTTAGTGCAAGTCCCTGGTGGTCTAGTGGTTAGGATTCGGCGCTCTCACCGCCGCGGCCCGGGTTCGATTCCCGGCCAGGGAACAGTTCTTTTGACCTCTAATCGTTCGTTTCTGTCACTGTAAGGATGCCTCTGCGTGATCTAGTAAAAGGCAATCTAAAATCGAACTGTTAAAGATCACTTGAGTCACTTGCAACGTCCAAAGCACAAACCACGCATTACAAAAAATAATGAGGATTTCTTTGCCAGACTCAAACACAGCGGTGGCAAGCTTTCTATATTGACTCGGCTCAGTCTTTTTCAACCCTGCGCCAGGATTGTCAGATGCAGCCTTCAGGAGTTGACAAAACAGACTACAAAAAGAGAGGGGGAAATAAAAGGGGACTGCCTGCAGGAGGTTGTTCAGTCTGCTTACACCCCGGGATGGCCAAGGAGGCTAATTAGAGGATCACATGGTTGTCAAAGGCTCCACATGTTCCCCATGGCTGTTTGTTTCTTTCTGCACCTCTGCTATGCCCTACAAAAGTGGTAATCATGCATGATTTTGTTTTCCCTTTATTTTCCCCATAGAATGATATCACAGTCATACGTCGTAGATGGATGTGGCATATTGTAAGAAGATAGCATGCAACTTTGTAGTCAGTGAAAATGTGATTTTCAAAGCAAAAACATCAGGCATGTAAATCAGTTTCAAAACCGAACTACAATATCAGAACCTACTGCTGAAGGACTGAAAAAATCAGAGAAGTGGTTTGCACTTCTGCTTCTTTTTCATTTTCGCTGGGCTCGCCAATTTTCTGCACAGCCCTTAAAATAATCCTGCATTTTCCAAGTGGAAACTCTGGAAAAAATTTTAAAAAAGAGCGTATCGGTGAAAGTATGTCTCGCAAAGATGCTGGAGGACTGGCTGGCGTGTGACACGGCCCTGTGACGCCACACGACCTCTGGCGATGCAGAAGCACGCAAGGGCGGGTTATTATCCACTGGTGACAGTTTTATTTGAAGCAGTAAATTTGGTTATTGTGAGACACCTGTGGTCGCTCATTCACAGCGGTGGGAAAACTAATGGAGGCGCGAAGATGAAGTGGCATTAACGGTGACACCCTGGCAGATGGGACACATGTTCCCTGCAGATGACACTTTCTGCAGGTGCTACGATTATCGGCCCGTGTTTTGATAACTCTGGGGCGTGCTGCACTGAAAGGCTGAGTGTGTTTGCTGTATTTACCGTCTACCGGGGTTTTTGCAGCGATGTAGATATGTATGCGTGGAGTGCAAGAGAGTTCAGAGCTGTAACTCACCGTCGAAACCCCTCCGCTGTACGGCGCATCTCAGATTTATACGGTAAAGTTGCGAGCTGGAGGTCTCACCGCAGATTAAAGTCTCAGTCAGAGATACATTAGATATTCCATTAGTTGAGACCTCTGTCCCAGTGTGCCCAGTAAATCATGGATGGTACCGCATGAGACAAATGCAGTGTGCTGCTTTTTCTGCTGTGCAATCTGGAGACCTGGCTCTGTGTCCTGCACATCACACACATGAGTTAATGTGTTTCTCTCCAGGACTGCAACACAACAAAATCGTTTACATTTCAAAATGTTGAGAATAAAACACTTACTTTGTCTTTTTGGTTTTTCATCCCCTACGTTAACCAGTATTTGATGGTAAGTTATTGTTAGGAGCCCCTTTGGCCACTAGGAGACACAATTGCTGTCTGTGTTCAGCCAATTGTTTCAGGGAACAAGTCAAGCGAGCAAGGAGGCTGCAAGCTAAGCTGTGAACCAGTGATGGTCTTTCCACACTGAAGCAACTGCACTCTGTGAGAGAACTCTAGTGTTTGCGTCGATGCATTTTTACTGTGCGAATAAACTCGGTGTATTTATTTCAGCAAGGTTAAAAGAAAAGATTCTGTTCATGAAACTTTGTTTCTACAGAAGCAAAAAGTGTCCGAAGCGCTCAAAGGGACCTGGATGAACCGTCTGGTACCAACAATTGTCTATATAATGACTACAAACAGTCAGTTTAAATTGGAGCAAGAGGTGAAGAGGACATGCTGTTCCTGTATAAGATGAGCTGGTATTGGTGATATATTCAATGTTAACGATGATTTTGTGCTACGCAGAGTTCACGGATGTGATTGATGACTTGCGCTGTGACTTGGATTTTCCATCACGGGGGGAAACGAAGCCAGCAGACGCTGGCTGTGCGTCGCCTCCTCGGGCCTCCTCTCTCCGAGCTTCAGTGGAGACACAATGCGGACGAAGCCATAAAACACGGGGTCCAACAGATGCTCATTGAGCAAGACCACAGTCAATTATAGAGCCTGTTAAAGACACTCAGGCAGTTCGCTACCCCACTGTCAACCCCTGCCTCTGGACTTTTCTTTGGGTTTTGTCCTCGGCTGAGGACAAGCACAGAGTTATGGCTCCCGACGACTTCCTTTCGAGTGAGGCGGCCGCGTCCATCAGCGCAGATGTCCTTTGTTGCCCGACAGATGCGTCCATTGCCGTGTTTTCCTTCCCTTTCTCTCGCTTTCTGACCGGTGCCGTTTTATGAGCCTCTGATGTTTGGTTTTCTGAAAGGGAAAGGGGCTGGCGTGCCGTTTGCGAAAGTAAAGAAGCAGGTTCGGGGAGGACGACCCAAACATATGGCCCTGTCACGCGCAGGTTGGGATTTATGTTTGCTCCACGTGAAAGGGAGGAGAGAGCGGGCTCGTTCCGTCGCGCGCACTGAGCAGCCGCTCCTCTTTCCCCCCATCGTCATCTCGGGGTGATTCGAATGTGGACGTTTAGAGTCCGTCTCGTGATTCCGGGCAGCCTGGGCTGTGGGTTGGAGGTAGGATTGGAGACAGTTGTGTTTCCAGGATCAGCACAGCTTCAGGGCGTGGCGGAGAGAAAGAGAGTGGTTGGAGGGGGGGGGGGGCGAAGTAAAACAGGGGGCTGCAGAGGCTCTCATCACCCCTCCTCTCAGCTGCATAATTAGACATGGGTGTAAAGTTGTACTTGATGGGGAGGTAATAAAAGGAAGCCTTCAGAGCTGCGCTGTAGGTCCTCCACACAGCTCACAAACTGCTGCTCATTTAATGGTGTTTCCTTTGATTTTGAAGGTGTTTTCTTTGACTTTACATGTTTTGGCATTCTTTTTTTATGTGTTGAGCAAATCCCAGATTTTAACTATCAGTATTTTCAAGGCAGATAAGCTCAGCTGTGTCAATAAATGTATGTGTATCAAGGTGTGCGCACCTGTTGAATTTAGTGTTGACTTTGCGTCGAAAACGGTTTCGGCCACTAGATTTATGACGTTTTCATTGCTGTGATAAGATAAACTGATGATTCCTGACTTTACCTTCTCGAATTTTTCTTTCAGTCTTGAGTTTTTTCAATCCTTTGTTCAACTCGAAGAGAGAAAATAAGTACCGCCATAATAACAAAGTCTCAGGCAGAAGTCTGAGCGCTGAGGTTACAAACGCTCTCAAACCGAAACCCTCGCGCCATGAACTCCTTCTCTCGTGAACAAAGTCGTATTAGGTTGTAATCCTCCATTCAAAATGAGTTTTTTCGAAACATTTACCTCGCTGCTAATCCTAAATTATTCCATTAAAAGTGCAGAGCCAACTTTTGTCCTCCGTTCGGAGGATTTTCTCTCCTCCCCGTGTCTCTATGGCGCCGAACGCTCCGAACACTCGTGGGTTTGGCTCGGGCTCCGTTGTAATGAGAGACAAATGTGTTTAGGATTCTGCAGCAGAGGGGCTTCGAGGATGAGTGGGCGAAAGCCTGATTTTTTTTCTTCTTCTCGTTTTTCCATTTAAAGTCGACTCCTTCGGAGGAGTTACGCTGGAATGAGGCGCCGAGGCAGAATGTGCTGAGTCTGTACATGTGGCCACACCACAGATTGAAGGCCTGCTCAATACAGACAGGTCCTGTTATTACTTTGGAGGACGGGGGGGCTTTTCCGAACATACCGAGGCTGTTTGTTCCGAAAATATAATCGTTCTCTGACCATTGGAGCTCGATACAAAATCTGCTGCATGAAGCTTTTCCAAAATTAATAAACAGTTGGGAGAAAAAGAAATTATTTATACCATTTTTGGTCTTTACATTCCAGCCACACTCAGGATATTTGGGGCAAAGCTGAAGTTTGGTCACTTTAAGCATGTTGTTAAATTTGCATCTCAGCAGCACTCAGCTCTTCATTCAGGACCAGTTTAGCCACTTTGTTATCAGAGGTCATCCCTGCAATGCTCTTTACAGTGTGTAATTTCTGCTGTTGCACTGGTCCATGGTAAGAGTTGGTGGTGTGGGGGGGGGGGCAACATCTGAGAGACCCCGCGACCTGGTTCTCGATGTAAACAAACACTGGGGTGTGGCATTGCATCATTTTGCAGTCATCTTGAACCCTCTGTGGCTGCAGGGATTGAATCTGTTTAATTTCAGTGTTGTTGTTTTTGTTTGTCATCTGGAGTTGTTTATGTCCAAATGAGAAGGAGTCACTCGCAAGAGTGCATCGGAATTTAAAAGACAAAATGACTTTCGTTCCGACCTCCTCTAGGCTTGTAGATTGATTCTGAGTGCAAACACGGAGGTGGGCAGTTTTTTTTTTGTCTTTGGAGCCTTTTGCATTCCTTGCAGAATGATACGCTGTTGTCAAGGAGGGAGGGAGGGAGGAAGGAAGGAGGGGAGGACACAAGGGGGGGTGGGAGGAAACCGCGCTGAAAGAAAATCAAATGCTTGTGGGAAGTTCAATGCAAAGGATTTCAGGAAAGCGACAGCCAGAGGAGAGGGAGGAAGGGAGGGAGGGAGCCGCGGTTCACCCCGGGAGGTGTCGCCCAGCAGAAATAAGCGCTCCGAGACGCACTTTCGCCCCCTTTTTTTTTTGACAGGGCAAAGACTGAAAGCAAGATTCTCTGACTGTGTTTGGAGTTTTGTCTCTGGGGGAGTTTTCTTTGTCTGTCAAAGTCTGCCGATCTTTTTTTTTTTTTTTTCGGGTCTTGCCACGTTTGAGATCACGCCTGTGATGGGCCGAGCAACAACACGCTGTCATCCTCCCTCCTCCTCCTCCTCCTCCTCCCGCTGACGCGCCGCCGCTCTCCGCCGCTCTCGGTGGGCTGAGCCCAAAGTTCCCCAAGTTGTCTCGACTCTAGTTTCTCTATTCCTCTTTTTCTTCTTCTTCTTTTCTTCAGTCCGGAGCGTCGCCGTCCACCGTCTCCCCGTCCGTCCGTCCGTCCGTGCCCCGGCCCGCCGCAGCATGCTGGACTGATGGCATCGGCCGTGTTCGAGGGGACGTCGCTGGTCAACATGTTCGTCCGGGACTGCTGGGTCAACGGGGTCCGGAGGCTCATCATCAGCCAGCGCGGCGAGGAAGAGGAGTTCTTCGAGATCCGGACGGAGTGGTCCGACAGGAACATCTTATACCTGCACCGGAGTTACTCCGACCTGGGCAGGCTGCTCAAGAGACTGGTGGAGTCCTTCCCCGAGGACCGGAGGGACTTGTCCAAGTGTCCGCTGATCGAAGGTGCGTCTGAATGTCAGGGGGGAAGCAACGACGCAGCTGCGCCGAACAGTCCGAGAATCTGTCGATACAGTATCGCGTCGAGGGGGATTAAAAATATGGACCAGGGGCGTAGCTGCGCTGCCACAATATGCGGTGACAGGGGGGATAATTGGGGCCCCATCTGCTTTCACCTTGTCTGTACTCCTAAATTATCTTGTACCGCCCCTCATTGCTATTTTCTTTAGCTGGGGTTTCTCCATCTAACAAAAAAGAGTCGATAAAATATTATTAAATTGAATAAACAAGCAAAAAACTGAAGAAACAATAACCTAAATAATGACTTGCTGCTGGTTAAAAACATAGATGTGAGAAAGCCGAACAAAATCAGTGTCCAAGAACTTTTTCTCAAATTTTTACAGTCCCGGTAAGAGGGTGATTTCAAAATAAAGGTTCTGCATGATTTGGGGGGAGTGTGTCCAGTCGTGGGTCCTCCGGGGAGACGCGCCGCCTCTGCCTGCACAGGAAACCCCTGATCCTGTTTACATTCTGACTCAGTGGGCGCCACAGCTGCTCTCCCGGTGCATCTTGCAGGGATCGCAGCCAAAAGTGACCAGGACAGCTGTGTGAAAAAGCATAAAACATTCTTGACAAGTAGAATTCAAACTATTGCTGTGACGAACATCCGTGAGGTGTCATATTTGGTCCGTGAGCCGATCGCTCTGCACGGGGTGGGGGCTGAAAATCATTGAGCTACGAAAGCTTAAAAACAAGAGGGAAAAGAGCGGTATCGTGATCGATACCTGGGTCGGACTGATCTGTACCGCTGTGCTTCCCAGCCTTGTGTCTGTTTGGACAGTACGGGTTAATAATTAACAAAACCCCCCTTTTGGATGTCACTTTAGCAGACCTATGGCGTAGCCTGGAGACCACGAGACCGATGTGCTGACAGCACGATTCTAATCTTTGCCATTATTGATGACCTGGGAGATGTCATGTTGGCCTGCGATGTCCAGTCTCTTCTTGCTTTTGTGTCGGACCCCCTCCCCCCTCCCCCCATGGGAGGAATTTGTCAAGATCCAGGCCCGGACTTCCGTTTGGAAAACAACCCTTTACAGCTGGACCACTTAGTCAGGAACGGGGTGGGGGGGGGGGGGGGTGTCTCCAACCTGGAGGTGCACCTTTTCTTTGGGACCAAACCAACTAAAACGGAAGTTCAAAATGACGGGGCTCGTGTATATTGAAGCCTCTTTAACCCTTTTCGACTCTACTGTTGCATTAAAAGTTGACGTGAGGGATTCTGTTGCACCGCGAGAGGCCAACGTCTTCCCAGGTTCAACGTCGGCTCCTCGGGGCTCGGCGCCGACGCCGCGGTGCCGCCGATGGCTCTGCCACCACTTTGGCGGCGCTCCAAGATCCTTGGGTGTTTATGATTTTCCCCCACAGCCTCCTTGGCACTTCTCCTTTGTCTCTACCCACTCAGCCCGTACAAATGTTTTTGGGGAACATCCCTTTCGGTGGCGACTGGAACGCCACGCTTCCTGCCTGGCAGAGTTGTTGACAGCTCGCTGCTGTGGGAGAACGGTTGTTTTTAGGTGTCATGACTAACTTTTACACTGCTTTATTCCTCCACGTTGTCAGTAATCGGTCGAGCCGAAGCAGCAGCAGTAAACAGGGGCTGCCTTGGATGGATAGAAAACTACAGGGTTGATAACAATGTCCTCACTGATTTTTACCTCTGTTCACTACTTTATTTTCCTCCATTGGAACTGCCACTCAGACTGAAAGTCTCGAGGAACACAGACACACACAAAGCGCAGCTCCGGCCTCTCTCGGTCTATTCGACTTCACTCTCTGGCTCCGGCCATGTTTTCCTGTTTCTGCGCCGCGTCCAGGCAACAAGGGAGGCGTGCGGAGCTTTACAGACTGATGTCATGATGAGACGGGGACGACGTGGGTGCCGGGGGAGAGGCGCGCGCTTCCCATATTTAGTCCCGCCGGCCTCTTAAAGCCCCACAACGCTTACCTTACACGTGACCCCGTCGTGAACGCAGACAGGAAGCGATTGCTCACATTCCATGTGAACCAGATATCACCGAGGAATGCTGATGCACACCATGTCCAAAGTGACTCTCATGCACACTCATTCACACTTCCCTTTGAAAGACAAGGACTCCACTGTCCGCTGCAGTGCAGCAATGTACGCGGTCTCGTTACTTCTCAAATACTCCTTTTTCACCAAGTCTACTGTAGGATTGACGGGAGCTGAACCGTTGTCTTTTTCAGAGTATGCAAATTAGAACGTGAAGAGGCTGCAGTCGTGTTAAACCTTGGCCGGGTCACCGATCCATCAAGCGGTTATCGGACAGAAACGATCGCTTAATCCCCTCTGAAAGGAATCAAACCTAACCTTGATGCCGCGACGTCACCTGCGGAGACGCTCTGCACTCTTTCCACTTGTCTCATGACTTCTATAGACGCGAGCTGATGCGAGTTCCCTGTACGCGAGCTATTTCTTACACTGTGTATATTCAATTGTGGCATATTTGGGTCAGATGGGACCAGCAGTTGAAGAGGACTCAGGGTTTGATTCCAGGCCTTGTCACAAAGGGCAACTGGTGTAAAACGTTAACGCAAGTTGTATTTGCTTACTGTGACGAGGACTTCAAAAAAGGGGAACAGTCCAAAAGACACATTGTGTCAACACTGGAGTGCGACGCTGAGGTCTTTGGAGAACTTTAAACATCGATATTATACTGTTTTATTTAACTATTATGGCTTTCAGTTCAGGTGGAATTCATGTGAATTTTAAGTCCATCCTCATCACAGCCATAAGCTTTTAAACACAGTACCTACTGTGCTCCGTGCCGCAGCTGATTGATCTCATATACCTCACGGACAACAGTAGCGCACTCACATACCGTCGACGGTATGTGCATTTCACATCGCAGCTATGTTAAAGAATGATTACTGCCGCTCTATTTTAAACTGTGTGCACCCCCGGCTCGAGGCGTCCAGGAATAACATGCTGACCAAAGGGGAGTGACTTCGCATGATTAAGTGTTGCACTGCTGACATGAGTTTATCAGATCGCCGCAGAAGATAGCTGTGAAATGTGGCGCTTGCGACATCGGACGCCTGTTATAGATAATGTGTTTGTGGGGAGGAGGAGGGGGGGGATGCGGCCGCCCGCCGAGTTCCTGTTGTGCACCTGCGTGCGCTATGTTATTTCAGCTAATACAGTAGATGAGGTGTTTTGCCACCACGGTAACTTGCGGCCGATAAACGCGATACGGTGCATGTAATCACTGTTATCATTGGTATCTATAGTGCACTAATTATGGCTCTCTGGAGATAGAGTCACGCTCGTCTTCGAAAGTGAAGCCAAGCAGGAATGCAGCGCTGTAATAAGAAAGTATCGAGCAGTTTCGCCGGGACATGATGGTCTCCGAGGCCAGCCAAGCCGAGTAAATTAGGTAATCTTGGCCCAGCGACAGAGTTGCATAATTAGAAAACACGAGAAGTACCGTGGACAGGAAGTCCATGCAGGAAATAGATACTTCAGCAGGAGATTTGGAGGAAATGCCCCAACCCCTCCACCCCCATTCCTGTTGCATCCTTCGGGTGATTTGTCCTGTTGTTGCACCGGGAGGAGCGGCGGTCTACGTGTGGTGTCAGAGGGGCACGTGAAGATTGATCGAGCCGTTGAGGCTTCGCCAGTGAACCAGTTGAGAGAAAAATGAATATTTCAGATCTCGATGTAGGCAACCCGAAGAAGACGTTCTACTTTTATTCAGGACTGGCAGCAAAGTCTCACAAGACCAAAACAAAAGTGTCTCGTCGCTTTGTGTTGGGATTGCTCAATCCGCCCAAATCAAAGATGTTGTGTTCCGAATTAGAAGTCAGCGTGAGTCCCCCCCGTGTGTGCCTTTTTCTTGGAGAACACATGCAAACTTGTCCTGAAGGTACTCTGCGAGTTTAACAAAACAAGCCCCTTTCTGCAGGGGGGGAGGGGGGGTGGGGTGTCTCAGAGTGCGTCGCGCGCTCTCTGGGGTACCCAGCGATGATTTAACTATCCAATCGCTCCTCTGATCCCCCCCCCCCCCCGGGTGTGATGTCATCACTGTGGACCATTAAAAATGGATGAGGTCTGTGAGTGTGCATAATGTCGCTCCAGGCGGCCGCGCTCAGTACCTCCGTGTAACTGTAACCGCTGTGTCACTGCATTTTTCGTCTGCAGCACTTACGCAAGACGGCGCGGCTGCTGCCTCCATCATCATTCTCCCCACCACATCCCCCTTTGTCAGCGCGGCCCGTAAATGATGCTCCGCCGGCCGCCCGCTCACATGACCGGCAGCCGTGCATTGTCTCAACGTGCTGATTTCATGCCCCCCGCTGCCTCCCGAAATTGCATTCCTACTTTTATGCAGGATTAGCGTGCTATCACGGGGCACTGTTCTGTTTGCCTCTCCTCCCACTGTTATTACATGACCCTGTTATTACAGCTGTTATACAAATGGCAGTGATAACAATGGCGGTTTGACAGCGTCACTTGGTAGCCCAGACAATGATACGCGGGCTCTGTTTTTCACCTCCTCCCACGTAAGGTAAATATCAAGAGGCATTGTGGAGAAAAAGGTTATTTTCTTTTTAAGAGGACTGCCGCCTCGTCTCTCGCTTTTTGTCGCGACGTTTTCTTGAATCGTGGCATAAATTCAAACCTGTCGGCGCGCTGACCTGTGGCGGGTAGCGTGTGTTGTGGCGTGAAAGGTCAAGGCACAGAAATAGTCACAGATGGCATTTTGATTAAGGGACAGCTTTTTTTTGGAAACGGCTAAGTCAGCAGAGGGAAAATATACGTCTATCAGGCTTATTTTTAAGGAATCTAAGAAGTCGTCGAAACTGTTCTGTTTGTTTCTTGCAGGTCTGGTGAAGATCAAGGAAGCGAGCGACATTGAGGAGAAGCTGAACGAGGTCGAGCGGCTGCTGAAAAACGCCATCAACATGCCGTGCAAGGTGAGCGGAAACAACTCCAGCAGCAGTTCACGTTCATACCGCACTGAAGTACTCCTGGCACCATATGACTCAATGACCCCCCCCCGCCCTAGTATTCCAGGTCAGAAGTGATGCTGACTTTCTTCGAGCGGTCGCCGCTGGACCAGGTGCTGAGGAACGACAAAGTCCACAGGATCCAGCCGTGCTTTCAGAGTCCGATCAAGATTTCCGGTCGGTGTCCTCGCGGAACGGTGTCTGAACCTACTGCTGAAATCCTCCTTTGACTTGCAAAATTAATGTCTGATCATCTTTTGCACCCCGGGCAGAAATCATGCGGTCCAACGGCTTCTGCTTGGCCAACACAGAAACGATCGTGTTTGACCACAGTATCGATGAAGAGAAAGAGAGACCGTCCTCCACAGACTCTGTCGAGCACACGTGCGTATTGACACCGCTCGTGCTTTCTCCGATCGCTCCTATCGTTGGCTGCGTTCGCGGCGAAATGTCGCAAGAGTTTAAATGCATCTCCGTGTTTGTGCGAAAGCATTCGACACACATGGAGTCAATTCGAATTGAAACTTGCTGCTGTTTGACGCAACTCAAGAACTGTTGTTCTCTCACAAGCGCAACGGTTTCTACTGGCGGCCTTTCGATCCGAAACCACCACAGGACCCCCGCCCCCCCCCCCACCCCCCCACCCCCTTTATACAGTGGAGGAAGCGGGTCTCTGCACCTCTTCCTTCCCTGGGTGTGTGTAGGAAGCAGAGGAGGAACACATTCCTCTCAGTACTTCACACAAAACAAGAATATTAATCACTCGCCGATGAATGTTGTTCTTCAGCTACCGGACAGCTCGGAGCTTTGTTCGCGGGCATTTGTGTAGATCGCGGGTTTCAATAGAGTCAGGGCTTCAACCACATCGTGTGGGGGGGGGGGGGGGGGGGGGGGGGGGGGGGGGGGGGGGGGGGGGGGGGGGGGGGGGGGGGGGGGGGGGGG
>JASSRZ010000002.1:11579222-11591737 GCA_032164315.1 Malacoctenus gilli | reverse complement strand
GCTTCAACCACATCGTGCCCCCCCCCCTCCCACACACTGGGCATGCTCTGTTCCACAGTTATTCCAGGATTTGTGGTTAGAATATCTTCTCATGTTTTTCTTTCGACGCCAAACACTGGAAAAGTTTTAAAATATAGTCTTCAGCTGTTGCACTTTTTCCACTGTTGATTTCACAAGGCAGTTTATCGAACTGAACTTTGCTGAAGGTACAATGGAAGCTCGGAGCATCAGTGAATGTTGCGCCGGCCCCGCCTTTGGAATAATAAGTCTTTTGTTTTTTTGGGGCAGGTATGAGGACGGGACGGAGTTCTTGCCGATGGAGGCGGACGTGTGTGACGAGGAGACGGAGGCGTACGTCACCAACCTGTCCTACTACCACCTGGTCCCCTTCGAAACTGACATCCTGGAATGAGGACATCCCCAACAGGCGTCCGTCAAAGGCAATCCAGCGATGTCACTGGACGATGCAACGGCGCGCGTAGCCGCGCCAAGTTCACGCTGCTGCGTTTGTTTTTGTTTTTTTTCTCCGGCCCGTTGTGGAGTCTGACGAGCGGCTTGCAACGACATGAAGGAGGCCTGCGACAGCAGTGCCGCGTTGTTTTCACTCGCTTTCTCTCTTGTCACCACCGTGCCTCATTCGGAGCCTCGTGAACTCTTGGGGGGGAGCGGCGGATGTTTTCCGGTGACACCCTGCAGGGGCCACGGTGGAGACCCCGAGGGCCTCAGTGACACTGAAGAACCTTCTGCTTCGCCACTTTCGAAGAACTGAAATCTCATATATCAGCATCAGTGGTGTGAGGCTGAGGGTGAGCGGTGGGGCCTGGACGGCTCATCAGCGAGGATGTGGAAGCAGATGTAACTTATTGGCCATTCGCCATTTCTGACCAGCGGGCTCTCTTTTTTAATGGACTTGTTTTACCTCTCTCATGTGCTCCCGTGGACCTCTCCAAATGTGTCTCTCTGCTTCTCCGACGGACTCGTGATGCGTCGGCCAAGCCAAACGTCCTGCCACATGAACGGCCCCCTCGAGTGCCCCAGCAGATCTCTGGGCAGCACAGGAGCTTCGTATCTTGTGAAATGTACGCCAGCATTGTTGAGGGGTTTTGGTTTGGGCACCGGGGCTGAAACTTAACAGTCTGAGCGGGTCCTGTGACCCACAGTAGGTTCTGGAGAACGAGATGGCTGAATGCCAGCAGATAAAACGAATGTTCTGACTGTTGTCGAGAATTAGATGAAACGTCCTTCACAGCGAATCCATTACACGGCTGATTGCGAGTCCAACCCCGGCTCGACAGGCTCGATCTGCATTTCCTTCTGAATTTTTATTCTCTTCCTTTTGTGACGATCTTATGAGCTGCACCTGTCATGGAACCTCCCACGGGAAAAGCAATGGGAGGCGCCTCCCGATAAACACGCATGCGACTGTTCGGGCCGGCGCAGCTGGAACACGCAGGATTTATTGCAGTGTGAGGTCAGTTCTTTGGCATGACGGCACTTTAGGAACCAAACTGAAATCCGACTTGGCGAGTTCTTACGAGCGACATGCAAACTGCGAAGTACTTTGCTGCCCTTGACGCTTCTTTCTCACTCTGCTTTTTAGTCAAGAGTCGCGACACAAACAAAAACAGAGAATAATTACAAAGTGGTGTTTTCATTTTGGTCGCAAACTCTCTTTCCAAAGCGAAACCTTCATGCTGCCTCTTTGGATGTCGATCCACATATTTTAGGATGTTTCGTTTCGCGCATCAAGCAGGATGTGATCGTGTTAGACATTAGCTCATGATGTTTCCCCGTCTTATGCTCATAACACAATAATTTGATGTGTTCGTGCGCAGGCTGAGTGTTGTCATTATGCGGGGAGCTGAATCATCCCGCCGCTGTTGTTGCCGTCCGATGAGAGATAAATGGGGCAAAGAGGGGCTTTTGTTTCCATTGGGTCGACTGAGGTCCTTTCTGACCCGCTCTGGAAGACGACATGAGTGGGTTCAGTCAGATACAGTCTCAGTGAGCGCGTGGGAGTCTGCAGCTTTGCCCGCAACTGTTGAATAAGACCTCTCTTTATCTAGAGAAGACAAATGACCTTGCTCTCCTATAACTTTCTATAGGAAAAAAGTTGTGCGGGGGGGGGGGGGGGGAGAGGCAAACACTTCATTAAAATTCATGCTTTTGTATGTTTTATGGGCCACTCACCATAAGGAAAGCACTTTTATTGCTGAAACCGAGGAGCGCGGCGCCCGTTTTAAATGCGACCAAACTGCTAAAAGTGTATATCGGTAAAGGATTAGTTGTCATTGTTCCGACAGTTCTGTCCCCGCAGGAGCCATTGTGGCCTTTCAGTGTCGCCTAAGAGCTTGTGTCCAGGTTTTTACCCTCCGCAGCACAAAGGCCTTCGACCCTCACAAACTTGGCACATGAGCGTTTAGCGGAGCAGCCCTCTGCATGAGTCTATTTAGTAACACAGTCATGATCACCATTCACCCCGTGAGAAAGTACAGCTCTTTCACTGGGCACAAAACTATTTCATGCTCCTTTTGGTTTTTGTCTGTTTTCCCTCTTCAACAATGACATGCGTAAAATTCCTTGAGCATGACACTTTCCCGTCCAAATTCTTGTCCCAAGGCCCGATTTTAGTTTGGAAAGAAATCTAAGTTATCGATTGGACACCAGGGCATAAAAAACGAACAAAAATATCAGTTTAGGTCTTTGTATTGACAGCACATTATAGACGCTCTGTCACAGTCATGACTGAAATGGTACTCGGCCTGTTTCAAACGGTCAGGCAAGGAATAACAAACGGATCTGACTTTTTTTTCAGTGAGATTATGAAATCACTGGACTTGTTGTGCCAACTGATGGTGTTGAAGAGTCAAACAAAGACTATATGATGATATCAAATGGAAAGAAATATACGCAAAAGATTTAATTTATTTTGTAAACTTCAGCTTAACTCTGTGAAGCTAACTGTTTTTGTGCCTCCTAATGTATTGTATGTTTATTCGCTGCCATGATGTGTGAGAGAAGAGCTTTCGGTGTTCGTCAAAACGATATTAATCATAATTGTAAACCTGCCTATAAAGTGTGTTAACATGTTTCATATGTTTGAAGCTGTTTGAAAAGTATTCGATGCAAATTATTATTCTCAAAGTTTCTCAGAAGAAATAAATATGTTTTCAATAAAATCAATGTTGATGTACTTTTTGCAAACATAACCCACGCTCTGTGCTAAGTTCAGAAGAAACACAAAAATTGCAACCTCACGCAAATTGTAAGAACTCGGTAACATTTGATGACATTGAATATTTATACTCAAGTGATATTTCATTGTGTCTGAAAGCTTGTGGTAGTTTATTTTATGTGGTAATTTGGCTTGAACTTGAACACGGAGGCAGATGGGCCGTTGTCTTAGAAGGACCCCTCCTGGTGAGTATTGGGAATCACTGGCTTTAGACCCAATCTGTACAGCAAAAGGGCTTAAACACCTGAAAATGAATATATTCAAACGATCATCATACAATGTTGTCTGTGAATAGAGATGTGCAGCTATCTATTTTCTAACCTATGTGTTGCAAAAACTATTTGAAACTTTGTACTGTTAAATACTTTGAGATTCTACGATCTCAGTTGACACAAAATAAAAACAAATCGATATTACAAATTGTTAAATTAAAAACACTAAGGAAATGGAAACTATTGAATCTTATTTATGTGTAAAAAATAAATGAACTAAACGTAGTGGCGTAAAAGTAGTGACAGGGGCGGGGTGGAGAGGAGAGAGTGACAAGGAGGCTGCGTAACGACGCGCATGCGCAGAGGACACTGATTTAACCGCTCAATTTCCTGCTTGCTGTTTCCTCTCGAAGCGATGGCAGAAGTGAAAGCGTCCGTGCTTTGTGGAGGTACGTTCACTTTGCGTTTCACCCCGAAAATAAGCCCGGGCGGTACGGCCCCCCATCTCGGCGTCCACTCGGGCGAGCCTCGCGGCTGCTGCCGCCCAGGGCGGCAAGCGGGAAGCCCAAAGCACAGTTAGCCGGGTCGACAGCTTTAGCTGGGGATGCTTCAGTCATGAGGTCTCAGGCTGCAGGGCTGGAGGAAGAATAAACACTGTAGCGATCCGTCTCACATCCGTGTAAACATGCCCTTTGTCTCACATCGCTGTTTTCGCCTGTCGTTGCAGTTGTAGCGGCTTTCCTGAGTTCAGCGGTGCTTGCATATGTGGAGGATCTTGATGACACGTAAGTGATGCCCCCCCTGTTTGTTTGCTCTGCCTCAGTGAGTGTGCTTCCTGCCACTGTCTCATGCAAACACTGTCACTGAACGCTACTTGGGAACATGTAATCATACTGTGTGTCCTCCTTACACCACCCGCCGTGAACTGATGTATCCAGTCATTGTATGTTACATTCAAGAGCCACAAGGCTGCAAAAACAGAAGCAGAAAGTGACATTTTTCTTTTGTACTGTTACAGTTGTATGTCTTTCGATGCAGAGGGTTGAAATGATTTAATGCTGGTTGTTAGTTTGTGGTTTTCCTCTTGTGTACTGCACCTTTAGTTTACCAATGAGAATGTTTACCTGGCTGCAACAGTCATTTCCGCATTTAAAAGGTAGAAAAGTATTGTATCCACTTTTATAAACTCTTGTGCACAAGCATTGTTCCAATACTGAGCCTGTTATTTCAAATGTGTGTATTTTTTCCTCTTTCTTTATACATTTAGGGTATAAATAAAGGAAAAAGGTCGGTAATTACAGCGTAATACCAGCTATGAAGCTTTGATCCTTGGAGCTGCTTCTGTTGTGTTGCGATGTATTATTGATGTATAGAAGTTTACCAGGATGCCAGTTTGTGTTGGTCTTATTTTGCCTGTATTAAGCTACCTTGACCATGCCTCAGCTCCACCCAGCAATAACGGTGTGTTTTTCTCCTCCTCGGCAGATTTAAAGACACCAGAGTGAATGACGTCTGGCTGGTGGATGTAAGTCCGACGCTATGGACGCACACAAAAAAAAACAACTAATCTGGGTCTTTATGAACCCCCGGTTCCCTTCGTATCTCGCCCGCCGCTGTCTGGATCATCCCTTACGGAAGTAACGGCAGTCGTGGTGGGATGTGATGACTGGGGTTGGGGAGGGGGGGGGGCTGCGCCCAGTGTCTTCCTGCGTTTTGTGATTAGAGAGCGAGAAGTCATGCATGCCGGCCAAAGCCGGGGGGCTCAGAGATGGTTTATATCAGAGTTTGTGTCTGAGCCCATTGTGGCAAATTTAGCCCAAGCACCCAGAGCTTGCGAGAGCAAATTCTCATTCCTGCTATGCGACTGACAACAGTTCAATGCACTGTTTTCTTGAAGAGGCTGCAGAATATGTCAAGCATGTGTGGTACAGTGTTTAAAATGCCACAGTTGGCACGAAGAATGCGATGCAGCAATAAGAACAGCACCATCTGAAAGCCCCCCCCCCACCCCCCACCCCGCTTCACACACCTGTCTCCAAGAGTGTTGTCGTTGGCTCCGCGGAGAAATAACGGGCCGCTTGTTCCGGGGCGAAGCCAGCGCGCCCGCGCACGTTCTCAGCATTTGCCGTTTCCTGTGTTTGATCAAAGTTGCCTTCCTCTCTGTGGCCCAATTCAGTTCTATGCTCCGTGGTGCGGCTACTGCAAAAAACTCGAGCCGGTGTGGCACGACGTGGGGGCCGAGCTGAGGAGCTCGGGGTCGCCGGTCCGCGTGGGAAAGATGGACGCCACGGCGTACTCCGGTGAGCGAGTCGCGCCAGTTTTGACTCCCTCCGTCAGGCGCTCTGGTGCCTGGCGAGTTGCGTGTCGTTCGATTTCTGCCGCTTTTGTTGACGTCCGCTCGCTGTGTTGCAGGGATGGCCTCGGAGTTTGGTGTCCGTGGTTACCCCACGATAAAACTGTAAGTGCCTCTCTCCAGTTTTCTTCTTTGACATCTTATTTGACTGTCACACATTTGTTTTTTTAACTGTTTTTTCTCTCAAACTTTGTGTTTAAAAAAAAAAAAAAAAGATCCTGAAATGGCGTCTTTATCTTCCATGTTTAAAAAACAATTTCAAACCCCATCTACACTTTTGAATAGGTTGAGGGAAAAAAAAATCAATATGCGATTACGGGAGCCATTGAATTTACAGTAGGTCCAATACGCCGCTCCTCTTGTGGAAAATGTCACTTTTGAAAGAAAGTGTTTGAGAACTATCGATTCAATCTCCCTGCGAATTAGATGTCGCGTTATGTTCGCCCCCCCCCCCCCCGGGCTCTCGGCTGGCTGTGCGTTGGTGTTGTGTCGTTATCGGGATCCTTCCTGCCGTTGCCGTGGGAGGGTGTGTCTGGCCCTCGGAGATGCCCGAAGATAACCTATTCAGGAGGGATTAAGGTGTTGTTGCTTCTCTCCTCAAGGCATAACAAAGTGAGAGGCCCACCGCACATATGATGAATTGAAATTCGATTAGCTCTGATGCTGCCTAATTCTGGGAAAATGTCTCTTTCGATGGTTGTTTTGGTGTCGGAGCGACTTTTATTCCCCTAAATTTACGTCTGCTGTCGTCCCGCTTCGCTCTTTTCTTTAAAGCGACTTTAGCTTTCCCTCACAATCTGTAGTGAAACAAATGTAGCTGCTCTGATCCTCTCCACTCCGCATCTCATCGTTTCCCGAAGTGTGTGCGACTTTTCTTTTTCTTTTTTTTTTGTATTTCCCAAATTAATGGATGTAGGTAGACCCCAGCTGCTTAACGGGGGGAGCGCACGTCGACGCGGGATGAATAATCGTCCGACATGAGACGGTTTCCTCCGCGTGTTCGGAACGCCATCGTTTATCCGCGCCGCCGCCATAATGGGCTCCCCATTAAGTTTCATCAAGCTCGTTTGGGAAGCTGCCAGAGGATCGCGGCGGGGTTCGCAGCACTGAACCAAGCGAGTGATGAAACATCCATCGGAGGAGCACCAGATATCTCCCCCCCCCCCCTCAGTGACAGAGAGCCACTCGATTTAGAGTTCTTTCCTTTTCTCCCCCGAGTTCATTAAACCCCGTGGGCTGACGCAACCTTAGCGATCCTTAATGCAGTCCGCTTGTTGTCGCCGCTCGACTCAAACGGTTTCCTTGGCCGGAACTCAATTAGGTAAAGTCTCTTTTTCTCTCCCCTCCTTGTTGGAGGCGTGATGGTTTTAGATGAAGTTGACCTTTCCCGGCGAACAAGCGGTTTCTCATCGTTGCTGTTTCAGGGCGGCTATTTTTAAGAGCCGGGCTCTTGTTTTCAAGCTTAAAACTTTAACTTTAAGGAGCGTTTAACTGTTAAAATTCGCAATTAGCAGGCAAATCTCAGGCTTTGCTGTCTTTGGAAAAAAAGATGAATCTCAAGGAATTTACGGGTCGAATAGGTTAAATAGAGGCTTGAAGGAGGGGAAGTATCCAGTGATAATGAATTCACACTCACCTGACTATATGTACGTTGCGCCTTTTCTTTTTTCATGTGGTCATTTCTGTCCTGGGGATTTGAATAAGCACACAGATGTCGCCAGGAGTTTCAGTTGTTGCTGAACATCAGACGGAGCGGGAGGCAAAGCCCAACCTCCGTGATTTCTCTGTGGCGCGTCGCTGCCAGATGGGCCGGTTTGTGCCTCTCAGAAACTGCTGAAGTCTGAGGATTCTTTGAACCACTCTCTCTCCCGACTGGTTTTGATGTTTCCGCGCCCAAAAAAACCCCATCTCGTCAGCAGCTGTTGTTTTGCCAGCGACAGGTCAGACTTGTACGGGCTCACGGCGGGGCAACGCTAACTCGTGTAATTACAGCAGTGGCTCCTGCGAACGCACTCGATGAAGGGGAAAGGGGGGGGGGCGTTCCCGAACCAGGCGCCGTTCCCGAACCAGGCGCCGTTTCTTCCAAAACCAACCAGATAACGTGAGGCTGCATCACGCGTCTGCTCTCCGAACACGGACTGCTGAATAGTGGGAAAGCAGCGTGATGGATGCTGATATCGCCACGGAGACGACTGGCTCGGCGTGAAATCTCGGAGGCGTCCTGCCCTGTGGGACGCCACGTGGCTGCGGTCATGGTGGTCGAGGGAAGAGTCGCCCGACTCGCGCCTCTTTCCACCAGTTGAGGTCCGCTCCCCCGATGCCTGCTGCCGGCGGGAGGGGCCGCCGTTTTCCTCGAAGCACGCGTCAACTCAAGCCGATCCCGCCGGCATGTCAGCGGGTTCAGTTGGCCGGTCAGTCCAAACAGGGCGTCTTTGGGCCGCACGATCCTGTGGCCGACCAATCCGCTGCAGCAGCCGGAGGCCTTTGTGTCGCCAGCGGTGCAGAATCCGTGTGGGACGTTTTGCAGCGACTCGTCGAAGATCTCACGCTGATCTGGGGGCAGAGACGGGGCCCCAGGCGGAAACCTACCTTTGAATGAACTGTCAAGAGGGATGAAAGAGGGGACGGTTCCAGCCGCGGCAGATGTTCTGGGCGTATAATCCAACACCTTGATTAGTGCGGTGAATTAGGAATCCAGCTGGATCATAAATGTGAAGCAAGTGGTGGGTTAGCAGAAGTAAAGCACTACGCAGGCAGGTTCGGCGCCCAGTGCCAAAGAGGAAGAGCTGCACGAAAAATGTGCAAAACAGGGAAGAATTCAAGCTGTTTTGTGCCCAAAACGGCAGGTAACCCAAAGCAAAACTTGTTGTACAGACTAAACAATACTGGCGTTGTGTGAAAGGATGAAGGTTTTCAGAACTGTTGGGAAAAATCCTGTAAATATTTGTTGGAAATCTCAGTTTATGTCGTTTCTCTCTTCAGGTTAAAGGGTGACCTGGCCTACAATTACAAGGGACCACGGACAAAAGATGACATTGTGGAGTTTGCCAACAGGGTTTCAGGGTAAGCCGCGCTGGCAGGGTCAAAGCGGACGCCGCAAAAAAACCCCCCAGCAGGACAGGGAGTGAGCCGAGAGGGACGCCCCCCCCTCGTTTCTCGCAGGGGAGAAAGCCGCCCTATCCTCGCGAAAGGCAGCCAGGCCGGCTTATCAATGCCGGCCATATTTGTTTCATAGCTCAATGGGTTTCTGCCTGTGATGCTCCACTTTAAGCCACTGTATCAACTAAGCCTGGCAGATTTTCCTCCTCCTTGAGGGAAATCAGGCGAGATCCGTGACAGAGAGGTTGATCAAAAGCTTGGCTCCCGAGTCGAGGCCGAGGCCCGCAGTCGCAGAAGGGCCACCGGGTGGCGCCACAAGCACACGAATGACGGATACCGCCCCACGCTTGCACATCACTGTTCTGTGTTTGAATAGTCATGAAAATAAACAAATCTCTGCGGCCTTTTTTTTTTTTTTTTTTCACCTCTTCTTCTCCCTTTCAGGCCGGCAGTCCGGGCTCTTCCCAGCAAGCAAATGTTTGAGCACATGATGAAGCGACACGACGTGCTTTTTCTGTACATCGGCGGAGAGTCTCCTCTTAAAGTGAGCAGTGTTTGCTTTACTCTGACATGTGTCGACGCCCCCCCCCCACATTCTCAGCCTCCAGCTTCCTCACAGTAAACATAAATCGAAAGTATCGACTGATTTAACAAAGACTTGGTTATGCGCGACACCTTTTAGTGACAAGGCTCTTGAAAATGCTATTGTGCAAATGCTGAAAGACAATTTTTTTTTCTCCCCCCTCTCCTCCCCATTGCAGGAGAAGTATAACGACGTCGCCTCTGAGCTCATCGTCTATACTTACTTCTTCTCGGCTTCAGAGGAGGTCTTGCCAGAGGTAGCGCTTTGAATGTCTGTCTCTTTTTTTCCCCTTGTCTTTTGAAAATATTAGCTAATGAATGTCAAATATTCACGCCTTCCGGATTTCTGTCGTCATGCTGCCGATTCTCCGGGGTTCTGTGCGCTCAGCCGCTGTCTAACGTCCTCGTTGGATTCCAAGCGATTTAAATAATCAGATGTTTTTGAGCACATTTATCTTGCTGCAAATATATACGGGCTCCACGGGCTCTCGTGCTGTTGAGGCAATTATGCAAAAGCACCAAGTTTTACCTTCATTTATAGCAGTCTTGCAGCACAGTTTGCAGGTGTGTGTATATAAGGGAAATCTTATTCATGGGGCTGCACGGTGGCGTGGTGGTTTCGCACTCTCGCCTCACTGCAAGAAGATGGAGTTTGCATGTTCTCCCTGTGCACGCGTGGGTTCTCTCCGGGTGCTCCGGAAACAGTCCAAAAACATGCATAAGGTCAATTGGTGATTCTAAATTGTCTGTAGGTGTGAGTGGGTGCGTGGATGGTTTTTTTGTCTCTGTGTTGCCCTGGCGACCGGTCCAGGGTGTACCCTGCCTTCACCTGCAAAGAGCTGGGATAGGCTCCAGCACCTCCGGCGACCCGTAGTGACGGATTAATAAGCGGTACAGACGATGAATGAATGAATGAATCTAATTCATGGCAAACAGTGTGAAATGACTTCTTTTTTCTGTCTTCTTCAGTCTGTGTCTTTGCCAGAACTTCCCGCAGTTGTCGTCTTCAAGGACGGAGCCTACTTCACCTACGATGGTGAGTATTGGCCTCCCCGTCCGTTGCCGGTCTAAAAAGACGAGCCTCGTTGTCGTTGGTTACTTTTCACGGGAAGTCCGATGCGCCTCGCTTCTCCCTCCCCCCCCTTCAACTCATTTAATCCTTCGCCACCAGAGCCGTCTTCCTCCAGTTTCCTGTCCCTCGCCACCGTGCTTTGATCTCCCTCGCCACACTGGGTTATGGTGTGCCTGGCCCGTCATAAAGCGCCCAGGGTTCTGCCCACTATTGTGTGTGCGGTGAGGCCAGTGATGTCGCGGCGGTTTTGTCTCTGGGCGTGCGTACATAGCAGGGCAGGGTGGACGGGCTGGCCCCGAGTGGGCGTAAGGGACCGCAGTTCTGGCCAAAAACACACGGTGGAGAGCCGTTATTGCGTATATAGCCAAAGTAAACTCAGCGAGTGAATCACTGGAGTCGCAGCATAAAAAAAAAAAGAGAGAGAGAGAGAGAGAGAGAGAGAGAGAGAGAAAGAGAGGCTTCGTGGAGCTTTCTTCTCCCGTTGTCCATTTTTTAGCTCGAGTTAGCCCTGTTCCTGCGCCACGTCTGGCGTCGCCGCGCCGCCACGTCGGTACCCAATCTGGTCGCCCCGGAGCCGGGCTCGGCAATCGGGGGGGGGGGGGGGGGACGCCGCACGCACAAACGGACCTCGGTAGTGACTGTTGTTGAAGTTAGGCACTCAATGTAGCACTCGGGGAACAAAGTCCATCTGCGCCGCAGCCTGCGAGCGCGCATCCATCTGCTCCCTCCCCGACCGTTGCGTCGGGGAGAGCTTCGGAGAGGCTTTGCTACCGAGGAGCATTCGACAACAGAACACTCCAAACTCCTCCAGGACCCCCCCCCCCCCACCTCCTCCCCCTCCTCCACACAAAGGATGCGAGGAATGTCTGGCCTGACCACGGTGTGCCAGATTTCAAGTTTGTCACCGGAGCGCAGCGCGGTCGAATGGCGCGGCTCCGTGCTCCTTTTTACACCGCTTCGTCCTTCGGAATCGAGAAAAAAACCGCTTTGATTACGAGTCGCCGGTCAGACATCGACTGCAGCTCGTTAAACGCTTCCAATGCCAACAGAGGAATTTCTCCATTTAAAAGAGAAACAGAAAAAAAAGCCTGCCTGCTTCTCTTTTTTTTTCTTCTCTCCCCTCTCTCCCCCTTTTAACCACCTGTGGTTCTCAGCATCTGGTTTCTGTCCAACTGTGCTGCAGCGAGTTTCTCGGAGGACGAGTCTCTATTCTAATCCACCGCCTGCTTGTACAACCAGAGAATAATGAGTTGAAGGCACCTTCTGTGGGTTTCGGCTCCCAACTCCACAGGATGTTCTGTCAGAAACTTTTTTTTTTTCTTTCTATGAAGTGTTCTTATCTCCCAGCCCAGTTACCGGTAACGTCAATGTTATGCATTTTATCTAGTTTCCATTGTTTTCATATACTTGCTTTTGGGACTTTCATTTCTCTGAATATGCAAATTCTTCTGCATTACCCTCCCCACCACCTTGTTGTTTGTTTTTTTTTTGTGTGTATTGTGTGAAGATACCGATTCCAAATGTGTATTAGAGATTCCTCGCACACGCGCCGTTCCCTCCCGTTGTAGCGCTGTTGTGTTGTTGAACGAAAAGGTCCCACTGAGCAGAGCCGCACAGTCCAAACACAGCCTCTCACTTTTCCCTCTAATGATATTTGACACACTGTTGTTTTGTTTTGATTGTTTTTTGTTTTTTTTTCTCCGCGTGGCATAAACAGCAGCGTCCTGTTTGAAGTGCACCGTTAAAATATAGCGCCGCACAGGAGCTCATGCATATTTAATTAGCCAAACCCCTCGGTTTCGTACCGGCGCACAGGTCCACGCTGTTGTCGTGCTTCAAGCAGCGAGCCGTTCGGATCGTGTTTCCCAGATGCTACTCGAACATGTTGCATACACACACACACACACACACACACACACACACACACACACACACACACACACACACACACACACACACACA
>JASSRZ010000002.1:11557324-11579122 GCA_032164315.1 Malacoctenus gilli | reverse complement strand
ACACACACACACACACACACACACACACACACACACACACACACACACACACACACACACACACACACAAAAGACAGACACGCACACAAAACAGACACGCACACAGACATGCACACAGAAACACACACAGAAACACACACAGACACACGCACACACGCATGCACACGCACATGCATGCACAGACACACAGACACACACAGAGACACACACACAGACTAACACACACTGACACACACAGACAGACACAGACAACGCACACACGCATGCACACAGACACACACACAAACACAGACGCACACAGACACACACAAACACAGACACACACACACACACGCTGACACACAGACACACACACAGACAGACACAGACGACGCACACAGACACACAGACACAGACACAGACACACACACACACACGGACTCGGTTATACTTCCTGTCATCCCGCTCCAGCGGTTAGGGTTCTGATCACGCTGCCCCCCTCGTACGGAGGCCTTTATTGGCCCGCCGTCACTGAGGCGGGACTCGTGCGCATACTGCGGAGGCATTCAAATGACTCGCTGATGAGTGTGATGACAAGACGGCATCGCACTTTAACAGGTGATAACGCCGTGATGACATCCTCTTATGGCACGTCGGCCGTAATTCCCCCTCGCTGGTTATTAAAGTAGGCGGCAATGGCGTGGCAAGGTCAGCGTGAATGACATGTTGCTAAAAAGTTAAATAATTGGTTAACCCCCCTCCCCCCCCCACACACACACACTCACTCCCCCGCCCTGCTTTTACCTTATAGGCAACGGGGGCAGAGAAGCAGTGAGGTATGACTGGCTAACAGGCAGAAAAACTGGCACAAACCAGCGAGGCGACGGCGGTCTTTCTACCTGTCAAATCCGTTGTTTGTTCAGTCTTCAGTCAATTTTAGGTCTCCGGTCAAACCCCAAACCCGACTGGTTGAGACACAACCTTTATTGTGCTACTTATCAGGGTTTGATCTCATCAGTTGCACACTGTTGTTCAAACGGCACCAACAAATGAAGCGTGTCGGCCAGAGAAAAATCGAGAACGTTCCACCAATCAGAAGGTCAGAGGACCACAAACGTTGACCAGATGTGGCAATTCTAATGGTGGAGATGAGGATCTCGGTTGGGACCGAAGTGGAGATGGAGTAAAAGGTTGGAAGTAAACCATTTTAAATTATTAGTGTTTTGGTTTTGCGTCCACGGTCCAAAAACTTCTCTCGTAATCCTTCGCACCTTTTCGTTGAGCTGCCACTTCCCTCGCCAATCCAAACGCGCCGCGTGCCGACGCACCGAACCGTCTTCGTTTTTGATTTCAGGGAATCGGGATTTCTGTGAAGAAGTCGGACGTCTCGTCTTCCTGTTGTACGGAGCTCTCTTGTCACGCTCGAATCTCTCCATCATTCATCGCCTGCCACCTTCTGTGTTTCACCCCGTTTGAGTCGTCTTTGATGGTACCGTCTCCCTCCCACTCCTCCTCCTCCTCCTCCTCCTCCTCCTCCTCCTCTCTCACTTCCACGTTTCTCCCCCCGGTGCTGTTTCTATTTGCATTGTCTTGGAGGTCCTCTGTGCCATTAACCTTCATCCCTGAAATGTGTCAGAGCCGCCTTCTCTCCGCTTCAAACTCTGACGCCAGATCCCCCCCCCCCCCCCTCGCTCCACCTACCGTCTGTTTCCATTCCTCATCCTGCCCCTCACCGCCCACCCCCTAGCCTCACCCCCCCCCGCCCCTCCTTCTCCCGCTGTGTGAACTCTGAGCTGACAGGCTCCTGTAGGGCAGTATGGAGATTGCGAGGCTGGCGCCCAGGCCGATAGCGGCTCGAATTTGTTTCAAGGTGAAGCGGGTTTAGACGGTGGAGAGGTTTCGCCGGGCTTTATAATCCCAATATGGAGCCTCGGGCTCCCTTTTGTGCTTGGAGGGGGGGGGGCGGAGACTGCAGCTGCGTGCTGTCTCTAAAGCCAGAACATCTGTGGAAAGAACTTTCTGGAATGTTCACCCGATCCACTGACTCAGCAGTCCCGGCAACGAGGCTCCTCCGCTTTCACGGAGCAGCAGCCGCTCCGACAAAATAGGTTCCGACTCGACTGTAAGCGGCGACCTCGGGCTTTTTTTTTTTAAAAGCGTGTCTCCCCCCCCCCTCCCCCCCCGTTCCTCTTGTCATGTTCCGTATCGCGACGCCGCCTCCAGGGCCTCCACGGCTCAAGAACCGTGTTCAAAAGTCGCGGGTGCTCTTGTAATTACCGCAACCGTGTCGGAAAGGTCACGATAACTTATTAACATGTCATAATGAGGTCCCAGCTACATTTGACATCAATTACGAGCATCCCGTAGCCTCGCGCAGCAGGAGGAAAACAGCGTTGTTCCCAGGCGCTTCACTCCACCTCGCCGGAAGCCTCCGGGGACAAAGTCTGGCTCTTGTTTGCGTGTTGCTTCCAGATGTTCGGGGGAGCAACAACATGTGGTTCGCATTCAGGAAGTAATCCTTTATTTTACTTTGCTTTATTTTTTATTCATCCACTGCACTCCAGCTCACTTGTTTTTTTTTTTGTTTTTTTTTTATTCTGATGCACCCTCTGAATTATGCATTCGCTCCAAACTGTCTGGGAAAAAAAAAGAACTCGGTCCCAAAATAAGAAAGAACATGCGTGTGCTTGGAGAAACATTTGCAAACCAAATGTGATGGGTTTTTTTTGTTTATTATTGAGGACAGACCAAATAAAAACACACCGAGCTGTAAATGAGGTCAAGCGAGGTGGCGTCAGGGAAAAAAACAACAACACCCACCTCGGTTATAAACGACAGCGACACTCGTTTAATGTTCCCAACACCTGCTCGTTTGATAAAATGGGAAAATTCATCTCGATTGTGAATAATTCAGCCTGAACAAATGGTTCCTTTCGTTTATGTCTTGACAATCTGTTGCTTTTGATTATTTACTCCCCCTTCAGTCCCTTCCACCACCCCCCTCTTCCACTGAGTCATTGGCTAATGCGCCGTTTATCGCGAATACAGTCTCAGATTGCCTGAATGTCCCGTATTAGAGAAAAAAAGGGCATTTCTGCTCTGCTTTTACGGGTTTCGGAGCTGACACGGGCTGCTTCGGCTGTTATTTTGATTGACAGGGTCATAAAACTGTCAGGTTCTTTTCCTGTCATTATAAATTCTTTAATGTTCCAAAAAAAAAAAACCCAACCTGTTTACAGAATCCGCCTTCTGCCAACGCTAAAACCTTCCGAAATAGGGTTTTAAGATTGAAAACAAACGAACAAAACAATAGTAAGTTACATTTGAAGTCAAATTCTCTCGTGAGGTTGAGTGTCACACCTCACACGTCTTTGAGGCTCCTTCGCCATCATGTTGTCACAGATGTCCGTCTTTCGCCCGGCTCACCTTCAGCAGGGGCGACCGACTGAGAGTGGCCGTTCTCTCGCGCAGCCGAAAGCTGAAAGTCCAAAGAGAAAGCCGAGCGGAAAAGGGAATTGCCGGACATCAGAAGACGTCGGCGTCCTCGCCGAGCCTCGGGCTTCGGCTGAGCAGAAGGAAACGATCTCATTTTCAGTCCAGCTCGGCTTTTCGCCTTCGGTTTTGACTTTTTTTTTTTCCCTCTCTTTTGGGCTGCGAGCTGTAAGCAAGTCAGCACATTTGTCGGGTTGAAGACGCCTTATTTGCACTCGGGACTCGCTCAGCTTCCACAACAACGGGCTGTGGGATTATTGTATTTTTTTTTCCCCCCCTCGTGCCAGAGAACCTCTGGTGCTCATAAAACTGGCGAAAATAGCGTCTGGAGTCCCTTTTTTTGTCGCCGCACCGCCGGCAACGCTTTCCTCCGAGGAGGCGGCGGCTCAAACGCCTGTCACGTCCCGCGCTGAGGTCGTTTGGACGCCTTTGGTGTGCGCCGCATTCATGCGTCGATCACGCCGTGCGACGGTTCGCGCGGAAGAGAACCTGCTCGGCGAGGGGTCTGGCTGCGCCTGTTCGGCGCACGTCAGGAGTCCAAAGGCGGCGTTGGCGCCCACCTAAACGAGCAATCGCGCTAAATCTTGTCAAACGTGGTTTTGTTAGAAATAAACGCGGCCTTCCATTCGGACGCACGGAAACCATGCGGTTCCTTTAACCTCACTAATGTGTTTCTATTGATGTTTTGACACTGGGTGTATGATATGGTATCTTTAAGCTGGAGGCAGCCTTCTGTCACAGCCAATCGCTGATCATTGTTTAGCTGACCTCTCGTCGATGGAGGCTCGCCCCTGTGTCCCGCTATTTGTTCCCCAGACGGCATATAGGTGGTAAACACCGTGATCGTCTTCCGATCCAGACGTCAATACAGCGCGCGGCTTTGGCTTTTAATACAGACGGCGCCGCGTGCGCCGCATGCCGATGAGCTCGCCTCTGAAAGCCCGCCGTCTCCCCCGTGTTGCAGAGTACGAGGACGGCGGCCTGTCGTCGTGGGTGAACAAGGAGCGCTTCCAGGGGTACCTGCAGATCGACGGCTTCACGCTGTACGAGCTGGGAGAAACGGGTAACGCACGCAGCCGCCGCACACACTCGGAGATTTGCACGGACTTCCGGTTTTTGTTCCTTTTTTTTTTCCTCTCCGTTTGCAGCCACACAAAAACACAGGCGAGGCTCGTTTTGCAAGACCGGTGCCTGAACATGTGTTTTCATCTAATTCTCATCACGAAATAAATTGAGATCCTGTCACTGCAGAAGGACGAGATTCAAATGGTGTTTTTTTTTGGCCTTAAGTATCGAGTTTATATTGCTGATTGCTATGTTGTGTCCTTTTTACTCGGTTTATGGAGCCAAAGTCACTTTTCAGCCTTTTTTTTTGAATTACTGCTTGAATACTAATGCAAAGGGATTTCCAACTCCATCAGCTCATTCCCCATGTGGAAATATCAGCTTTAATGTAAACTGAAGCTATCATCCTATGAAGCCCCCCTCCCCACCCCCCCTCCTCCTCCTCCTCCGATGTTCTACTTACTCTAATCTACACCCGCTCCCTTAAAGCAAGTGTAAGCAGAGTGGATAAAAACTGGCTCTTAAGCAGCAATAAATAACTTTCTGCAGCGAGCGGAATATTTTCCCGCGTTGCCCGCATCCGTTGCCGCGCGCGGCTAACTAGCCTCGACGAAGTGTTTTTTCGCGCCGCAGATGCCGCGTGGCTTCCGCGACGTCCTAATTGGATAGACAACGTGCGACAGCCCGCAGAGTTCACATCGGCGCGTATCCGTGGGAACACTCAGTCCGTCGCCGTCCTCGATTCTGTCAGATTTTCGTGCACCGGGGCTCAGAGGAGCTGGTCCGGTGACATTTTATAGTGGAATAATAGCAAATCCCCCCCCCCCCCACCAATATAACTTCTCATCCTCATTTCAGAGAAGTTTGAGCCGAGTCCAAAAGACGTTTGTGCCTGTTTCAGCCGACGCGGGTCGCGCTGGAAGCGGTACCGGCCTCAAAACAAGCGTTTTTACGACCAAAATAAAATACGGGGGGGGAAAATCAGTGAGTCGTTTGGTTTGTTTTCTCCTTTTTTTTCCCTCAAAAAGCAGACAATAGATACAACGCATCTCATAACTTTAATGACGCGACAACAAACTCCTCATTAAGAGACGATCACTCTTTATTTCTAAGTGGAGGACCAAAAAAAAAATCCCTAAAGTGTCTCGGCAATCGGCTGCTAATGACTGCCACGCCGGGAAGCGCGAAGTTGCGGCGAACAACAGCCGACTTGCGTCGTCGGCGGGGGGGTTCACGCGCGGGTCAGAAACGACACCTAAATTCAGAGAGGGAGCCTCGGTGCCGGAGGGAGCCAGACGGAGACTCCTAATGAGACGCACTCGAGTCCGTCCGGCGGTTGAAAAAGAGACGCTTGTGACAAAACCCGCAAAGGCATGCGCGGAATATCTGTGTCTGTCCTTAAACTGAGGAGTTTTTCCAGAAAAGGGGATTAAATCTCGCGACCGGCGCGTTAATGCCGCGCTTATTGACGACTCGGAAGCGGCCAGCGAGATTAGCTCCCGTCGAACGCTCCTTCCTCGTCGTTTGTCACGCTTTCGTCCATCACACGGACCCCCTCGAATAGACTTACCGCGGATCCTCTTTTAAAGCAGCTTCAAGCGCCCGAATCAAAATGCATTTATTCATTTCTTTCCCATCTGCAGACTTGCTAATTACATTAAAATCCCTCATTAGAGACTTAAGCAGTTGCGCTGAAATTGCCGACTTTCCTCGTCACCTCCGTGGAAAGTGAGGAACTCGGCGAAAAACCTTCCTAATTGATGTGCGCGAGGTTTTTTGAGGTTGCTGGCGTTTATAGAGGAAGTCATAAACAAGGCAAACAGATGGTAAAAAACGCAGTATTAAAGAAGTCGTTAAATTCATACGTTAGTTTTTCACTCCCTGAATCGCATGATTTAATGTTGTTTTTTTTCCCTCTACACAATAAAAACATTACAAACAAGCAGTTACATTGATCACAGGGTCTCAGTATCGATACGGGTAAACCTGCTTTCTCCTACTGACAATAGTCTGATGAATGCGGCTGATTATCGCGGTGCTGTCGGGGATTTATCAACTCCTGCAGCACCTTGGTAGGTACCGGCAATCTGAATGGAGTTAATCATGCACAGTTCTGCAGGTGGGACTCCAAGTAAAGCGCTTTTGTATGGGGGGGTGGGGGGGGGGTGGCATCCCAACCATAAATTATCATCTTCCACAGCTTCCCCGTCTCACAGCTGCATCGCGGTTGCGCTGGAAGTTATGTTGAGTGTGTTATTGCTGAGGAGAAAGCGTCCCCATGCGAAATATACGGCCTCTTATGACGATGCCGACCTGCTCCCTGTCTTTTTAACCCCGACCTCGCCGATCAGCGTAAACGCCCAGCAGGGGGCAGGCTGGCACTCCCATCCAGGGGCATTTGCTGCCTCAAAGCCTACAAGCCAGAATCCCAGACCTCTTAAGTTGTGTAACAGCTTTTTTTTTTTTTTTTAAGTGGACCTATTTGTCATGTTGTGGTTTTGGGCTTTCGAATGGCCCTGAAATAACTCCCCCGACCAGAGTGACCACTTGTTTCCCGTCCGACCGAGCAGAAAAGCCTAAGCCTAGCTTAATGTTCGAGCGATGAATGAGTAAAGCGCCTCGCTGTGCCTCTTTTTCTTCCTTTTCTCCCCCCGTTGAGAGGTGATGCAGCTCCTCCTGAGCCTCTTACCTGCCTGCCATTGTCTCTTCACCAACCCCCCTCCCCTTTTTTTTTTGTGTCTGTGCGTGTGTGTGTGATTTGCAATCCTGCTCCACCACCTCAGGCAAACTGGTGGCCATCGCAGTCATCGACGAGAAGGACCCCAGCGAGGAGAGTGGCAGGTACAAACGACGGTGAAATTAAAACGCATCAGTTGCTCCCGCCCTCGCTGCAGCCGTCGTGCTAAAGCGAGCGTCTTTTAAACAAAGATAAGACGGGCCGGCTGCTGTTTGGATCCCCCCCCCCGCCCCACACACACAAATAGCTGTCTTCAGTTTGACTCCCAATTCATGTTTTTTCTTCATCTTCTCCACTCTCTCTTCATTTGCTTTTAGATTAAAGGCCTTGATTCAGAGGGTGTCGAAGGAATACAGAGAACATTTTAACAGGTGAGGCACGGACGCACGATGAGGTCAGAGATGAAAATCCAATTTACACGTTTATTTCTGGGAGGCCGCACGAGCAGGTTTTCTACCATTGTCAGGGCGCCGTTGTTGTGTGTGGGTTTTTTTTTTTGTTGTTGTGGTGAGGTTCAGTGGAAAGGTAATTATGCAAAATGTCAGCTTCCAAATATAGGTGTTCCTTTCAGCTGTCAGTCAGAAAATCCAGCTCGCCTCGTATTAATGCATAATGTTCTGTTTTTCTGCGGCTCCGATCGCGCAACAACAACAACTGTCGACGGGTGTGTTTATGCCGCGCGCTGTGCCGCTCTGCCTGTTCTTTCAGCGGAGAGGAACTGGTATAACAAGGCAAATAAAAAGAGATCTGCGCCCATAATTGCCTCATCTCACAGTTTCACTGCAATATTCCCTCCCAGATTGGAAAGTAAGAGAGGAAGACGCACACGAGGCTGGAGCTTGTATACTTCTATCTCTGATGTAGGTGTGTGTTATAAAGCGGCGTGTAAGGGCACCTGTGCCTTTTAGTCAAACACGCAAACTCGTATCACGCCGATGCATCTTTCGGGGGAACTTTAGTTGCTGAATCGAAGCTGCGGACTCGAATCGTAAAGTTTGACTCAAAGTCTTCCGGCGTCGCTGGCGCCTCGCGAGTTCCTCGTTAGCAGCCGACTTCTGGATTTCGAATCGTCGCAAGAGACGAAACGGATCTGCAGGTTGGAAAACGTCAGCGCAACAAACATGATGGCGACAACAAGTATTACCCTCAAAGATCTTCCATTCAAGATCTGCAGGTTGTAGGAGTACACGGTTGCCATACCGAGACCGAATATCTCCGCGTGACATCATCTGCTGCCTATCTTGTGTTTTGTTTTGTTTGTGTTTGTTTTGTTTTTTTCTTTTTCCATGAATCTCATCGTGATCATACCTAACAGGGCAGCCTGTGGGGTGGGGGTGTGGGGTGTTTACCGCAGGGACCCGTAGAAAGAAAAATCCATCACACTCCTATCATCGTGCACCCGGCTTTTCAAACGGCGCCTCATCATTGACCACGTTGCGCGGCGAGATGGATTCCCGCTTTTCAATAAAGCGGCCGCGTCTCCGACGGCCCGGCGATCAAAGTGCCTCTGCCTCTCCAGGTATTCCCATTAGGACTGATTAAATTACACAGATCTCTATCATCAATTACACTTCTCTCTCTCCGCCGCACTACCCGGTGCTGTTTTTTGAAGACCTCTGAGTTTTTTTTTGAGATCCCCGCTGAGATCACAGCCGCCCGCGGCGTTCGGACACGCCTAAACGGCGTAATTGCGCGCGTCGCCGACTCGAGGAGATCGCGGCCGACGGCTGGCATCCGGAGAGGACGGTTCAGAGATCTGCTGTCCTCCAGATTTTTTCCACCGCTTCCAGCGGCGCGAGCGCCCGCGTCGCACGTGCCAAGAAACGCGCGCAACGGAAAGTCTGATTTTGACCGGCGGTGGGCGTGTTTCGTCATCGCCGTCTCGGCTTTTACGTGCCAGTCGCTGCCCATAAAACGGGACGAGGAGCCGCGGCACAAAAGCTCTCTCGCAAAACTTGCCTCTTTTGACCCAAAGTTTCGCTCCACAAATGGCTTTCGGACCATTTGGCTTCCTCGTTTAAAAGTCGGTTGACCAGAGGTCAGCGTCTGTAACATTCCAGGTCACCTTATGGCTGCGCCCTTCGACGCAATGACTAAGAGCAACGTGGAAACCGCCCACTCTGCAGCGCTGCGGTCCTACCGGTCTTGTGGGCGTCTCTCGCGTGTTTTTAGCTCATTGTTTTGCTTTTATGGCCCATAAATTCACTCTTCTGGCCCACTTGGCAGGCTTCAACTGTGAAATCCTTGCTATAAACTTACTGAATGCTCCTTGCACTGCAACAAATGGCAGAAAAGTTAGCAACTAGTGGGAGAAGTATTGTAGTATTTCATGGTTGGGGAGGGGAAAAAAACAGCTATTGCTATTGAAATCGCACTAAACTTGAGTTAAAAGAATAAATACTATTTGAACGCTCTATTTTATTTATCAGATTGCCTTTTGGTGCTAATATGCTCACAGCATCACCTAATGCATTCATATGAGCTCTTGAAGATGAAATGCCTTTGAAAAGATAAAGTTGACCCCCCCCCCCCCCCCCACGAGAGTCCAGTGGCAGCAAAGCCCCCGGACGCCTGATCTAGAATCCGCAGCATTTCATATACAAATGTATGTGTACCTGCAATCATACAAACATTATGCAAATAGCCGCTTTGAGGTTGGTGATTTTAAAGTTTAATGCGCCAATAAGTAATGCAAGCCGCTTCTCGCGTGTGTTCTGGGGTGATTTTTCAGCCGCCAGCTTCGCATTACTTACAGCTGCGGCGGGCCGTCGCCGTTGCGCCCGCTGGTCGCTCCGTCGCGCAACTCCCGCTCACAGAATAAAAAACCTCGTATTTAAAAGTCTTTCTGACAGCGGAAAGGCTGCTGACGACAAAGGTCAGTTTTTTTTTTTTTTCCTTCTCCCCCCCCCCTAATGTAATTATTCCTCTGCAATATAAATAGCCTCCTGTGATTTAGCTATGGTTACAAAGCTAGAGTTTCGTTTCCAAGGTGAAGAAACACCCACTCTCCTTGGAATATTAAGCTTGTTAGCGCGTGGCTGGAGAGAATACTTTTCCCACACAGCCTGATATGAAGTCGGTAAATATCTCCGCTCACATTAGTAGTGTTAAACTAGTCTTAAAAGTAGTCTTAAAACCTATTTTTATTCCTTGGCCTTTAATACAGCTTGAGACTCTGTTTTAATGTTCTGAGGTTTGTTTTATGTGTTGGTTTTACTTATTTTAAATGGATTTATTTCTAGTTGTTTTCTTCTTTTAAATTGTACTATTGTTTGGAATTGTCTTAAATATTTGGATGTTGTCTGCAGCACTTTGTATCAACAGTGGTTGTGTGAAAGGGCTCTTTAAATTGAGTAGAGTAGAGTAGAGTAGAGTAGAGTAGAGTAGAGTAGAGTAGAGTAGAGTAGAGTAGAGTAGAGTCGATCAAAATTGAAGCGACCAAATTCTGCGTTCACTTTTTGGTTCCCAAGTAATCCCTCTCTTGAACTTGACCCCCCCCCCCCCCACTTACTCGTCATCCTCTTCTGGCCATCCTGTTTGCTGCTCCAGCCCCCCCAAAAAACCCAAACGCGTTAGCTGGAAGATGGACGTACATGGTGAACAGGCCTGTAAATATTTAAGTCACTGAGTGGGGAAGACGCGAAATTGGAAGGGAATCTAATTTTCACAGCGCTCGCAGCGCGCCTCCGTCTGCTAGCCCCTACTCCCCCCCCCCACCCCCCACCCCTCGCTTGGCGCTGTCAATCTCGAGATGTGGATCATTTTCCAACTACTTCTGATCCCCGAGCCTCATCGCTCGGCGGTTTCCAGAGCAGAAGCTACAAGATGACTTTTTGATGAGCTTTATTCCCAGTCTGGCTCCGGTATTGTCAGCAAGATTATCTCTAACCCGGCCTGATTCTATATTGCTTCTTCTGCATTTATGATGGAGTTCGGCCCCCCCCCCCCCCTTCATAATCATGTCATTCTCGTAAGCGCAGGCAGCGTTATTTGGCACCCGGGGGACAAGCGTCCTAGATGTAGCTATGATTCGGTATGAATATGATGGATATAAATATATATGTCGAGGCTGCCCATAATCAGTCATTCGGTGGAAGTCGCTGGCTTTCCCGGACTCGCGCCGCCCCCATCCACCGTCGGCCCGCAATACGCCCGACTCAGACACGCTGCACCACAATGAGATACAAATTGAATTCCTCCTCCCGCCTTATCGTTTAGATAAATCACCTGAGTCCTTTTTTCTCTGGCGGAAAAGATGAGGAGGATGAGGCGGAAGGCGGCGTCGGATGGGCTTTAGGGACTTTTTTTTTTTCCTTCTCCCTTCTCTTCTCCGCCAGTAACAAACGTGATTTCCAGTTTTTTTTAGCGCGGCAAGAACACGCGAATCCTTTCGATGAGGCTCGGCGTTTGTGAGCGATTACATATTGAGGTTTGTGCTGGTGTCGCACAGTCCGCCGAGACGGGCGGACGGGTTGATTTCACTCCCGTTTCGTGTTTTTTTTCTCCTGTGTTTTGGATGCAGGGTTTCACTTTCTCATGCCACTTATTTGTCTTGCATCTCCAGAGACTTCCAGTTTGGCCACATGGATGGGAACGACTACATTAACAGCCTCATTATGGGGTGAGTGTCTGTCTCATATCCAGCCTGCTTCCCTTTTCTCATGTCATGCAGCTCTCTGGCTCTGTTTCTCGCTCTCTCTCGTTCTCTCTCTCGCTCTCTCGCTCTCTCTCGCTCTCTCTCTCTCTCTCCCCCTCCCTCCCGCTCTCTGCCTCGTGTTACCTCCTGTCAGCTACTTATCCAGGTCTGCACATACTTGTAATGCCAGCCTCTGCCATTAAAGATGCTCTCTTGTGGAGAAGTCAATTACACAGACAGACTGTCATTTCTTTTTTAGTGCTCTTGGCAATTTTACCCCCCACCCCTCCCCTCGCCGACATCAGTCTCTCTCTCATGCACACACACCCACAGAGGGAGGAACCACAAAGACACACAAGCCCCCCCGTAGACCTGCTTTGGAGAGGCATATATGGGGAATTTGCAGATAAGGCTCTGCATGGATTAAATCTATAGCGGCGCTGTGTTTTAATAGCGTGCCAAAGAGCAGCGCTAATGATGCAGCGAGACCCCCGCCGCAGTAGCTTTCTGCGCCCAGTCCGAGGCCAACCGTCAGGGTGTCACGCTCACAGAGGCCCCCCCCTCTTGCAACTGACACCGCACACTTTTAATTAGACAGAACCCCGCTCGTGTCGCAGGGCGGCGGCGGCTCGAGCTCGTCGTCCGTTTTTTTTTTTGCGTCTGCGACCGCGCGGCGTCTAATTACGTGTGTCTGCGTAATTTCGCCAAAGCGCGGCCGACCGCTGCAGGATGTTGTTTTAATTTGAGCATGTTATTGTTTGTTCGAGGGAGATTATAGCAGACATGGTCTCCTAAGTCCTGTGTAATTGAGTCAGTGTGTCAGCGAGTACAGTAGATGTCGCGTTTTGAAACGCGACTGCGTCGACGCAGCCGGCTCTCGGTCCGCGGCTGACATTAGACAGACAGTGTTTATATTTAAGGATAAAAGAGGTGATTAGCGTGCCTATTTTTATTTTATTTATTTTTTTTATGAGCACATACAAGATGTATTTCGCAGGGTTTTACGGGGCCGAGTTTGGCTGCCGCAGCGCCGGATTAATTGCCCTCCTTTGAGGAATGAAATCCTGGCCTGTCAATGTCCACTAATCCTTTTCCCTAGGAGGGGCCCTGGGAATAAATCTGATGGCTTTTTATCCCTCGTTCTGTCATCACAGCGATTACTGTGTTCTGGCAGCAGCGCGTCTGGCGCGAGCCTGGTCCCGCTCTCCCACCAGGGGCCACGCGCAACAACACGCTCGCGGGAAGCGCACGAGGAAGGCCGAGCGCCGCTCGCTGTTTGAAGCCGTCTCTGCTCGCGTTTCGAATGAAGCGCTATCACAAGAAGTCCTCGGAAGTGCGCGGAGGGCTCGCGGCACGGCTGCGACACTCGTTCGATGGTGCGATCAGTCGCCGTGGTGGATAAAAAAAAAAAAAAAAAATGGGCACGTGCATGAAACGAAGTTCAACCGGACAAACTCGCCACCCTGGACTCTCTGTCCTCCCCGGCTCCTTAGTTATTTATTTATTTTGCCAAACGGATCGATTTTTCATCTGGGTTTAATGCCCGCTCGCGTCCAAAATGTATTTTCTGGGCACAGTGTGATAGTGATTATCACAGTTTTTACAGTTTTTAATTAGGCCCTCTTGCAGTAATTAAGGCTGAGGGGAAAAAAATGGTGCCGGTAACCGAAAGTGAAGAGGGGGTTGAAAAAAAACCCCAACAAAAAAAAAGAAAAAACTTGGGGAAAATAAACGAACGCGGCGCCGATAATGAGTCTGGCAAACAGGGAAAAACAGCTCTGAGATGGATCAACTTTTGCGCACTATTTGCAATGCAAAGTGAACCTTTAAAATCCACTTTTTTGAGCTCAGATTTTGGGATTAATAACTGACTCAATTTTAATTACGAGGGGGGGAAAAAAAATCATCCTCACTCGGCTGCAGCGTGACTTCGGTAACTTCCTGGTTGTTCCCAATCAGTTGATGATCCAAAATGAACACGCGTTGTTTCAAACACCTAACGCCCCCCCCCCTCCAAGCTTTGGCTTCATCTTGATGGACAACATTTGCTTCTAAATGATCAGTTTTGTTTTCACCGTTTTGTTTGCCGGCTGCAAGTTTTGTGCCCCCCCCCTTTTGAAACTCTGATTGATTCAGATTCCGTGAGCTATCAAAGTGCCAGCAGTTCTCTGACAGCGAGCGACTTTAATGTGCGTCTCGCACAGTATATGACCCTTCATTATGGTGGCAAACCCCCCCCCCCGTAGTCCCACTCGCAGAGGCGAATAGGCTAATCCATATTTATTTTAAATGGGTGCCATCTGTTGGACTCTGCAGGGCGTCAGATGGAAATGCACATTCATGGCGCGCGCTCGTGCCGCGTGATCGCGTCCCTCGGCAGGACGGAGTAGCGAGGCGTCGACGACTCTGCGGCGCGGGCGCGCGTGTTTGCACTCCTGATCCCGGCGGAGCGGGGGACAGTGATGGATGCGGGCGCGCGTGCGCGCAATCCGCTGCCGGGGGGGGGGGGGTTGCGTTGAGTAACACCGCGGGGATGCGAGGTGGCAGCGGCGTGATGGACTGTCGGCGTTTCGCGCGCGTGCGCGTCCGAGCGCGGGGATACCTCACCTAATCCGGGCTTCGGTGTTACGCGAGACTCGCGGAGGAGGGATCGGTCGCCTATATGACCTTGTTCCTTATCGCGCCGAGTTTTGTAATTCCTCTGGTGATTGGTGGAAATGAGGCGGCTCAAGAGGACAGCGTGCCTTTCCTGTTTCCAGCATCTGCTATCACCGGGCCACTGAGCTTCTGTACAGTGTACAGTGGGGTTTTTTTTGCCCCTTCATGTATCCCAGCGTGGAAGCGGTGCTGCTGTGACTCGCTGGTCGGCTGTAGTTTTAAGGTCTCGTAAAGAGTGACCAGCGAAGCGCCGTAAAGCCCACGAGTTGCAGGCCGCCTCGTGTACAAGACGGAAGAGATGCACAAAGGTCCCGTCTGAAAGCGGGCCGGGCTGCGTCGCCTTTCTGCGGCTGGGGGGGGGGCAAAAACAAATCCTCTCTTTGAAATGAAGCCCACGGGGAAAAGTTTGGTTGCTCGCAGCACAAAGAGGTTTGTTTATTCCTCCATTGTGTTCTCTGTGTTGCAATTTGTTCTCTTCGGAAGCTGCAGTTTGTTCCCGTCGAACGATGCGCCACAAGGCCCCCCCACCAGCAACCCCCCGGGAGGGGGGGGGGGTGCTGAGGTTAAAAGTCACGTCTTTTGTTCCTTCCTCAGCGAGGTGACGGTGCCCTCCGTGATCATCCTCAACACCTCCAACGAGCAGTACTTCCTGCCCGGCGAGCCCGTCCACACCATGGAGCAGCTGGTCCAGTTCATCCGGAGCGTTCTGAACGGCTCGGCGCAGGTTCGGATCGTTTTATCTCTCCCGCTCGCTCCCTTAAGCATTCAGCAAAGTGCCCCCCTCTCCCCCTCTCCCCCCTCCCCTTTCCGCCCTCTGCGCTCCACTTTCCCACCCTCGTGTTGTACCATTGTAATCACACCGGCAGTCTCCATTAATCAAGCATGTTGTCTTGCATTTTAAGTCGTCCCCGGGACACGTTTTTCGCAATCTCCTTTTTGCATGTTTGGATTTCCTATTGCTGTCCCTCCCGTGCAGATTATCCACCATAATGCCGTCTCGACAGTCAAAACACACTGATTGTGACACGACTCTAGTATTGTCGTGCACAAACTAATCTGGAAAAGAAATGTCATGGTCGTGTGTGTGTGTCCCCCCCCCCCCCCGCGCCACACTGAAGTGACCAGATGTATGAAAGCATAAGCCAAACAGCCAGAGGTCCTCTCCTTCTTTTTTTTTTTTCCCCCTCTGAAAGGTCCGAGCTATTTTTTGCCCGGCAAAAAACAAACCACCTCCTGCCAAATAAACAGCAAGCGAAAACCTCCTGTTTCGAGGCCCGAGCAGCTCCTGCCTCCGCGCGTCACGCTGGGAGCCTCTGCCAGGAGCAGTGAAAGGGCAGGTCTGTGCCGTCACACGGGCAACGCCACCTTCGGAGCGTTTGTTGGAAACATCCCGGTGGCTGTGATGAACTTTAGGGTGTTTTTTTCCCCTCTCTCGGGTAATTCAAACGCGGAACGTCTGTAATATTCTCCAAAAACAAGCAGGGTGACGTGAATACAAGTAAACGCATTCAGTCTTGCTTTCCTGGGATCAGCTTGAGAATGCTTTTCCAAAATTCCTCTTAAATTGCGCTTCATCATGAGAAAAACAGTGTCTGTATCTCCTGAGCTCCGTATGTGCTCAACTCTGGTGCGGAGATTTTCTTGTGAACGGTCGACAGACTCCACTCTAAACTGGTGCCTTTGAGACTTCACATGCGCGCCGGGCTTCATCCCTCAACCAGTAGCATTGATTTTTTTTTTTTTTTTTTTACTTGAGGTCGAGTCGGGTCACCCCAGGTGGCGTCGGGCCAGGCCACTCCCCGGGAACTGTTCTGTGCTCGGCTGCCGTGCAGTCGAACGCTCCCACGAGTTATTTTTCTCAAGACTTCATCTTTCCGCGATTCGTTTTTTCGAAGCTGGAATCGCTCGCCGTTTCTCTCAGTGAAAGTTGCCAACATGAAAGGCTGCGGCGGTTATTTTCGGTGAGACGGAATGATGAGACAGCGCGCGATTCAAATGTCACATTTGACACGTCAGACGGCGAGATAAGAGCTGCTGCAAAAGTCCGACTTTGTCTCCGTGTAATTTCGCCAAAGCTTGCCCGGAGCCGCCAAAGTTACAGATCTCAGATCCCTCTCTCGTTTTGTGGAGCGACGCCCTCCACTTACTGCAGTTATTAAAGTCCCACCCCACCCCGTTGCTTTCCCTTCTTTGCAATTAGGAACAGGCGGCTTTAAAAATGTTTGCCAGAGCTCTCCAAACTGCTTGCGCAGTCACCTCACAGGTTTCGGCTCCGTCCGAGCGACTTCTGAATTCCGCCAAGATCGCGTCACGCTCACCTTCAGCCCGCTCACCGAAGGCCCGCTTAGTCGGAGCCCGCTAATTAGCCTTCCTGATGAATTAGGATCAGGAAAGATCACTCATTGGCCGCCCAGGTGCTTTTGCTTAGAAATGAGCACAGACGGAGCAGAACTGCTGGACAGTGAACAAACTCGAGTCGAGCGCATTAGATAATTCTGTGCAGGGAGGCGGGTAATTAAACAATTTTTTAAAATGCCAGGAATGTGCCCAGGATGTGACCAGACACCCCAACCCCCTCGGCTGCGAGCTACCTGTCTGCCTCGAGGAGGCGATGGAACGTTTGCTTCAGGCCTTTTTGTTTTGTGCGATAATCCCGCGTCGCAATTGTCGAAATGGAACTCGGGCGCCCCGACGTGTGCACCGGCTGTGCGCTGAGTGCAGAAAACTGGACGCCGGGGCCACCGCGGCTCATCTCTCCAAACAACTTCTGTCTCCCCCGCAGGCGCACGGAGGCGACGGCGTCGTTCAGAGGATCAAGCGCGTCGCCTTTGATGCCAGGTCGACCATCATGGTGAGTGTGACGGAGTTCAGTCAGGCTTGCTCCGCGTCGGAGGATGAGATGGCAGGAGTGGAATTGAAAGGCGACACATCAGCCAAAGCAAGGAGCCGATTACGTAATTGTCGAAAAACAAGGTTCTCAACTTCAAGAAGGAAGGCGCCAAAGGACGTTAACTTTGCAGCATTTTAGCTTTTTGGGTTCCTGGAAGTAACATAACAAAACATTACATGTAGTTTAAGTTGACTCATTACTTACCAAAAGTTGTTTCTTTAAAGGAGCCCTATTATGCTTTTTCGACTTTTTTCAGCTATTTACAGTGTGATGGTGTTGAAAGCTCATTCAGAAAAGTGAGCAGCGCCCCCTCTTTTCACAAAAGCTCATGTTTGAGATGTCTAGCGTGCCTCTCCAGTCAGTTTCAATGGTGGTAGAAACGGTCTGTTTCAGGGAGTTTTTTTCACATCCGTTTTTCACTGACGTCACAGGGGGAGGGGCTCAGTGCAACTTCTCTACGCTGGGCGTATGGGCTCACTCCCTACAACTGCTACCAGCAGTTAACCAATCAGAGGCGTCCTGCATCTTGTAGGGGTGGGGCTTAATGCGGAAGAGCCTCATTCTGCTAGTTTCTAAAGGGCTGAAGGAGACGATCGAGATATAATGAAATACGGTGTTTGAGATAAAGACATTGATGAATTTCTGTCATTGTGGACTTGCACACGAAGACAAAGACATCCAAAATGTGTAAAATAGGGCCACTTTAACACTTGACAATGAATTCCTCTCCTCTCTCACTCAGTTTCAGTCTCCACTCTCCCTAAAGAAACAACCTCACCCAATAGTTGTTTGTAAAGCAGTAAATCCAACACCTGCTGGGTCAGTGTGGTCCAAGGGGTGCATTGCTTCTCCCGGGCGAACTCAAACGAGTTCCCAAGTTTTCATCCTCCTTTTCCCGAACAAAAGCGCTCCGACTGCAGCAAAGCCAGAACCAGAGAGCTGACAGACGAGATGACGGCGCCGAGGTTTCGCCTTGACGATTCCTCTTGAGTGACCTTCTTCTGCAACGCTAAAGATAAGGCTGATTAAAATCACACCAGTGAGCTAAATGATCTAAAAAACCCTCGGCGTAGGTGAGAAAAAGATCCGGATATTTGTTTTTCTTTACCACAGTTGGCCTCCGTTAACATGGCAAACATTCCTTTGAATAAAAGGGATTTCTCTTTTTTCCCCTGTGATATTCTATCGAAAAATTAACCGTTGTTTCGCTGATGAAGCACCTCTTCATTAGTATTTCTTTATCTACAATCAAAGCATGTGAGCGTGCGGCAGTACGAAGCACTTAATGCTGCCGATATGCTTCAGATCCCTCTTGACCCGGGCCGCGTTGGCCGGATTAAGGTTGATACTGCGCGCGTATAACCTGCCAAGTCGCTGCTGTACTGTTATCCCCATGTGCCCTGCACTCTCGCCTCTTCGAGCGAACCCCCCCACCCCCCCCGACCACCATTTAGAGGACAGGATGCGGCGAACGCCGTGCCGGGGAGGCGAGGGGGGGAGAGCAGCTGAGCCGAAGGAAGCGAAGTGGTGAGGGAGGAAAGGGTCAGAAGGCTGCGCCGGCTTCTCCGGCTTCTCCTCCCACTATTACTCCAAGGAGCGTGTGTGGGTTCTCTTCTTTTTTTTTTTTCTTCCTTTCTTTCTTTCGGGAGCGTCCATGTTTATTTTACTCAGGGTGTGATGGGAATGTAAATACAGCTGTGCTATATAGCGCAGCTCAGGGGGGGCACGGTTGGACTGTAATCATGGTTAGAGCTCAGTGCTGCCGACGGCAGTGTCCTTCAAGTGACGCGGAGAACACCCAGGAGGAAACGAGGCGATTGTTTGGGTTACAAAAAAAAAAAGAAGTAGCGATGTAGCGCTTGACATTTTGTCACCAGCTCACAAAAAAAAAAAACCCAACCAAGAAAAGCTTTTAGTCAGAGTTTTAATTGAAGGTTTAATTCTTTGGCTGTCAAACTCGGGTTTTGGGTTGGATTGGAAATAAAAATGGGTTGAAAAGCGAAGCTGTCAAAAGTGAGAAAAAGGGTTTTTTTTTCGATGCAGGAAGCGATGCTGCATTACTGCAGGCTGTGCCGGAGCATAATGTGCAGGGGCGACGGTCTGGCTCTCGCTCAAAGCCCGCCCCCGGCCCGCTTTGAGCCCGGGGCCCGGCGTCGGCCTTCGGTTTCCACCTGTAGGAGAGAATGAGATGCGACTTTCCCTGCGAGCCCCCCCCAAAAAAACAACAGGCTGCTCTATCTCGCCGCCACGCAGCGCCCAACGCTGACCATCGCTCTTCCGTCGGCAGCGGCTGGAGGCGACCTTTCTCCGGTCGGCGGCTGACGGAGGTTGTAAGTGAACGCTCCCTTCTGGCCACCCCCCCCGCAAGACGTCAACCGACTCATTTACAACCGGGGTCATTTACAAGAAGAGTCACTGATGTCGGCCCCGGGAAACGGCGGAGATACGATATTAGCGGGGAGAACGATCCAAATGTTTTTCCAAGTGGGGGCGTAAAGGGGGGAGGTCCCCCCCCCTCCCCCCTCCCCCCCTCCCCCTCCCGGGTTTCTTTCGGTCAGAAGGCCGGAACCGAAGTGGCCGCCCTCGGCTCGGTGCGCTCGCCGTTCCGTCGAAGCGATCCCCGAGGATAAACACTGACGCGTCGCGTTCGCGGGGAGAATGTCAAAGCACTTTGGGTTGGAAAGGTCCGCCGCCGGAGCACGCCGGAGCCGATAACATCCAAAGGTGCCGCTCCGCGGGGCGATCGAACCGGACGGGTCTAAATCACTGAACCAAACGTCCGAGATTGCGCAGAAAAAGCAGAGCACGCCTGATACATTCGGGTCTTTTTTTCCCCTCAAATTTCCCTTTGAGCAGCAGCGCAACGCAGGTCCACCATGTGGGTTATGTCGGATATACGTATTCGGCGCTCCAGCAGCAGCTTCTCGGCCCTTATTTGTGTCTCCGACCTCCGCGAGAAGTCCGAATATAATTGCAAACAGCGGTAACCCGACACCCTTTTGTGTAGCCCTGCAGAGGCTTCTGCGTTTCTGTTTTTCTGAAAGCACAATTTCACCTTTTGTGCGCGCGCGCATATAGTTATCCGAGCTCGGAACGAGCGGGGAAGGCTGCAGCGCGTCTCCGCAGACAAAAGGATCCGATGGGTGCATCCAGGCAGACCTTTGTCTGCGGCCGGAGCTTTAGCCGTTCACGTTTTGTTCAGAGTTTGACGAGTAAGTCCGGGAAAAAAAATAAACCCGACACGGTAGATAAAAGAGCGAAACGCTCCAATATGATTATCAGACGAGCGGCGGCGGCGGAAGATGCGGCCGCTGCGCTGTCGTATAAACGGAAACGTAATCGTTCTTAAAACGTTAAACTCTCGGCGAGTTTTCTCTCCAAACGATTTGCGACCTGCCTCTTAAACGCGCCCGCTAACTTAGCGGCGCCATGCAAATGGACGAATAAATGAATAGATAAAAGAACGCGTCTCAGTTTGAGACGTGAGGAAAAAGCCTCTCGGTAATTTTTCGGCAAACACTTTTTGATCTGCCCTCTGATTCAATATTCACTTTATCCCGCTGCAAACGGGCGCCGCTTGGCTCCCGCAAACACGGGCCGCGGATTCCGACGGAGCGCTTTTTAAAAAAATGTTTTATTATTAAACGGTGACTCACTCGCCGGCCATTGTAAACAGGCTCGGCGTGAAAAGCGCGAGGCGAGTGGAGACAAACGAGCGTTCGTCTCGTTTTTGTTTGCGAGTTGGTCAAAATAACGCAAAATAACGAGCAGAATGCCAAAAAGTCGTTTTGCTGAGGAGTGAAAACGACAGCGATTCTGGATTGTCTTTTTTTGCAACGCTGATAAACTGTGTTGCTCTCTGCCTGTCCCCCCCCCCCTTCTTCACTCCGCCCCCCCCCCCTCCCTTTTTGTCTCCCTTTCATCTCGCGTCGTCTCCTTCCCTCCATCAGTCAGTGTTTCGCAGCTCTCCACTGCTGGGCTGCTTCCTCTTCGGCTTACCGCTGGGCGTAATTAGCCTGATGTGCTACGGCATCTGCACCGCCGAGTCGGATGATGGCGCGGATGACATCGACGCGCTCAAGAGAGAGGGCCTCACTGACGAGGAGGAGGAGGAGGAGGAGGAGGAGGAGAGGGAGGGGGAGGAGGAGAGGCGGCACGCCGCCGAGCTGGAGGGCGCCGCCGCCGCCGAGGAGGAGGAGGAGGAGGAGGAGGAAGAGGATGCTGGGGAGAAGGATCCCGAGGAGAAGAAGACCGATTAACAGAGGACGGGGGGGGGGGGGGGCGCCCCCCCCCGTGCCCGTCCCCGCTGATCCCAGGATAGGCCGCGGCAAACGCAGTGAC
>JASSRZ010000002.1:11534229-11549229 GCA_032164315.1 Malacoctenus gilli | reverse complement strand
TCGTGTCGGCCTTTTGGTTGGTGGAAATGTTTCGGCTCGTTGCTTGAGCCGTAAATGCCGCTGGCTGCGTGCTGGTTTGCTTCCACGCAATCACCTTTTATGGTGCTTTTCCAACTTCGCTTTGCATTTGTTTGTAAGATAGCAATGTGCTTGCAGAGCAAGCGTGAGGAGGAGCCGTCCGTTTGAGTGTTTGTAAAGGCCTAAAAGAGACAGTTTGAACTTGAGACGTCATTGACGTTTCATTTCGGAAAGCTCTTCTTCAACGTGACATTATTGCTTCAGACTGACACGGCTCACGCTGGAGCCCTGGGCTGCCGTCGTCGGTTATCTGGGAATGTGCATCGGCTACGCATGGACCTTGAAATCCTGCCAATTTGCCTCCAGAGGTTAAATCATCATCAGACAGATAGCTGATGGGGTGTGTGATATCTGATACGGCTTTAATCGCTTTTTATCAGGGTTGCAAATGTGTTCGGAGATAAAAAAAAAAAAAAGCTAATGGAGGGGGGGTGGGGGGGTGATGGTGGGATACGATCCCCACCATGCTACCACCGCGGGGGCGAGGAAAGCGCTTACAATTAACCCCACAGTTCACGCGAACAATGACGAGTCAAGTGGCGACGACCACTCCCGGCGCGCGTGTCCTTTGGAGCGGCGGCGCAGAGTGGCTGCTCGCGGCCATTACCGAGGCCACTTTGGCATCCGGCGACACGGAGGAATAACAACACACCTTCCAACAGAGAGTAATGACGTCTTAGTGCTCCCGTGGCCACGCTGGGCTCAGGCCAGTGGTTAAACTTTGCAATCTAATAGGGAATGTTTCCTTTTTCCAGCTCCCTCTGATAGCTTTTTAATTGCTTTTCGGTGACACTGTCAACCTCCCCCCCCGCAGTCGCCCAGGGACCGTGTTGTGTTGTGTTGTGTTGTGTTAGAGCGAGGGAGCGCGGTCACGTAATCGCGGAAATCATCGTAATTACCAAAGAAACATAATTGTGAGCAGTTATTTGCTTTAAAAAAAAAAACCCGACCCGGAGGTGCAAACTAATCTCTCTTAAAATACATCCTTGTTGATGGTCGGCGGCTGCGAAACGCGTCTGAAAACAAGCAATTATCAGGCCGGAGGACCACAACAGGCAAGTCTAAGAGACCCAGCGGGGCCTCCGGGTCCGAATAACACGTGGGCGTATCCGTGCGTCTGTTGCAATGGATTTCTGTTCCTGCGGGAGGCAGCGCAGAGTGGCGTACTTATTCTCTGTCCACTTTGATAGATCAATTAGAGGGACAAAGTGGCTCCATGATGCGTTAACAACACGGGTGGATTTGCGGCCGATCGAACCACGAGTAAGGTGTGAGCGTCATATTTTTTTTAACGTTGTTTCTGGTCATTTATGTGAAACTGATTTTCTCTTTGCATTTCAAAAAACGCGTTTATAAAAAGACTCTCGGGTTTCACAAATGAAGCAGAGAGAATGACACGAAGGTGGGTTTTTAATGAAATATTAATGGCAACAGATGAAAACGAGGCATCCACTTAGGCAGCCAAATGCTGCTTTGCTGTTTTCAGCATCTGCTACCAGTATGAAAGGTTTCCTACAACTGCTGTGAGTCCTGTTTGTAGAGAGAATGATGGGGGGGAGGAACCCAAACCCTTTGTGTACTAGAAGCGTGGACAAAACCTGGCAAATCCTGATTTTTATTTGTTTATGTCACATTTTGGCTACCGCTTTATGTTTGACAAAAACGTCGGTCAATTCCTGTTACCATAGCAACATTTTTGCTGTCTTTCACTGGGTTGGATGATGTCCAGTGCTGCATTTCTTCTTCTTGTGTTTTTTTTTTTGTGCAATAGCACCCCAACTGACCAGCTGAAGGAACAGCACGACATTGTCCCTGTAGCTTTGAATCGCTTTCGCATCCATCGAGAGGAAGCTGTGACGCTGTCTAGCGTCCGGCACCTCATTGAACGGAGTCCCTCGATCACGCTGGCATGAAAACGCTCGTATCTTTTTATATCGCGTGGCTGGCGTTCAAAAGCGAGGGATCCACGGGCGTAGCAACGAAGCGATTTGTGGGAGTCAAAATAAACAAACCAAGCGTATTCCGAAAGCGAGAAATCCGCGGCGCAAAGAGCTCGGAGTGCCCTTCCTCAAAGGCTCGACGGCGAAGCGAGAAGCCGACGAGACGAGCTCACCGTGTCATTGTCTATGAGCGTTGCTTTTAAGCCGTGCGACGCGCGCTCTCTTCGGGGACACGGGCAGCCTGGATAAGTGGCGCAGAGGTTGTCAGCCATCCAGATAAATCTTCTCGGTGCCCCACACTGCTTAGACCACCCAGGAGGATCCAGCCCGGAGGTTCGTCAAGGACAGCCAGCCCAAGGCAGAACTGGCCCTGAGCCCTGTCCTCCTCCCCCCCCCCCCTCATCCCCCCTCTCCACCCCCCCCCTTCCTCTTCCCTTCTCCTCTTGCTGGGATGTCCTGCGTGGCTTCAGCTCCATGCGCTCCTCCCCGTGTGACGTGCGTGCCCGCGCCGCCGCAGCCGCACACAGGCCAGAGACTGCCTGCCTGCCTGCCTGTCTGTCATGCGTTTCCGCCCTTCCTGGATTTCGGTTTTAAACAGAGCGGAAAGCGAGAAGCGCCGGCTCGGCTCGGCGGCGGCGGCGGCGGCGGCGGCCCCCGAGATGACAGAGAGCGGGAGAAGATGGGATGGAACACCTGGAGTTAATGAAAAAAATTTTCCGCTCCCACGCAACATGAAGGGTCCTGCAGGATCACAGCCTGCCACAGCCACTTAGAGGCTACATTTGTCACGAGCAAAGAGCGGCGAGCTGGCAGCAGGCGTTGTCTGTTGGAGGCTCCTTTGCTGCACTTTTTTTTTCTTCACTTTTTAACTTTTTAATCAATCAGCTTCTTTCTCAGAAACAACCACCAACAATTCAGCTTTTTGCGTTTCCTTCAATTTGACTTTAATTTGACTAGTTTTTATTTGACATAAATTCTTTGAATTGATAACAAAAACAAGATCAAACAAATGTTTTTCATTTAATCAACAAAATGTAAAAAAAAACACTCCACTATGAAAATAAGACTTTATTCCTCTTTAAATGCACACAAATTTGATTAAATACATTGATAAATTATTAAAATGTGGTTATTGTGGAGATATTTCATGCAATTTGCTAAGAGCCATTTCTTTACATTGTTTTGAAGTGGAATTTGACAAAAAAATTCAACTTACGAACTTGAACAAAGTATTGAAGAGTTAAACAAATGCTTTGCTGACTCATTATAGTTTTGGCAGTTCGCCTGTTTGTGTGTATTCTTCGTACCGTCTCATTTGAAAATGTCAGAATCCAAAGTATGCAATAACATCTTGCTTTCGTTGAATGCCTCTGACTCATAGCTCCATAATAACCTCTTTTTTTTTATTCTAATCGCAGCAATCATATTGTCAAAAGACGAAGGAGACAGTAGGCAGCATAACTCTCGAGCCAATAAAGCCTCAATTTCACATCTGGAATAACTTTAGTTTCCATTAAATTCCCCTTTTGTATCTATATTTCATTCGTCTTTGGGAAACAGACGCGAAACAGAAGGCAGAGCCTGGCGCTGCCGAGCTGCACATCTCGACTCTATAGAAAAGCGCGGAACACAATTAAGTGGACAATCCTCCAAAAATGATGAATGTTGTTGCTGTAGCGCGGCGGCTTCATTCATTTATCTTTCTTTTGTAAATGAGATATTTTCACTGGGATTTTCTCCCTCCTCCATCAATACAAACACGAGACGCTGGGGCCGTTTGTTTTAGCTTCTCTTTTTTTTGTCTTTTGATTGGCTCCAAGCCAGCCAGCGACTCCTGCCGTAAATTGCCTGCAATGCATCACCAATGATCGCGATGCCACGCTGATTAATGACCTTTTTTTTTAAAAAAAAAAAAGGGCGACGAGCTCACCTGAAAGTGCAGGTCTTCTGTCCGCCGATGAGATTTCACGCGTGGGCGCCGCTCTCACCGAGCCGCAAAAGGTCAGGACTTCAATGGCCGACAGTGACGGGCGAGCGGTAAGTTGGGGGAAGTTACAACTTCCCCGGGTTCCGCGAAGACGCGCGACCAAACTTCGAACCCCCCCCGCTGAGAAAAGAGGCTTGAGGGAAAAAAACAGCCAGGCCTGTCGTCACCCAGTATGACATCATCCGTGCGCGAAGAGAAAAATAGCACTTAATGGGAATTCGCTTAGTGCTTTTTTTGTCAGAGTCGGCAATAAAAACAGCCTGACGTAATCGGGCGCGTCAGTGTTTCCAAATGCGTGGCTGTAACTTTGCTAACAAAGCTTAGTTGTACAATAACTGGTTGGGTAAGACTGAGCTCACCCCCGTCGCAGCTTATATGGCCGATGACATCGTTGTCACTCTTCTCGTTTTGCGGCGAGATGAACTTCCTGGCTTTCGTTCCCCCCTCGAGTCACAAGGGATTCGGCAATCTGGTCATTTTTCACATTCCCAGCTGCGTAAACGCCCACCGATTTTCCCCGAAACAACAAGCAAAACCAAAGGACACGCATGGGAGTGTCTCGATCGCAACATGACCTCGCGTTCGGTTGACTTTCTGGCACACTTTCTGCTCGGCGCTTTTGTGCACCGGCAGCTGATTTTTAAAGAGGTCAGAGCAAAGCGCGGCGCTGCGGGAGGGCCGAGACGCTGGCGAAGACGGCGAGTCGCGATAAGTTTGGTCAAAAAAGGGGGATTTCCAAGATAAATTCCACGTGATCCTGATTACTGCTGATTAAACCACAGTTTGTTCTGGAAAACGGGGTTCTTCTTTTGCAGACGTTTGACTGCATTTCAGTCGGTGTGATTTTTGTCGCCGGGGATGAAAAATAGAAGGGGAGTCTGTGTAATCGCACGGCAAACCTATAACTATAAATGTGATTTATGACTTCCTAAAATGAATGTGGCACAAACAAATTGTCCATTTTCATGCTTTGTGCGGATATCAAACGGCACCTGAACTTCCTAATCCAGACGGGTACCAACAATCTGCGCCGCTGAGACTGCTTTTTTGTGTTGCTGTTTATAGCAGATGGCACTCGATAGTACCAAAGTAAACCCCTCCCCCCCAATTTTTTTCGAACCCTACTGTCTCATGTGACTGACACACAAGCACACGCGTTCAAAGGCAAAACACACACCGTCGCAGCATCACGCGCGGGAATGGGGGGGCTTATTCCCTGACACGACACCCTCCCCCAGCCCATCACAGTTCACTACTGCGAGTGAGCGGCCAGCTCCACATCTAAGCCTCATCCTCACCTTCATCCAATGTCACCTTGGGCCTTAAACCACGTTTAACTCCGAGAGCCGCGTGAAACCACTGCGGGTCCCAACATTGATGTCTCGGAAAAGGAGGGGTTGGCACTCGAACGCCACACCAGGCGGTAAAATTAGCTCGTGTGCACAAACACGTTTTTTTTTTTTTTTGTTTTTTTTTTGCAGTCGCCGACTCGCATGCGTCTTTCTCCAGCTTTACATCAATGAATTGAATATTAACGGTACTTAAACCTGTAGTTCAAGCCGAAAAACATCTTTATTTCAAGTGTTTCCAATTTTTTTATCTTGGGGGACTTGCTTTTGTCCCCGCAAGGGGGCAATTCTTAAAACCCCCCCCCCCCCCCCCCGCACACACACACACACACACACACCATGCATAGTTTCCATCCACGGATGACGCAGGGGTGCAAATATGCACATAAAAATAAACACAAGGCTGCTTTTTGTCCTAATTTATTCCCTCCGTTCCTTCATTTCTGCTTCTGCCACCAGCGTCTGGCATCGCGACCGATCTGAAAAAGTCGCTCCCTTTCGCCTAGTTTGCATTCGGGAGCCGCCTCGCCATTTTGCATGTGAATAAACGGCTATTAAATTTACGCGGCGATTCCGAAATTGGATCGGAGATTGAGCGGCTGTGGTGACTGACACCTGGCGATGGCGTCTTTTAAAAAAAAAAAAGTAGAGGAAGGCGCCTTTTCAAATCGCCCGTCGCCCGGGGGACGTGCGGCGGAGCGACGCGCCGCGTCGCAGTCACCTTCAACTCGATGACCCGGAGTCGACGACTCGGCTCTCCGGGCGCGAATCCCTTCCGCTGAACCGCCGTGTGTTTGAACAGCAGCTCAACGGGGCTGCGCAGACTCACCTGCGTGGGCCTCTCTCACACGTTCCTCGCACAGCCCTTTCAATTACAACCGGCTGTTGGCACTAAGGGCAGACAATGAGCGCGAGGTGGTCATTTGGTGTATTAAAGTATAAATCTACAAAACTAAACCGACTTTGAGCCTCTAATTTGGTGAAGAGTGCCGACTGAGAGAGATTTCATTAATTTCTGACATGTTTTAGTAATGCATCAACTGAGTTCTGAAGCGTTCATACATGTTAAAACATTGAAATAGACGTTAATGCAAACTTCAGAGGAATATGCGGCCAGCTTCCTATCTGAGCTGGTTGTGCTGCTTAGATGGAGGAAGCGTAATGAGCTGCAGGGAGACGGTTAAATCTGGAGACCGAAATGAAGATAACGTGGAAAAAAACAACAACAAAAAAACAGACGATAAAGAATAGAAATGAACGCAATGAATAAATTAGTGCCTCCAAAGTGCTTTCCACAATCCTGGAAAGTGTCCAACAAGTGGCGACTAGCTTTGGCTTTTTAACTGCGGTTGGCTAAAACTTGAGAAAATGGCCTGATTTTGTTCCAAACACTTTGTTTAGGTGGAACAAGTCTGCAACTTTAATTCACGACACAAGCGGCACAAATGGGTTTTTTTTTGGAGTCCAGCTGAAAAAAAAGACACCAAAGGAACTAATATTTTGGGAAAACAATACGCGGGATAACAACTCGGTGGTAAATAGGCAAAAACAAGCAATATCTGTCTGCTTATGTGTATATCACAAGTTTCCCAGGTTGACAAACTCTGAGAAGGTTCGGTGCAACTGAGCGGTTATGAAAACGCCATGGACTCTTTACGAGGCGGAAAAGCAGTGAAATCCTTTGTTGTCGCAAAAAAAATATATATATTACTTAAAGCCACTTCAGTGTTGTATCTTTTTATGTGCACTGTTACGTATTGTTACTCAAAAGAGTGCCGCGTAAAGAAAAAAAAAAGTGTAGAAATCGTCTTTGCGCAGCTCCGCGAGCCGAGAAAATGCTGCTCATAACTCAGCTGTCAGAGCGCGGCGGAGCCTTTGTCTGGTTTTTAGATGGCGTCTTGTCGGGAAGTGAGGCAAACGTTGATGATGGATAGACTTGAAGCAGCAGCTCTTGTAAACTATGCCGCGCTGTTTTAAAAGTGAAGAGATCCCCCCACCAACACCAAACCCCCCCCCCCTCCCCCCCACCCCTTCCCTTTTCCTTCCAGTGCGTCTGCTGCCCTGAATTCAGAGATCCAGACATCGGCGTGCTCGCAAAGAGACAAACACGGTGATGACTGCTTCCCCAGTGTCACACGCTGGAGTGTCTGGGCTGCGGTCTCAGCCGGTGATAATGAAGTGTTTTTGTCTTGGCTAACAAGCGCTCTCCAACCGCCTCGCGCGCGCGCTCTCACTGAAATCCTTAACGGCACATGATCACAAAGGCCCCCATGTTCGCTTGTAATGTGAATAATGAGTCATTGAGCCATGACACTTCTGTGATCATAGCAGGATACGACACTCGCCCTCCCCCCTCGTTCGTTTTTTTTCCTTTTTTTTTTTTGTTCCTCCTCTCTCTCCGTCTCCCACACACACACACACACACACACGCCACAGTGTGACTTCTGTTTCCACATTGTCTGCCTCGCGAACGTCGGCCTGTGTGCCTCAGCAGGATTTTTATTGGCACGGCTGCACGTACTGTGGCATTATTCACTGGACCAAATGAATCTATGAGCTGTGAAATCATTCAAGGGGGGGGGGGGGGGGGGGGGGCGCGATGTTGAGCCAACCCACATCCGCTCTAGCTTTTGTAGCGATAAAGCACACGGACAGAGTTGGGGCGGGGGGGGGGGAGGGGGGGGGCTGCGAATCTGCTGACACTTTGGGATATGAGAAACCGCAGCGGCAGAGAGTTGGGATGCGCCGCTCCTCTTCTTCTTCTTCTTCCTCGACGCCTTCATATTTCTTCATAGACAGGGGACACTTTCATTAAAACCCAAAAGCACCCAGAGGATGTCCGGGCTCAGTCGGTGAGGAATAACTCAGACCTAATGCTGTGTTCATACAGTCCATAACCTGACATCTCTGTCGATTTATTTTGTGGGCCTGCGCAATTTTATTGGCAAATCGTATCGGCTGATACCGGCGTTAAAATCAAATACTGGCACCGAGGCGAAGCGAGCATTTGGACCCCGTGTGATAGGCAGTAAATTCGGCCCGAAAAGTGACTGTCCAATGCTGAAATCCACGAAATATGGCCAAGTTTCCACGTGTAAATGTAAAAGAGTATTGGTTATTGATGTCCTTTCCATGAATTTCGACTGCAATTTAAGATCTGTGACGTTTTGTCCGCTCAACAGTTCCACAAGCACAAGTTTGGGTCTTTGGCTGCGAACTAATGAAAGAGTTTACCGACCAAAAACGCTAAATTCGGCATTATCATCATTTAGCACAACAATAATCCGTGACAAGAGGGATAAGAATCCCAACACAATCCTTCCTTTTGATAACTCTCGGTTCCAGACCATCAGCAGCTCATCGCGCAAGGAGCTTTTGGCCTGAGCGGTGGACCGATATTGCAAATTAGCCTCAGATTGCAACTAAATGAGGCGAACGCAAACAAATACAGGTTGTTTGTAAGACACCCTCGTTAATTCTGGACGTAAATATGGGATATTTCTTTGCCGGCGTGCAGCATCGTTGCGAACCGTGGCAGAGCACTCGGCTTTTCCCGCGTCACTGCCCACTGTGAATGCTATTGGGACGGGGTTAACATTCAGCATTTGATCGTGAACATTGTCGACAGTTTACAAGGTTATGCATGGTTGAAGGTGATCCACGCGTGGGTGAAAGGCGGCAGGTGAATATGGAGACCTGTGGCGAACTTCCGCCGGCGCCGTCGACCACGCGTGCTTCGCTTCGCGCCCGCGCATACCAAGCAGCAACATGCGCGTGGCCGTAATTAGCCCTGATGCCGAACCGCGTCTCCCCGACACAGGATCGCACTCCGGGGGGCATTGTAGTCCCGCGCCTCGCGCGGACTACAAAGCGAGGCGTCCAATCCCCGCATCACAAACGCGGGCGGGAGGAGGCCTCGTAAACGACGCCGCCGCTGGTAAAAAACAAAAAAAACAAGGAAGCGCTGCCAAATCTCGCGGCGCCGCACAATTCAAGAAGAAATTGATCTCTAATTGGTCATTAAAAAAAAAAACGTTATTCCAGCAAATTGCTGCACGATGAAGCATTCCAGTGCGAGAATAAAAACACCGTGTCCACAGCAGCCGGGGAGGTTTGAGCTTCACCGAGCCATACTGAAAGAACACATGGTATAAATTAATCATATGCCGTTGGCATGAAATATACATGAATACAAACATGCACACCAATCAGTCGTAGACACCCCACAAATAATCAGTTCAGAGGGGAAAACAGCAGCTTATTAAAGCAGGCGTCGAACGATTACCGAGCACACAAACACGAGAGGAAAAAAGGGGGGCATATTTGCCCTTTGCAAACACAGCACAAAAACGGCCCACCTGGGAGCCCACCCCGGACGGTCTCGCCGCGAGGCTGAGAGCGTAAAAACGGCTGCGGCAAACGGCATCACTCGTTCTCGCCGAGTTTGCCATCAGAACCTCTCCAGCTTGATGCCGAGTGACACGTTCTATATCACAATATAGCACCTTTGGGGGCGGGGGCGGGGGGCGAATCCTCCGATGGCACCGGGACAGGTAAATATAGCAACGGAGACGAGTTTATCTTGCAAAGGGGGGGGGGGGGGGGAAGAAAAATAAAAAACAAAAAACCCTCCACCGCTTTGACATTGTGTCCATTGCTCCATCCGTCTTATTTTAGGCCGTGTCACCATCTGCGCGATTTTGGTCACCTCACGCTGTGATTTCCCTGCAGACGCCGGGGCGGCGTCAGGATTTAGAAACCCCATTTTCAGAGCAGATTTTTTTTTTGCTATCTGATCGGACTCGATTAGTATGAAGAGATGGCTGATGAGGTTAAAATTGGAAGGCGCTCATGCCACGACACGCCTCTCCGTTGGCAGGGTCCCTCACCCCCCCCGGGCTTCCGCCGGTGACTTATGCGACCGATCCCCCCGGGGGGAGGGGGAGGGTTGAATCGTGAGCCTGTTGCCTGGCGCCGCGTCTCCGACCCATCACTCCCCGTCTCCCGCTCTCCTCCCCCCTTCGCTGTCGAGGCGGCTCCGCGCCGTCGCCGCCGCCGTCCGCGAGCGAAAGCCGCGCGGGTCCCCGGCATCTCCGGCCGCCCCGTTCTGTCACGGCCGCTCGGTCCTGGCTCCACGCTGCGTCCGGGGGAACATCAGGCGTTGCCCCCCCTCCCCGCCGCCCCGACTCGATGGCTTCGGTGTCCGCTCGCCGCCACTGAACGGCCCAGAGATTGGCTTTGTGTCAGGTTCCAGCAGCGGGCCTCAGCAGATATCGGCGGTAATCTTTGGGTGTCCGCGTGCCGCCGCCGCCGCCGCTGATGGTTTTCACAGCCTCAGCAGTTATCATGTACTGCATGATTGGATGTGACGGAAGGCTTCCATTCACATGACATAACTAAATATGATGGCTGACAGGCTGACAGCACGACTGCTGCGCGGTACAGTGTGGACAGTAGGTTGAGGGAATATTAGTCACACCACTGTAACTGCATGAAGTAGTCGTTCTAGTAGTAGCCTGATAAACTGCATAAAGTACACAGAAAGACCGCTGCAGTACTGTTGTGGATTTTTAAGTGACTTCCGATTTGAAGGCGATGGACTCTGATCTATTAAGGCAGTACAACTTCAGGAATTAGGTCCTTTTCAACCTCTTAATATCATCAGTAGAGGTACTGTTCATGTACAGCAAATACCACTTGATACTTTGTTTACAATGTGTACCCTTGTTGTTGTAAAGCTACTTGGCGCTCTCAAAGCATTCATCCCCATTTATGTGGAGTGCGCACAGAAGTACACTTGATGCTGTGCCAAATATGGAGCGTATTAGATATATCTATAAATACACACTGCGTTTCTGGTCTTGTACAAGAAAAAAAACTGCTTTTTGATCTTTTCTGCAGTTTATGTAACATTCAAGCTCAGTTCCAGGCAAATAATTCAAGTGGGAAAGTTCCAACTTTCAACTTCCAACTGGGAGAGGCGCAATTTGAGCGCTGTCACCTATTCTGGAAGTGATTTTTATCGGCGTGCGACGCGATATCCTTGAACACATCGAATCTGTGGACGTTTATCACACAGGTTATGAGGATTTAGCAACTTAATCTGCCCACAGGCCGTTTGCTGGCTTGGAGCAAAACTGGCAAGTTGTCGTAATGTGTCGAAAAGATGGTTGGGAACTGTGCCTTGTTCATGTTGTTCGCATTTAGTTTCATTTGTTTTTTTTGTGGTTCTGACTCGGACTGATGGACCATCAGTCTTCTTTTTTCAGAGATTTAGCTGAAAAGCTTCTTTACTATGATGTATACACACATAACTTTACTGGGATGGACACACCAACCTCTTTTTAATCTTCCTATAGCGTCATCCCTTATTCACTTCCTCACTAATCACATGTAATGAAGGCTCGCTACCCTTCTTCAGCTTGGAATCAAACCTCGGACTCTTCCTCCTCATCACAGCTTTGCAGCACTGCGGACAGCTGCAGTGTGTGTGCAGGTTTTTTTTTTTTTGTTTCATGTTTATTAATGCGATGTGTGTTTCTCAACAGAGGATAGTACATCCCAGAGACTCCGCAGAGGAATGTTTGAGGGCACAGTGTAGTGGATTCATTTGCACACTCAGAAGTCAGTGTCCTCTCGAGTATTGGACTGTAAATATAGAGCGGGGGGGGCGCGGGGATTCAGACTCAGCGGTACTTCAGACCATAAAGTGGGTGGGATAGCAAGCGATAAGCAGGCAATACGAGATCCAGTACGAGACACCGACTAATGAGAGCGGACAAATTATCTTTCTCCCGGGTGTAAATGGAAATAAACGAACTCTCATTTGGTCACTTGTTTGGACGTCTCAGTTTACATGGCGCCACAGCGTGAGCATCCCCGGTTCCAGCAGTAAGCGCTGATCACGTGATTCCATCAAAGGCCCGTTTCCAGTGGTTTCAGCGTTTTTCCGAATCGCTCGCTAACCCAGATTCGGTCTCCGCTGAATCCCAACCCAGTTCTGGTGTCCTGGCTCGCTGCTCCATGGTACGCTGCGAGGAGGATTTTTTTCAGGGTGTTTTATCCCCCACCCCCCCACCCCGAGTGGTGGGAAAGCTGAATGATTTATGGCTCCACTTCCTTTTAACCAAATCTTATTTATGCCATTCCTTCTCTGTCTGTGTCTCTCTTACTTTTTCCCTCCCAGAGGTCAGACCCGAGGAGCACCAGGCTCTGTCTGTAGTCACAGTTTCTGCTGGAAGAAGTTATAGTGTCGTCATTGTGACGTTAGAGTGATGTCATTATGATGTCATAGTGATGTTATGGTTATGTCAATATGACGTTAAACTGATGTTATTGTAACATCACAATGACGCTGCGACGTCGTTATTTGAATGTCATTTGGACGTCGCGGCGACGTCATCATTGGGATGTCATTTGGACGTCCCAACGATGTTACTTGGACATCCCCGCGACGTCGTCATTGCGACTTTGTAGTGACTTTATTGTGACGTCATTATGTCGTCATGGTAACTACAGCGTCTATTTAGGATTTCAGACTCAGCAGTACTTCAGACCATGACACCGTCTCGTCATTGCAACTTTATAGTGATGTTATTGTGACATCATTATGATGTCATCGTAACAGCAGCGATGATTCAGGGATTCAGACTCGGCAGTTCTTCAGATCATGACACAGCGACGTCATCACGACGTCGTCATTGCGATATCCCAGCGATGTCGTCATTGGGACTTTATTTTGACGCTATAGTGACATCATTGCAATGTCACTGACATCATAATGATGTCATTATGATGTCATAGTGACATTGCAATGACTCAGCAGTAGTGACTTCGCAGCGACGTCATCATTGCGACGAAAAAAAGGGAATTCAGACTCGGCTGTACTTCAGACCCCAACACTGTGACGTCCCTGTGACGTCGTAATTGGGACGTCATTGTGACTTTATGGTGACGCTACTGTGAGGTCATCATGACATCATAGTGGTCCCACCCTACAGATATTCCTTGTTGAACAGAATCCTGCGGGTATGAGATGTAGCCTCTGAAAAACACTGACAGACATCAGCTTCGGCATGGCTTTGTTGCAGCATAAATGAGAGGATGCATGTAAACAATCAGACGGACGCAGAACCTGAGTCAACCCGAATGAATTCCGGGACCAGAGCCGCGCCAAATTCAGGTTATTGCTTCTCCTCTCTTCCATACTTGAACATCCCCACTGAATAAAACATGCGAATAAACACATATATTGATTTAAATATAACTATGAATATACTAAAGATTGCTCTTGAGATTTTGTCCCAGTTCTTTTCCTTTAGCCCATTATTCCATATTCACTGACGTTCGCATATTTCTCCATCTCTCCTTTTTTTTCCCCATTTCACCCCTTTTGCTATCGGAGAAGGGAAAATGAATTGGACCATTATCATCACGCATTCAGGAGACGCAGCCCCAGGATATAAACTGGTCAAATGCAAACAAGTGGGCTCTGCCGATCCTAAATGTGAATCACTAAGTCGAAATTTTTTCCCCCCCGCCTTGAAATGTCTGACGGCTCAAATCACTGTCACTCTGGGCACCGGCGCGGACCAGAAACGGGGGGGGGGGGGGGGGGGGACGACGAGGAGCGGGACAGACGGAAGCAGAGAATAACGAGTTCCTCCTCAGCAGTCCGTCCGTGCGGCCGCGAGGAGGCTGCGGTAAATATGAGCCGCATTCAGATTCGAGCTCGTCACCGGCGGCTCGGCGCCAGATGACCGCGGTCGGGCATTTTGTCTTTTTTCCGTGAACCCCCCCCCCCCCACGTGGATCAAAATGAGCCGCTTTCTCTGATCCCAAAAAAAAAAAAAAAAGGGCCCTCCCGAAAACGAGCAAACAGATTGTCGCCGCACCTGAAACAGAGATGTTTCACAATGGAAAGTGCCGGTAAAACCACTGCGGGACACCGCCGCTGCCGCCGCCGCCTCACTATGAAAATGATACTTGAAAGGCGAGATAAAATATTCACCAGAGAGGAATGGGGAGGGGGGGGGGGGGAGAGATAGAGCGCGTAGCCTTGAGCGAGCAGGGCCCCCCTGCTGCGAGATGCAGAGGGGGAGAGAAAGAGCTGGAGGAGGAGAACGGGGCGGGGGGGGGGCAGGGGAGCAAGCGGGAGGGAGGGAGGGAGGGGGAGGGATATGGAGAGAAGGAGGAAATATAAAAAGAGATTTAGTGAGCAGCAGATCCAGACGGAGCAGGCGAAAGAATGACCACTCGGCAACGGAGACCCCCCCCCGAACTGTAAATCTGCCGTCGGCACGATTTAGAATTTTACATCTGTTCTAAAGGTCGCATCTGTTTGCAAATTTGTTCTTAAGTTTCGGAAAAGGAGAGATTTCACCCGTTCCTTTTTAACATTTCGAGAAGAACGGAAGGGAAGCGATCGGGGCCGGCGCGGAGGAAAGAAAGCCGCGGGACGCCGCGCTCGTTCCCCACCTGACATTTTCGCCTCCTCGCTCCTCCTCGAGGGCTGGAGACGGACGCGTTTTCAGAAAAGATCATTAGATCGCGGCAGAAAAAGCGTGACGTATCGATTCAGGGAATAAAATTCGAGGTCAGCATTGATTAGCAGACGCGGGTTTTCTGCCGCCCCCCCCCCTCCATT
>JASSRZ010000002.1:11508435-11524950 GCA_032164315.1 Malacoctenus gilli | reverse complement strand
TTTTTAAGTATTGATACTCAAACGGGAGCTCGGTAGCGACGTTCTCAGGTCCTCCATTCAGCTTCCCCTCCGGCCCCCGGCGGGGGGAACAATGCGCGTTCTCCTTGCCTCAGCGCTCCCGACAAAGACTCAAGGCGAACCGCGCGTCGACCGGCCTCGCTCACGTCACGCCCGTGTACCGACACTTAGTTCACAGAACATGCATCTCGCAGGCGTACACGATGACGGAGATGGCAAGCGCCGCTGCTGCCGCTGCATTTGCCGCCGCGAATTGCTCCGAACTGAACTCCGGCGCTTATACATCCAACATTTATGAGCGTTCCTTGTTTTTTTTTGTTTTTTTTTCTCCCAGCATATGGCGCTCCGCTGGGGCTCCTCATCCCATATGCTGCGGTGCCCAAGAGAACACGCAGTTTAACAGCTACCATCGCAGCGCTCCTGTAGGTGACGGAATATCACTCCGTCACCCCCAAACCAAGCGTAAGTGGGCATGAACTGCCACGACAATATATATACATATTTTTTTCCTACTCTGTGGAAAGTTGCACAAAAGCAGCACAGCAATACAGTCTCCTGTCCAAATGCACCAGGAGGAGCGTGTTTACAGTGCAGAAAACGGATTCCTACATGTAAATATCGGTGGATTTTAACCGGCGATTGAAGTGGAGAGAAGGTGGGAAAGAAAGGAATGGGAAAAAAATGTGGGATAAAAGCAGATAATGACGAGATATGAAGTTGATTTATGAACTTTCAAACGTGTTCTTTCTGAGCCTCCTCCGTTCACGCGTCCCCACTCGCTCTGTATCTCTCAATCACGCTGAACGCGGTGAGCGAGCGCATTTATCATTGGAATTTAATTCCCCGTTTCATTGTGGTCTCTGCAGCCCGGCCGGCTCACAGACGGGGTCTATCTCTCACGCTAAAATAACCGAATTACCAACATGGCAAAGAGGAGACTATGGATTCTACCATTATCGCCATGGCAACGTGAGCCGGGGAGCGCGAGCTGCCGGTTTGATATTGCACTCTGAGCTCCCGCTCGCTCCTGTTAAGAGGATGGGAGCTCAGACCATTGTGTTCCCTGGAAGATGAGGGGGGGTGGGGGGGGGGTGCGTTGCTGCTTATTGTAGGAGAGTCTGCGGGAGATATCATCTGAACTATGAGAGGTGGTGAGCTTTTGTAAATAAGCTTATTCCCCTAAAATAATTTCAGAGGAATTTTCAAAGGAGGACCACGCTGAGATTTTGCTCTGACACATGTCGTCGGAGGGAAAAAAAAAAAAAAAAAAAAGACGGCCGACAATGGAAGCGGGAACGGAGCCGTCTTTAGAAAATGAGCCCCTGAAAGGAACCGGAAATACAATGGAAATGGTTCTGTTTACAGCCTCTTTATTATGACTCAGATGCTGCCTTGATAAAATGGGCGCATTTTCCGCAAAAGGCCATCATGAGAGTTGTTATAACCCCCCCCCCCCCCCCCCCCCCCCCCCGAGTGTCCATTCGTTGAACCCGACACCGTTTGGATGTTGTACAGCGTCACGGTGCGCTGTGCTCACAAGACTTCCGTTTGCTGCTTTTCAAATCGACAGTTTACGGAGAAACTGTCCGTTACTTTTATTCTGAAGGCTCTCTCTGCAGTGGCTTTGTTTTTAAGAGTGTTTGGCTTCACTGTAATGGTTTTACACAATCAGAACATCTACACGGGGGCCTTCGGCATTCCTCAACAGGCTGTTTTGGGGGTCAGCGTAGGGGTCCGGTGTGCCATTGTATGGGTAGTTTCAATGCAAGAAGACTTGAAACGAAGAGGATAGAAATTTCTCGTAGATTTGGAACTGGAACCGTTTTGCCGTGAGGAGCCGCTGCTCACCGCCGCCCTTCTTTTCTCCTCGTTGACGCATCAGGACGAATGAATGAAAGCCGCAAACAAGATCGGCTCCTTTTTGTTCGAGTGAAAGCTTGACATTTTCAGGTTTAGGTTTAATCACCGACAGACGAATGAAGGGAGCGATGCCCCTCTCATGTCTGTTCAAAAGATATCAAGAGAAAATAAGGATGTTCAGATTGGATCAAGGTAGAACACACTTATGTGTATTCACGCTGTGTTGTATGCAATTAAAATTTGGATCCCGTCTCCTCCCAAAAAAAAAGAAGCCCCAAACGAGAATCCGCTCGTCTGACATCATTTTTAACCGGCGCTGGCAACTCATTTGGGCCGCCTCGGTCCCGATTGTCTCAGTCGCTTCAAAACACAATTCGGTCCGCGACGAAAGGAGCCGCAGACGAGCGGTTTTTTAATTTCCCGCCAACAATGTGCGTCTCCGCAGGAATCCCCCTCCAGTTGGGTGACACCCCCCCCCCCTCCCCCGGGGCACGAGATCCTCGTCCGACGGCCCGCCGGAAGCCGCGCCGACCCCGCAGACGGAGCCGCGCGGGAGGGAAGGATTCGCGGTAGGCGCAAACCATTCACGGACGGCAACAGAGAGCGTTGAGGCACTTGAAACGAAGGGGGCTTAACAATTTGATTTGATTGAACCGAGTCGCAGACAACCCCAAACAGCTATTTAAAGGGATATTGCATTCGCGGAAATTGGATTAGTTCGGGGGCCGGGCTGGAAACAAGAGACACCTCTCGGCGCGGGAAACGCACTGACACAAAGATGGATGCCGCCGCCGACATGAATACTTCAGAAATCTTTTGCACCAATGGCCCATTCCTTGTATAATGAATTAAAATCCAATTACAAGTGCTCATTACCGTAAACAAACACCACATTAGCATCAAATATGCAAATGAGAAAGTATCGTATTACTCAGTGTGATGAATCACCGTGCCTTCCATGAGAGGGGGAGTGGGGGGGTGGGGGGGTGGGGGGGCCCGGTGATGTGTTTCTAACAGCCTTTTCCTTTTTGTTCTGGGTTGAATGTGCGAAAGCCACCCGGCGCACTTGTTCGCTGCAAATAGCGGGCCTGTGTACGGTTATTTGCAGCAGATATAATAGCCATTAAAGGTTCATTAGTGAACCTCCGCATTCCTCTCATCCCGTTTCGGGTTCACCGAAACGCGAGCTCGAAAAACCGTGGCGGTTTCTCCTCGGCTCCTCGCAAATTAAGTCCGAGTTGGTATGTGGTTCCAAAAAAAAAAAAAAAGAAAGGGGGAGAATTAAAAAAGGAAGAGGGGAAAACAAAGCCACTTCAAAAGAGAGCTGATAAAACTGCAAGAGGGAAGCTGCAATTCAAAGTTCGAGTGAAGCAATGCCACCGACTGGGTGGTCTTTTAGGTAGCAATTTGCCCCCCCCCCCCACCTCAACGGCTGTGTGATGTATCCAGAATGCTTGGCGGCGGCGGCGGCGGCACCATAACACGGGCACATCTAACTGCTGGTGGCGCCAGCGCCAGATCTCCTTAAAGGGCCGATATCCTGAGGGGATTTTAAGTGGGGAACAAATGGAGAAAATTGCACACGCAAAGCGTTTTGTTTGAAGTTTCCTTTCTGAAGAGTGTTGCCTCAAATCAGCGGTTGTCGTTGCGTCTGGGCTGAATCCTGACCTTGGCACGCTTCAGATCCTGCGTTGGTGCTAACAAGCAATGTTTATGGTCTCAGTTTCTCGCAGGGGAGCAACAAGACTCTCAGTTTACATCCGAGTGCAAAGCTCAAAGCAAATTTTTTCAGAGTCCCGGTACATTTTTTATTTTTTTTTTGCAGGACAATAGTTGTGTTGGATTTATTCGCAAGAATACAAAAGACCACCACAGGGATGTGAACTGACCGTTGCCGGGCAACGAGTCACACCGGGCAGCGGGCAGGGTGTGAAGAGGCCGGAGCGAGTCGATGAATTGTGAATGATTGTGGGAGAACGGAGGACCTGAAGACTGAGCGTAGAACAAACCAGAGAGAGGCCCCGCCCAGTTGGACGCACGACTTTTATCCAATCGGCTGTTTGTGATGATTAACTGGGCCTTTAACGGGCTGGAGAAAGTAGGTGAGAGAGCCGCTGAAACTTTCTCTCGTCCCGAATGGACTTGTCCGTCCTAAAAAAGCAGCCCCCGAAATGAGGTCACTGTCCGCTTTGCAAATTCCCTTTTTCGATTTGTTTCACCAGAGAACAGCCCACCGAGCGTAATATGGACGGAAAGCTGCTGCTTTCATTCCGTCCTGGAGCTGCTCGTGCCTGAAGGGAGACGAGGCACCTTTTCATTTTATGTCAGTGTCAGAGTACATTGACTGAAACACATTAGCCTCCATCAGGGTGTATTTGCAGGACAATGGCTGCACCTAAAGGCCTCCGGTTGGAACAGTGGCGCGTGTCCGGCTGATTGCCAACAAAGTGTGTTTTCGTCTGCCTTTTTTTTCTTCTCCGGGTGCGCTCCTCAAACGTCTCGCGCCAATTTTGGCGTCAAAGGTTTTTTTCGAGATTCGCCCGAAATGTTGGTTCGCGGACACTCCCCTCGTGCGCTCCTGCACCTTCCGATGGAAAAATAGAACCCTTTCCATCGACGTGTCCATCTATAAATGATGCGGCGGACGTGGCGTGACCGACTGAACACGCGTCTATATAGATCTGTCAGTCTCCGCAGCTCAGCGCGAAGCCGGCACCACCTCGCCTTGTCGGAGCGTCGCCTGGAAACGTACCCGCGACACGCCGCGTGTCGTCATTTTCCGCCACACTCCAGCCTCCGCGCGCATTGGTATTCATGGAGCCGCTGCGGTTCTTCTCCCATGCAACATAACAAACATTAGTGGGCTCTGTTCGCCGCGCGGTTATTACGGTAAGGTGGCATGCATTTTCATGATGGCCCCTATACAGTTGGCGCGTGCACCGAGCGGTCATGTTTGCATGCAAATTTATACAGCTCCATCGTGCAGCGCGCTGAACTAGCTCACGCGGATGTCGGAAGTTGTTTCGTAGCACTCGTCTCGTAGTCGACGCCGAGCGTCGTTCGCGTTTTCTCAGCAAATGTTCTGAGCAAAAACAACAGACTCGTATGAATTATAAGAGGAACTATTGTGATTTTTCAGTACTGTTGGAGGTAAATGTATTGAGGGGGGGTCAAAAGGTTAGAATAAAGGAATCTTAAAGTGATTCTCATTAAAGATCAAACCAAAGTTTCAAAAAGCCGGCAAGGAAAAACCAGCCCCCCCCACAGCTACAGATCAGGGACACAACAGATTAACTGTCCGCCAGCAGTGACCGGCCGCCATCTGTTGCTCGATGTGGATGTGATGAGCGCCATCATTCATTCAACTTCGTGTCAGGCAGCCTCAACACAACGTCGCCCCCCACCCCCCACCCCCACCTCCCCCGCTGGGACTCTAATGCCGTCGCCGGTCGCTCCGCGAGTCACTCCGTCACGGCAGCCCCTCCTCGTGTCACCGGAGCTTGCAGCGATATCTCTCCCACCCCCCCCCCCCCTCCAGGTCATGTTTATGTATGTTTCTCTATCTAATGCCATATCCAAAAACTGTGTGTGTGAGTGTGTGTGAGTGTGTGTGTGGGGGGATTACAGCTCTCAGTGAAATCCTTGTTGCTGCTCGGATTCATTAAGAACTCCCTGCAGCTAACCTCGAGCAAACCGTCAAACTGAACTGTAAAAAAAAAAAAAAAAAACGATGTTGCGAGTGTTCTTCACTAAACCTGATAAATAACGTTTATTCTCGAAATATCACGTCCTTGCATGTTACGCGCAGAAAACTCAGAGAGGACACGGACTTCTTTCGTCCAGCTGTGTTCCTCAACTGTTTGTGTCGCGTGAAGGACTTTGATGTGATACCATCTTTGCGCAATTTTGATTGCTCTCACTTTCCAATCGTCTAGGTAGAAGTTGCAGCATGATTTAGGCCTCATGGGATGAAGCAGCTCTCACTGGGAGGCTCGTGAAACACTGGTTTGTCATCGCAACCTGAAGTCTGCAGGTTCTGTTGTGGCTCTTGGAGTTTTTTTCTCCACAAACCCATGACCTTCACTCTGTGAGGCACCAACACTCACCACTCGACCACCGCGAACCCCCCCTAAAGCATTGCAGCAAGTTCTACAAAGATGCACATTTTAGCCGTTTATGAATAGCAGAAACCGTGTTAAATCTTGTTTCTTGATTGTGATTTCCTGGTTGTGTTGCGTTTGTGCGTTCTCGCCGTGGTTCCTCTCCGGGTCCTCTGACTTCCTCCTGCAACGATTCAGGCTGTTGGAGGGATTTCTGACCCCGAGTCGGTCCCCGCCGTGACCATGCGACGGTCCGTCGCTCGGTGGTCGCCGCGGGACGGACTGATTGAATCGTACCTCTCCTTTGTTGTCTGTTTTGGACCGGCTCCAGGTTCCTCTCTCTCCTTTTGAGTCGGTAAAAGTTCAGAAGATCGTCTGATTTTTGACTCTCCTTGCTCTGCCTACCGCACGGCTCAGAGTCTAATCCCCTCGTGGCGAATAATTGTTTCCAGCCAGTGAAAGCTTCCTTTTTTTTTCTCCCAGCGAACGCATTCAAGTCTTCAATGTCAGCCGCCGCAAGATCCCTGACACCGTAACGAAGGCAAACATTCGGAACAACGCGACTGTCAGCGCCGCCGATAAGAATTTGTTTTATTTCCACGCCTGATTGTTTACGTTAGGGATGTGCAGAGTCTGGCGTTTTTTCGATGATGTTTACCCGTGATGTCATTGCGTGACTGTCCTTTCCAGTGGACGCGGGCGGGCGCCTTTGGATCACCCACGGGGAATTAGTCAGGTAATGCGAAACAGGGTGCAGGGAGGGAGAAGAGAGAGAGAGGGAGAGGGACACGTGATCTCGGGAGAAAGACACTGGTATTACCATTTGAAAGGCCCGAGTGGCTTTTTGTTCCATGCGGTGGGATGCCTTTTTCCCCCCTCTGCCTTCGCATGCGAGCGGGGTTTATGAATGCCAAGTGTGAATAACTAAATCTTTAATCATCTCCAGATTCGGGGGGTTATTTTTAGTGGATCTCCGCTCCGCTTGTAGCTGTTGCACAGCCATGTGGAAAGGCACTTAACCTTCAGTTACTCACTATTTACCTCCTATGGAGAAGCTGCCATAGTAATTATAACCCTCAGCAGGGCTTTCCGAGCCTAAACAATTTTAAGGCTTAATATCCAACAAAGTCCTCATCAGGACCCGGGCCGGAGGCGAACGCTAATGGAAGGTCTGGCCGAGGAGCGAGGTGCACCGCTGATAAATGACTCGACTGGATCGTCCTTTAAATTTGTGGGTCTCTCCTCCTCCTCCCTCCGCCCCCCCCTTCTTAACTGTACACAATAAATTATCCCCGGTCGTAGAAGCTCCCTTGTAAACTCGCAAACACACACTCAGAAGAGCCCGAGGAAATTTCCACCCCGGTTATTGGCCACCGGGGAGCTCCGAGAATTGATCGGGACAGAAAACCGCCAGTGGCGTCGACGCATCCGCCATTAAAACCGGGCGTCCAAGAGAGCCGCCGCCGCTGCCGCTGCCGGGAGAAGGCCGTCTCTCACTCGGCAGGCCAGGACGCCGACCTTAGCAACAGGTGCCTCCTGCTGTTGCTCCTCCATTGCAGTTTTTGGATGCAGGGGGGTGGACGCAGCGTGTCTGTTGCGTTTCACAACATCGTTCCGGAGGCCTCACTTGCCTCGGGCGGCGGACCTCCGAGAGAGAGCCGAGATTTCAAGCCACTGGCAGATTGACGGGTGGCAGAAATACTTTTGGCGTTCAGACTTCGACCGCAAATAGTCCCGTATTTCGGATTTTGGCTCAATGTGTCAAAAAGCTAGAATTTCACATTTGTCCATTCATAGCGTTGTTGAAGTTTATTGCTCCTTGATTCCTTGACTTGCCTCTTCTGTCTGTGGTTCATCAAAGCCACATAAATTGTATACAACTGTATATAAATGTAACTCCTGGCTGGACAAACTTCGTGGGACTGCTGGCTGTTATATTGCGAGACTTAACCTTTATTTTCATGTGTAGTTCCTGTTTCCAAGGAGATCACACTTTGGCACATCGTTATCTGGCAACAAGAACATGTACCTTCATAAAAAGGCTAAATGCAGGCCAGTTTTTACAAAGATAACTGTTGACAAAATAGCCAACACACAGTTCTTAGAAAAGAGGGGGAAAAAGGAGAGAAAAATGTGCCACTATGATATATCTTGCCTTGTAGTTTTCTAAATCCCCAGTGGAAACTTTTCCTTGTGAAGTATGAGGGGGGGGAAAAAGCAGCGCCGGTGATGAGTGTGCAACTTCTTCGCCTTGTGTTAGGGAACATCTTATGAGGAGAAAGACAGCAGAGGCAGGTAATGAAGAGCAAACAAACAAACGAACGCCTCACCTGCGGGTTACTGTGACTCGGCTGCAGCATCGCTTTTTTTTTGTTGTTGTTGTTGTTTTTCTGCTGCTTAATTCAGCTCTCGCCTGGAGGGGAAGATGCTGCTGGGGGCGTGTTTGGCCAACTTAAACCATCTCTGACTGGTTCACAGGGGTGGCAATTAACCTTTCTTCTCACAGGGGTCAGAGACAACAAACAGACAGACTCTCACACACACACACACAGAGTCGCCCAGTTTCATGGCCTTTGGAGTCAATTGTTTATTGCCGTGTCTGTCTTTCGAGTGGACTTTGCGGCGCCATTTCGAACGGCCTCATGATTTTGTGAATCAGCACCTTCATCTGAGGCCAGATGATGGCAGCTGTACTCGCCTCATGTTGTTATAAGCTCTCGAGGACGCAAGATGCAGTCAAGTTAACAAGCCGCTGTGTGTGCATGCATACATGTGTAATTCTACGCTGTCCTTGAAGGAAGAAGTAACCCGGCATCAAAGAGGATTTTCTGCATTATCTTTTGCTACGTTGCCAATGGAAACCATCTGCATTTCAAAACATCTGTTGTGTTTTTGCGATTTATTTTCGCTCATTTTTTTTCTTCGCTGTAGTGGTTTTTTGTGCTCTCAAACTCACCTGGATCATTTGGGTTTTTTTTCCCCTCATGAATCCAGCAACGGAAAAAAAAAAAATCTGCTTCGCGTAGTAAATGAGGAGCCGTGTTTTAAGCTGCCGGGACTTCAAGGTGCGACTGTGTTTTGTTTAGTGGTCGAATCGTCACGAAACAACGTTGCAGCCTGGTCGATAAACTCGATGCAGGCGTTGTATCGGGGGGGGGGGGGCGGATATCGTCAACAGTACAGGGTTTGGTCTTAATACAGCAGTCACATGACTTCACATTGAGACTGTATCACGTCACGCCATGTTTTATTCATCCTTTCACCCCAAACAATCAAGTACCTACATGCCCGGCCAGCGGCTTCGCTCCAGGGGCGAAGATTCCCGCCCGCTAATCAGTCCCCTGCTTTGGTCCGGACCGGAATATTCCGACAGAAGCTTTGCAATTAAATTTTGGGCCGAGATTCATGACATTTCGAAGAGGCTTCGGCGAGACCCTGACATTTCCTTTTAGCGCCACCGTGAGGCTGACATTTATGCGTCGGAACGACGCGTCTCGACGACGACCAGATGGGGCGGGGGGGGGGGGGGTGAATTCGTCGCGAGTAATGAAGAAACGTTATCTGGAGATCTTTTTTTCTTCTGTTGCTTCGTCAGTCGGACGATAAAAACGCCGATACGCGTTCGTGCTTTTCGGCACATAATCACGATAATGACCTTCATTTTCTCGTGACGTGTTCAAGGGTGTTCACACTTCACGTCAGGTTAAGTCTGATTAAAAATGCCACCTGGTGTGTTTGCTGCCTGCGTGGATGTGTGAGTGCAGCCACCTGAGTCCTTGAACGCACCAAAGAACGTAGACCGAGCCGGTAGGAGGAGCAGCGCTGCTGGATTGACGTTTAAGTTAAGTCTAAAAGCTGCATAGACCAAAGAGCGAACCGCAGACGTGACAATAGATCATAATTGAATGAATTTTACTCAATTTAACAATTTTGTACATTACAATAGCTGATTAGTTCATAAATGATATCTGAGACCAATTTCCATCCAACTTTGGAGATTTTTAAATCCAAAAAATAATGTTAACGTCCTTATTTGTAGTATTATAGCCTCAAAATCAGAGGTTTCAATTAAGTCAAGGAAAAGAAAAGCCACCCGGGGGGGGGGGGGGCCCTCCAGAGATGGACCGGTATCGGGGACGCGGGTTTCCCTCGTCTGTCATTTGACTACTTTGCCAGGGCGTGTCCCCAAACAATGTGGCCAGACAGCCCGGCCGTCCACCCCCCCCCCGGCCGCTGCCCGCCTTTGCTCCGATGCCAGCACGTAACGGGGCCAAGCTGCACCGCCAGCTGCACATGTGGAGTCTGGAATAGACGGCTGCAAGGATTCCACATTGCATGCCGCGCGAGTCTATAAGTAACATTCCTCCGTGAAAGCCAGAGCGACCTTGGCAGCAAGTGCTGACGTGGGTTTGAGAAGTGCATTTAAACGGTCGCATACACCGTCCGCACCACAATTAATGCCTGGCAAATTACATATTACACCTTATAATACCCTCAGCTGCGGGGGGGGGGGGGGGGGGGGGGGGGGCTCCTTTCTCTACCCCCCCCCCCCCACCCCCCCCCACATTCTCCGTGTGGACGAAGCCAAGAGACCTCTCATTTCACCCACGTCTCACCCCGGCGGCGGAGGACAAAGTCTTGACCGCCTAAGCGGGCGTGCGGGTCCGTTTTTTGACAGTCGTCCGGAATATTCGAAGTCTGTCAATCGGCGGACGGCGTGAGGAATCTTCCTAGCGATTGATTTGGGGGGTCTGTCTCATCAAAGACCCCCTGAGTGTTTTCTTCTGGTGGAGTCCCGGGGTTATAAACCGTCACCAATCCCTTAAAATTGTTTTTTCTCTGCGCCATCAGATCGAGAGAGACCGGGGGGTTTTTGTTTGCCATTACATTTTAATAAGACCGATGAGAGAGAGAGAGAGAGAGAGGGAGGGGAGAGTGTTTTCGAGGGGAAAATAAATAATCAGAGACCCGGCTGACTCCGGGCCATATTGCGAATGAATCAATTGACTATTAGAGCCTGAAGCCAGGCATGAAAATGCATCTATCTCCAGCTAAGAGATATAGAGGTCAGAGATGACACGGGGAAGATGTGTGCTCCAGTTAGATCGCCGGCGATAGTGTTGTCATGTCTCTTCTGGCAGAGTGGCGCTTTTGTTCTTAATGGCGCCATACGTCAAAGCGGACATAACTGTCAGCCACCCACCACGGCCGCGGACGGCAATGTTTCATCGCTATTGCATCACAGGAGGAAGAAAAAAAACCCCAACCCCGACACACATTCACAAGCATTTCGCTTGCGTGTCTGAATCCGATTAACGGCGCTCTCTCTGCGGCGGGGAGCGAATCTTCGAATTTACATCGCTCGTCCTTCTCTGCGGAGAGTAAATAGGACGAGCGGGAGAGTCCACAGAGGCGGCGGAATTATCGGGGAAGAAGAAAGTCGTTATGAATCGCGCACGGAAGTCGTCATCCCGTTCTACCTGAGCTTCCTCGTCTGGATTTATTACAAAGGTCAGGCGGCTGCTCGCTGGATTTGTGCTGTTTGGCTCTCTGTGAAGTTCCCGCATTGCTCTGTGCACTCACGTAGAAGGCTGACCTCCCCCAAAACAAAACCTGCATTAGTTATTTCAGCGTGAGGTCCAAAACAACATAATGACAATTGTGGTTTGAATACAGAAAAACACAAAGAAAGAGGTGAAGTATTCAGAAAGCAACACCTTGCTGGGGGGGTGGGGGTGGGGGGGGTGTACGGGTGGGTCAGCCATTTATCTGACTTGAGCTCTTTGCAGAGCAGGTCGTCGTCCAGCCTGCAGGTTTTACTTCCGGCGCACCGTCCATATGTTGGACCGTCATCTGGCAAGCCTCTGAACTCCCAGTTGTCCCCAATTGGCCGCGTTCGCCTCGGATGGCAGCTGTGATTGGTTGACGCGGCGGACGGTGTGGAGCTGAGGCTGCTGAAGCTGCGGGATGCATTTCGTAAGCAAACGCCCTTTATCTCCCACAGACTTTATTCCATTTAAGCGAATACCGGCCTCGACGCCTTAGTTTAGTTTGCGCGACTGGGATGATTTATAATAGGTGACGGCAGCCAAGGCCTGTATTGCATTGTGTTGCATTATAATGCATCTTATTGGCATTGTTTTATAATGTATTCTGCTTTTTTTCCCCCCATTCCCTTAGTTCTCTATTTAGCATCATGCATAAAAGCCTTTGAGTCTCCTCAGCTATTCATTATCTTTGGCTGTGAGTGATGTACAGAGTGAATGTCGGTCTATTCAATGAGTTCTCGGCATGTTTACTTGGAGGGGGCAAAGCAGGTCACTGTGCCATCGACTGGGTTCATATCCTCATACTTTCTGGACTGGGTTGATGGGTTTGAACTGTCATTCGCCAGATGTCAACAAAGCGACACGGGCTGCTTCAGAACTTCAGCTGTGTTTGACAGATGCCACACATTAGAACCGTTTTTATTCCCATCAATCATCGCTGGGACGCTGGTAATTACTCCATTTGATTCAACCAGCCCTGGTCAAGCCGCTAATGAAGGTTAATGTCCCCAGCAGCCACCGCCCCCCCACCCCCCACCCCCCTGCCCGCATTGTGTCAGCAACGACCCCCAATCTCCACCAGCAACTCTCCCGCAGCGGCCTTTTTGTACGAGGACACGCCGCAGTTTTGCCTGGCGACGGCGAGACAGAGCGAAAATATTCCTCACGAACGCGAAGGGCACCGAGGGATTTTTTTTCTGCGGGAGTAGAACGGAGCTGATTTCTATTTCGGCACGGGCATTGGAAACCAGATGTTAATCCAGCTGAAAGACACCCCCCCCCCCCCCGGGGACGTGCGAGTATTGATCAACCTGAAAGGAGGTTTGAAACATAGTCGTAACAAATCGGCGGTTTAGGAGACTCTGTTTTTGGGTGTGGACCATTATTGTGAGCGATCAGACCTTCCTGAAACGCCGGTTGAGATGTTTTTACACAAAGCTACCCAAACAAAACAGGATAAACTCATTATTTCTTCAACCTGAATTGATTCGTCAGATTGGATAAACACTAAATTACAGCCTGTTTGGAACAAAAACTCATTTACTATCAACATCTTCCTTCCCCTGGAACATTTTGCTCGTGACGCTATGATCCCATCTTGGATCGAATTTGTTGCAAGCATTTCACGGCAACGATGATCGCGCTCGCCACTCGAGTAGATCGCACGTTCCTGCTGGTGTTGCCGAAACCAGCAACTGTTTGACATCTTTGCTTGACAAACGCCAGATTGCGTCTCCGAAAATCGCCCAAAGAGTGTCGGATCTGGAAGTCAGTGACACTACATGGGGGGGACATACAGTCAGGTGGCGCCTGTCTCTTGTCGACTGGGTCTCGCTGTGATCGCACTGCGGAGGAATCCAACTTTTCAAACATTTGTATTGCTGGCCCAGTGGCCATTTCCTGTTTACGTGTTTTTGTTATCTGTAACAAGTGAAGCATTTGTCAACAGACACAGCCCATCGCCTCGTCTGGGTGGCTGAGGGGGAAGATAAAGCAGCGCGGAGGCAGACTCTGCCCTTCTGACAGGAGGGGAGAATAGAGGAAGAGGAGCATCCTGTTTGATCTCAGAGGAGGGGGGACGCTTCACACTGCTGGCTATAGTTCTGCATACCGAGTCTGATAAGAGGAAACCCTGTGTGTGTTTGTGTGTGTGTGTCACTGTGTGTGTCTGTGTGTGTGTGTGTTGGGTGCAGTCGAGTGCTGTACCACCAGCTGAATTCAAACGGCAGAGTTCAACCTTTGAAGGTGCAAACAAGCAGCACAGCGTTGGGAATAGGATGACCAGGTCTGAAAACTTCGGTCTGAAACGGAATTATTCCACCCTTGCACCCTTACTTTCAGCGGAATTACAACTCCGTTTTTCTTTTTGTCTCAAGTTTTATCGAAGGACAAAACTTTTCTCTTGAAACGATCTCTAGACCTGGGAACACACTTCATAAATTACCCCCAAAGAATGCCTTGAGACCACCTACGTGATCTCTGATCAGCCATAATATTATGATGCCCAACAAGGATGGCGTCCCCAAAAGGATGAGCCTTCAAAATTCAAGCACTCCAGTGCCAGGCCAGGTCACCGGAATCACTGACCAAATCTAGACGCGACTCTGGACTACTTTGTGGCTTTGTAGTGAAAGTTCAAATTACACAGTCGATATCTGCAGGAGAGGAGAGACCTGGGGGTCGGCATCGAACAAAGGTGCCTTCTCTGAGGCGGGAGTGCAAACCGCTGTCCCGCTGTAAATCCCTGCTGAAACATCCGGAATAATATTGAGCATTCCCTGCAAAATAATCTTGTGAAAGCTAGACAATCAATCTGCCTCCGCGCCGCGCCGAGCTGCTCCTGCGGCTGCCGTAATTACCCTCCCATTGATGAATGATAAAACTCAAATAGCTATATGGCCTTTTGTTTTCATTATTCAGAGCATAATGGCACCCCGAATGCTAAGTTATTTCCAATGCCACAGCTTTATCATCAGCCTCCAGTAAGCCTAAACAATATGCAGGATTTATACGGCGGGCCGCGGCGGTAATGGCTCTCTAATTTGTGCAAGCGTTTCCTGCGCCAAGGAAAGTTTCTCGCAGAAAGGGACGAAAGGCCTCGAGTCGGCGCCGCCCCGGTCGCTCCCCGAGGCTCCGGCCACCGCCGCTCGCGCCCACTCGGCCGACCGCTGCGCCCACCCGAAGGGACAAACAAACGCGCGGTGCTTGACAAAACCGCCGAGTAACGCAACTGGAAGTCGGGGCGGCGGCGGCGGCGCGCCCGACCGACTGCGGGTCTGTCAGTTTCAGTAATGAAGTCACAGTCGCAGTTTTTAGGGGAGCCTTAAGTTTTACGATCCGTGCGCTCGGCGAACGGCCGCGCGCTCAGACGGCGGAGCGCGGCAGATGGCGGGAACGCGTGCGGCGGGGAAACGCAGCCGAAGAGGTTTCGCGACGGCTCAGGGAACATAATCGTCGGGGGTGGGCCGAGGAGGTGAAGGAAAGACGCCGTTAGGCCCATGTGGCCGTGCAACGCGACATCATCCATAACGCTACTTCCTGTATGCTTCCTGCCAAGGTGTTCGCCACAAACTTTTAATTCCCCCCCCCGACGTACTCATAATTCAAATTTTATCATGCTCGGCGGAATGATTTAATCATCAGGTTTTCTTTGGCGTAATTAATGTCAGTGACCTCGCTGAAATCAATAGGAGTGGGGAAAAAAAGAGTCTAATGACAGCGCCTTGTCATGAACTTTTAATGACTATCATCACTCATGCTTTATCTATTGATATGCTATTTATCATTGACTCGACTCAGATCATTGTTGGGTTAATAACCAGCCAATCTCGTGTCAGTGGAGGTCACACGACGCAGGAAAAATCTCTAAAATATACCTGAGAAAAAAATGCTTTTTTTTTTAAAAGGATCTCCTTCCTCAAATATATGTTAAGGCATGAAAAAAAAAATAAACCCATGCACATGGCTATTATTTTTAATCTGGCACTTGGTTTGCCAATCGAGTTAGACCACCACCGGTGTATCCTCGTACCACAGAGTATAATTAAAAGTTGTTCAGAAGTGCAAATTTGGCAGAGTAGCTACAAAAAAGCCCCTGGGCGAGGTTGGAGGCACCTCATTATCGGACGGAAAGGAAGACGCCAAGAGCCAGACAGATTACTGCCAGTAAAAAAGAAAAACACACACACACACACACACATACACTCACACATGAGAACAAGCCATTTATTAAAAGATAGCTACTTTGACTAGAAGCTGCCGGGCATCAACACAACACTCACGGCTTGGAGTAATGCTCGGGCCCTTTGACACCTCAATTTATCACCTGCCCTGCCTGTTGGCGCCGAGAGGTTGTCATTAGCACGAGGCGACGGGAGTGGACGCGGAACTTAAAAAAACAAAAAAAACAACGAAGGAGGAAGAGCTTAGTTTGTCATGTTCCTTCATTGTCGTAATGAAACTTGTAATTTCCGTTTGTACTCGTAAGTGACGGAGCAGGTCAATCCGAACCAGCGGGTAAGAACAAGCCGCGGCTCCGTCGAGGAAGCGGGAAACCAAAAGTGTCGCGTTTCTGCAAAACAAGTCTCCGGTGTTGTTTGTCTTTGCTCGGACTTTCCGGCTTGTTCTTGATATTTAGACTTTGGGAGGAGGCACACGATGCTGCTGTCTGTCCAAGATGACAAGGAACTTTTTTTGTTCGAGTCCCAAATTCTGTGTTTAGCTTAAAATCCAACCAGCCAGACAGCCTCTGCTGTCGGGGACTTGGTTTCTTTTTCTTGGCAATTAGACGGCAACAAATATGTGCTCGTATGAATATTGGCTTCTCAGTCAATGAAGGAAAACACTGGCATGGGAGGAATCCAATGAGTGGCTTTGTGGACCTGAGCCACTCTGTGCAAGTTTGATTATTATGGATGTTGTGGGATCACGGGGGCCAGACGGGCCACTATCACAATATCAGGCCCAGAGTTGGAGAAGGCTAAAGACTT
>JASSRZ010000002.1:11475118-11488312 GCA_032164315.1 Malacoctenus gilli | reverse complement strand
CCCACCCTGATCTGCCTCCGTGTTTTACGGCCACGGTGATAAATAACGGAAGCGTATGCCGGGCCTCCTCCAGCCGAGCCCGGCTTTCCTGGCCCGCGTCCTATCGGGGCCGGAGCAGAAAGAGCGCGGTGATTTTTTTTTTGAGTGATGTATTGAGCGCGCCGGTGCTCGTGACGGGTTTTACTTATGTCGGTGCTGCCGGGCCGCCTTTAAGCACTCCCCTTTTGTGCGGCGCGTTATGTTTACGCCGCGCTTTGTGGACCACCATAAAAGAAGTGCGGAACAAAAGCGGGAGAGAATGAAAGGAATCGCGTCGTTTTTTTAAGGAAGAAGGCAAACAAAGGAATCGGAGGACTGTACATAAAAGCGGCGAGAAAAAAGTTGGAGGAAGGTAAAAGAAAAAAAAAGACGCATTAAAGTTTACCGCGACGTTTGGATCCCAGCGATTACGCGCAGCCTCCGGGGGGGGGGGGGGGGGTGTCAGCGTTTGGACAGAGTCAGATACAGTAATCTGGGACCGCTCAGATCTGCAGATAAAAGATAAGAGCGTTTAATGCAGCGCTGGCATCTCCAAATAGCTTGTTCCGCCGGACTAAGTGATTGCTCGACACAATGAGGTTTGACCAGGAGAAAGATCCCCGCTGCCCTTTAATTAATGTGGGTTTTTCTTTCTTTCTTTCTTTTTTTTTTTTTTGTGCATCCCGCGGCTTCTGTTCCAGCCAGAAACGAGATGAGCGCGGCGGTAGGTTCACAGGCAGGGTGTGCTATTCATAGCCGGATGCACAAATGAGTCACTGGAAAGCTTCTCTTCATCTGCGCCGATATGAAGGCTGCCTGCACGTTGTGAGATGTTTTTGTTTCCGGGAAGGACAGATGTAAAAAAAAAAAAAAGGGGGCGTGGGGGGGTGCCTTTTTTTTTTCTCGGAGCGCCGCGATCGGATCGCGCTCTCGCCGCGCCGGGGAGAGCTGTGAATTCACCAAAGTGAGGCAAGTACAAACAAAAAGCTCTAATGTGGGTCCTCACTGAAATGAGATCCCGCCGTATCGGAGAGGGCCGATCTAAATTTGAAATCGGAAAAAACGCCGCGCAAGTCCCCCTCGCTTGGAGCGGGTGTCGTCGTCGTTTTGTTGCGCTCGCTCTCTGTTCCCCTCTTAAATCCAAACACGACTTTGGGGAAACCTGCAGCCGACCTTGTCCGAAAAAACGCTCTCCTCCAAAGCGGAGTCGTTCCCCCGGTGCCGTCCCGCGTCTGCTCCTAAATAATTACCCAAGGTTAAACTCATAAGGACACGTTTTCCCTCCGGGATGAATGAATAATAAGTTGCAGGTTCAAAACACCTGAGGTTGTTTTAAGAACAGCTATATTCCTCTTGTTCGCGTTTGAATATTTTTTTCTAATTAGATGTCTGAAGTCGCCATGGCAACACGAGGGAACGTGGCTCTAGACATTGGTATAATTGCACTTAAGATATCTATTATTGTCCACCTACCAATGGGTGTTAAGTAAAGAATCATTTTGTGTTCTTTGCCATATTTTTCCGAACAAACTCCGCGCTGCTGCTTCTTTTGCTTTTAATCCAGCTTGCGTGTGGAAAAACTTCCCTTCCGAAACTTTTTCTTTTCCATGCTCCGCGGAAATTGTGTCCGACATTAATCTGTATCCCACTTGGAACACTCCACGAGCCAGCAAACACAGGAATTCAGTTCATATCGAACAGTCGCACACGGCATCGATCTCTCCTGGAAGCAGCGAGCCGGGCGCCCTTTACCATCGGGGAGCGGGCGGCAAAAGGTCAGAGTGGCTGATGGCAGAGAAGGACATTTTGGCTTTTCCCCAAGCAAAGGCGCGACCTCTCGCGACCCCGGAGCGGTGTTGCGTTTGTGCAGTTTCACCTCAATTTTGCTCATTGCAACTGCTGTTGACTCGAGCGAAACTACAGAAGGGTATCTCCTGCGTCTTTATTCTGCATTCATCTGGCGCCATGGCAACACTTGTTGATGCTTTAGATCAAAAGATTGAGCGAGCCGCATTCGTCTCTTTCTTGTGGGAGAATTTATTTCATGCGTTTTCCCTCGATTCAAGTCTTTTACATTTCGCTCCGCTGGCAGCAAGCGACACCGAGATCAATAACAAAAGTTTCATCTCGAAGTCTGCCTTCTTTATATTTACCATGTGTTTTGTCCTTTAGATTCATGTCAACGAGTTGTTTTTGAAAGTTCAGGGTACAGATATTAATGAGACCATAGAGGAGCCATAGGACCCTCCCACGCAAGATGTTTGACAGTGTTCCTCGCAGTTTTCAATATCCCTCGACAAAGCGAACACGTTGATGACCTTCTGGAGATGAAACGTTGCCTTCACTGACCGAGACAGACACGGTAACTCCAGAAGCAGGGAGAGAACAATAAGTGGGTAAATGCGTGCGTTTTTTTTTATGACGGCTGTTCCCAACAATAGCCCCCCTTCGCTTACCTTTCGTTTCCTTGTAATGACAAGTCCAGCGGGTCCGCTCGATGAATGCGAGCCTGCGTGAGAGACATTCTTCATTCATGGAAGGGCGCATTGGCGTCAACACGCCGCTGCTTCGCAGTGAATACGGCTTCAAAACGCGGCTATTAACCGAATGTAGTGATTTTTTTTTTTCTCACGTTGAAAATAGTCTCTGAGAATTGAAATTCCAGCCTGAAAGAGAAGAAGCTGAAACGATCCCCTTCTGAATTTTAACCGAGTGAATCTGCTCCATAGCTTTCTTGGCTCAAGAAAGATTTTCAAAACAATAAATAAAAGCTTCCCGGTAAACAACACGATGCCGGCTTTAATGTGTTTTCCTTGACCTACCTTTGCGATTGAAGGAAAGGAAGCGACCCCAATCAAACGTAAGCTTGTTCAATTGGGGGAGGGGGCTGGAATTCTTGAACGCCGTCTTCCCTTTGGAGAATCAACGAAGGACGCCTCGTATTTCTGGATGCAGCGCTGTCGCCATAAACCTCGACATATTCGTTTGAAGCAACTTGATCAAACTCCGTCAGGAGGATAACGATCTGTGTCTGCCGCCGCGCGCGTTGAAAGGACGCCGGTCGCAAAGTAGGCGAGCTGCAATGTTGTTGACATTATGGATAAAGACAGCGGTGACTCTTTGTTCCCGAGCCGCGCGCACGCTGAGCTGGAGTGCTTTATCCTCAAAAATTGCTCATCCCCGCCTGAAAAATCCATCATCTGCAGAGGGCATCTTTCCCGCCCGTGCGTGTTCCTGCACCCACACACAGACGCCGAGAGGAACGAGGAGACAGATGGAGGGGGAGCTTAAATGTTTCTGTGTGTGTGTGTGTGTGTGTGCGTGTCCCTGCGGAATATTGGTCACCGGTCTGAATTTACAGTGTGTGTAACCCTTCCACTCTCCAATTTGGACAAGCGGCGCAAACAAATCAATTCTCCCGGAGCTGGAACCGGCGGGAGCCGAGGGCGAGGTCCCCCCCTCGTGATCCCTGATAGCGAGGAGCAAAACCGAGCGGACACGTTTTATTGCTCGCGGGCCGCCGACGTGTGAAATTGGGATCATCTGACTGGTGGAGAATTAGGGAGGTTTTTTTTTCCCCCCCATAAAGTTTCACACGGAAACAGATCACGGATAGAGCGAGGGCCGCGTTTGAGAAGGTCCTTCATTCTTCCAAAGGCTCTTTTTGATCAAGACGTTTTTAAACCCGAACTCAAACTCAACTGTTTGCTTGCTCCCGCTTCAATTTGAACCCAGCAGGGATAAGTTTGGTAAAGTGTGGTTGCACGTCTGGCGTCCTGGAGGCAAGGAAGCCACCGAGCCCAATTCCATCCCTGAATGCTCGACGGTACTTGATCGATTCGTCGGCTTCTTGTTGCCACGCAAACCTCGGAGCGGGATGTTGCCAAACCGTCCCCGCCGTTCTCTTATCGAAGCGCCCGTTTGATGGCGACGCTGAAGAGATCTCTGATTTCAGAGCAAAGTTGCTCCAGGCTACTCCATTCAGCCCTCCTCTCCGTTTCCGTGTCTTTTACATTTGACTGTTAAAACGTAATCCTCCACACGTATGCCTCCCGTGGAAGGAAAATCCATGGCAGCGTGATGGAAGCTCCCCCTCTGCACTCCGCGCAGCGCTGCTCCCCGCGTTGTAGGAGGTGGGAGAATAAAGCGTTCATGTTCTTTATGGGCCGCGGCTTTTGACGAATGGCGGCGGTCACCGAAACGGCGGCGTTGCTCGCTCGGAAGAACCGAGGTGAAATATGAGAGCAGCGAGAACCCGGAGTGAAACCCTCGTCCGAGACGGCCACTCTGGCGAGGGATTCCCCCTCCCCCGATCTTCCGCGCGAGGAGTAATTAGGATGCCGTCGACGCCGGAAAAACACCGCCGCTGATGAAGCCGGTGAACGCTGGGAAGCGCCATTTTCGCGGACTGCCTCCGCAATCTCCAAGCTCATTACGATTCGAGTGGAAATGCCGCCGACCACCTCGGCTCTTGTTTTAGCGGTGTTGGCCCACACGGTAGCCGAGCGCGGGGATTATCCTCTTACCGGCGGTTTCCCAGCTCTGTGGTTGAGACGCAGCTGACCTTTTCGCAGTTTTTTTTTTTTTTTTTTTTGCTCACAGTCTTGGGATGGGTGGGAAGGCAGTGTGGGAGTATTTATGATGCATAGGAGGAGAGCCCAGTCCATATTTTGTCAACAGTCCTGGTGCCATCATCGGCACAGGTGTTTGGCTCCGGAGTTTCTCTCCGTGTGGCTGAATTTTCTTTTTTTTTGGGGGGGGGGCTCTGCCCATCTGTGGCTGCTGCTCCACTGGGCCCACGCCCTCCACACTACGCCAGCGTGTGCCATTTTTTTTTCTTCCCTTCCCCCGAACAGGTTAATGGACTTCTAACCCCTCATCGCTGATTAGCATGATTAATCAGACAGCGGAGGCGCTCCCCGAGCCCCCCCCCCCCCCTCCGCGCTCCCCGGCAGCCCACCACTTCTCAAACTCCTGCCAGATGGTATCAATGCAAAGCTGCGAGCAGAGGAAAATCAAAGGTAGGCTTCAGAGGCGCCAAAGCCAAGAAAGCACAGCAGTTATCTCCTGCTGTTCGCATGACACGCTTACAGGCTTCATGCTCTGGGTGGAGGATAACCTCCAGAGAGGCTGCCGACGACTCCTGACTGCACTTCCCCACAACACCAACTTTAAATAGCTGCTGTGTTTTTTTGCACACAAAGGAAGACAAAGCGACGTGCACGGAACATGACAACCACTTTTTGTCAGTTTTTCTGTGGGACTCTGCTTTGATACTTGCAGACAGCTGAAGTTCTTGCATCAATTTGGGCAACATTTTAACAAAAAGCAGTTTTTTTCCCCATCAAGTTTTCATCGATTTAACTTTTTTATTGCGAACGTTTGAAAAGCAGAAAACAGGAAGTGACTTATCGCATTAAAAAATTAAGAGAAAGTGCCCGATAAGAAGCAAATAACTGTTTACTTGCAGGGAGACATCGCGTACAGCAAATCACACTGTTTTATTCAAATTAGCTGAAAGAAAATGGGCCATGATGATGCTTGCATATGCATCCAGAGTGAGGAGGCTGCCCCATGCAGGCTGCCGCTTTCTTATGTAATCATAACAGAACTTTGCTTTGGCAAAGGCTGTTTATCCCAGGCCAAGAGGAGCAGTGGTAATGAGAGCCTAATGTGAAGGCTTTAAACGCGTCTGTCCAGAGCGCCGTTTTACTTAGCGAGTAACTCGTCTGGTAACGTCACATATAACCGGGATGAAATCAACACTCGTGGTAACGACCGAGCTCCGCCGAAGGACGTGCGCCGCGTCTCTCGCCTCCTCTGTAAAACGGCGCCCGTCTTCCATCGATGGGCGTCTCCGCTGAGGCCCGTGCGGTGAAACGCTCGGGTCATTCGGAGCTTCTCGGTTGAACGTGGAGAAAGTTTCCGGCGCATCTTTTCACCGTCGACAATTCTTCCTTGTGTCGGTCCGCGGGGAGCGCAGGGCCACCACAAAGTGCGCACGCTCACACGTTCATCGACTTGTCTTCTTTTTTTCTGTCCTTATGACCTTTTTCTTGATTAGACTCCTTCAGTCGACTCATTCGGCAAGTTAATACAGCTCACGATCTACACTTGGGTAGTTTATATGCCCTTCCTGTTCCAAACTGGGATTAGAACCCATGTCCTCTAGATTCAAGGGCCAAACGTAACAAGACGTCCCCCAGGGGAGGGGGCGGGGGGGGGGGGGGGGGGGGGGGGGGTGGGGGGGTGCTCTTAGGGGCAAACTGAAATGACTTCCCATTACTTCCAACTCACCTTTGTCGACCCTCCTCTTGTTACAGAATTAGCGGGAGTTGACCTCCAGTGTTAATAAACCCGGCGTTATTGGAGGCAAGAGAGTGGAGCTCAAACAGCTCTGTTCCCAATAGCTTCTCGAGTTTTCTGGCTTTCTCGAATATTCGTGTCCATCAGGAGGCGTTCGCGGTCGGCGTTCGAGGTCGGCTTTCAGCTCTGCGCTCCTTTCGCGACACATGCTGCCCTCAACCAAGCGTTTCCCGCCACTCACTGAACGTTCGAGTCCGTCAGTCATCCTGACGGATGCGGTGAGTTGACAGACAACGCGGAAGGCCTTTGAGCGCCTCCACAATGGAGATGAAGAGGCCGCAGACGCGCGCACCCCCCCTCCCCTTCCCCCGACCTTCAGTCCCACAAAGGACATATTATTGAGAAATATGTTTGGCTGAGTTATAAAAGCTCACCGTGTAAAGAAACCAGTTAATGAAAACCCTGAGCTGGTTCATGGATTTTTTTTTTCCCAAGCTCGCCAGCTTCGCACTGTCAGACGTGTTGTTTACTGGGTTGGAGTCAGAATCGTTTTCGAGTCGACCAAACCAGAAAAAAAAAAACAGGTCTTGTTTTGGCAACTGGTTTTTCAGTGATTAATAGCAGATCGCGTTGGTGACAAATTCATTGTGTTTCCTTTCGGTCGCTTCCTCGGTATCGGCATGTGATGGTGGAACACATTTGATATGAGAGCGAAACAGCTTGAAATCCGATGACTAAACGAGGAGGCTGCTGCCAGCGCGAAGGCATTACAAACGGTGGCGTTGAAGTACCTGTGTATTTTTCCTGCATGGCTTACAGTGCAGGCCCTTAGATTAGTATTGAAGTGCCAATTTCAATACTAGTAGTGATTATATTTGGGAAAAAAAGTAATTCAATGTATAACAATTAAAATAGAATTATATGAGAAATTAAATATAATGTATATAAAATTCACATCCAAGTAATAATATTAGAACAAATGTATGAATATGAGATATATGAACTATAAAATAGTGAAAAATGTATTGGATGGAAGAAAAAAAGAGGGAGTAGAAGGAAATCTCCGGCTGTGATTCTCCAGGAAGGGACGCTCTCCAACAGTGATCCCGTAAAATTACCTCCAAGGAGCCGTTATTAGTTCAGTCACAGGAATGGCACGCGTGCGTATTAAGGCATGAAAAAGAAAGGGAGAAAAAAAAAAAAAAAGAAAACCCGAGGCCCTCGGTCAGTGTCATTATCTGGAAATGTCAAGGTGAGCTCCAAATCGCCCGGGTGAGAATCACAGGGCTGCAGTCGGCCTCTGGAGAAATGAGGGCGAGGTATTTCTGTCCGCCGCCTTCCCCCCCCACCACCACCTCCTCCATGCGCGCCTCCGCTCCGGTTATGGCACCGAATGTAATGATTCAGCGGAGGGACGGCGGCAGATTGCCGCCGTGCGTTTCCCTGGGAGGGGGAGGTGTTGATGAGAGACCGTGGCGAGCTTATTTCTGTTGTCATTTATAACGCGGCGCTGATGTGTTCATAAAGGAAAAAAAGCCGATCCAATTTCCACACAGCGGGGGGTTTGTTTTTTTTGGTGTAACGCCGGCAGATAACCTCTCAGGAACTTTTGGAATAACACTTTGACTCAAACACACCCCCCCCCACCCACCCACCCCGTCCCCCCTCCCTCTGTATTCCCGAGACTTAAATGCATGATTTAATCTACAATCCAATTCTCTCGGCTCTCATTGTCGCTCGGCCGTGTTTGGGGAGGGCGAGCACACGGGGAAAGAAAGAAAAAAAGAGAGAGAGATGGAGAAAATGAGTTTCAGCTGCAGTTCTTTTAGACCTCCACCAGAGTCCCATGGGCATTCTCATTTCGGATTCAAAGACGAAATAATTAGAGGGCTTTTTGTTGCGGCGAGCCTCCGTTTAAACCGGATCAAAGAACTTCTCGGAGGCTGGTGGCTCGCCGAGATGTAAAGGCCGCGTTTTGTTTAGGTTGCTCGGTCGAAACTTCCCGCGAAGCGCGTTCCACTCGAAATTGAACATTGAAGTTTTTTTGGGAACCCGCAATCCCCGTTTGACCTCACAGGCTCCCCCCCCACCCCCCACCCCACCCGCCCCCCCTCCCTTAATCCCACACGATCTCGGCTCTGAGTGCACCTTCAAGGAAAAAAAAAAACTCGCCGAAGAAGCGTTGCCCGTCGGATAATTCCTCGTGCGATCTCTCCGCATTTTAATCATCGCGCTCCGTGAGCCTCCGAGCGAGGAAACGATGGTTTTTGTAACTGGGACAAATGTGTTACCTCAATATCTGATGGATTTTTCAAATTATTGCAGATTAAGTCTGGAAATAGCGTAAAAAAAGGACGATTACATTACTTTCAATGTGCATCAAATTGCAAGGGTGTATTCTCATCTGCTGCATGGAGATATTCATTATCTCTCATCCGCTGAACAATGTCAGAGATCAGACGTAATGGAAAAGCCAGTTTGGAGGGGAATCTCACAAGAGAATATCACATTAGTATGACTGACCTAATCTTTTTTGCTGGCTCGGTATTTGCTGTGGTCCCCGCGCCATTACAGTGACACTGCGTCCGCCTATCGGGTCAGATCCTCTCAACGAGTCGTTCCAGGCTCTGCCGGATGCGTCCAGGTTACCTCCTGTCCTGGTCGGGCTGTAACCAGCATCAACCTGGCGAGAGGCCACATTTTATTTTGGAACCTGCAAGTCATCCCCCCCCCACCCCCCCCCCTTTTTTTTGGGTCTCCCTGCTTTCAGAAGCTGTTTATGAAACCCGTCAGCTCTCAAATCATCGTTGGCGTCATAATCTCTCTCTCCAGCTGTTGTTGCAGATGTGCCTGAGATGCCGCGAGCTCTTCAGGACTCGCCTCCCAAACACCACCACCGAGGATAACAACATTTGATAGAATCTAAATTCTTCTTTTGAGACTTTTTTTTTTTGGGGGATTCATTTCGTGCGTCGTTTGCTTCGCGTTGGGTCCGATTCAAGTTGAAGTTGTTTCAACCACAAGGATTGGTCATCCTCACGTGTCTGCAAACCTCTTCGACGTCCCGATTTTCGCACGTTCTGAACATCTCGGTTTTTCGTCATCGGCGGAAGCAGCTGACGAGGTGGCTCGACGCTGCCCCTCGTAAAGTAACACTCCTCCGAACATCCAAATATATATTTTTTCCCAACACGTTATGAAATCTCATGTTTTCACGTGGTGGGAAAGGAAGAAAAAAAACCAACTAATTAATAAATAATGACTTCAGCTGCTTTTTACGGCGGCGTCTCGAGGCCCGTCTCGAAATGATGGGGCAATCAGCGGGATCCATATTAGTGGCTTCTTCAAGTCGGGTATATAAATATAAAAAAACATCAATAATTGACGACTCGCTCGGCCAGAAAACAAACACGACTTCAAACCCCGAGAAAGTCAAGGTCTATTAAACACATCTGAGATATACGGCTGGCTTTGAGTGAGTGTTCATGTATGTTTGAACGTTATAATTGCCTGTCAGCCGATTCTGAAGCTGAGGAGTTAATCGCATCTTCTGTGTGTGTGTGTGAGTGTGTATAAGTCATGTGTTGACATAGCTGACAGCTGAGTGACGGGTTGGAGTTTGGTGACAGATGGCTTCAGGTGTTGTACATTCGAAGTGGGGACCTCTAATGAAAATGGGAGCGACTTAGGTTGAGTGCAGCGGTTCGCGACACCTCGACACCCAATCGCTGGGAGTCAATGGGCGAAACCCTCCACCGCTATTAATAGCGGCGTGCGGCTGGAAGGGAAACAATAGCTGGAACGGCTGGGTTTCCAGAATCCTGTGTGATGCGCCGCGTAACTAGAGGAGGTATGTAAGCGCGCGTGTCTCCACTCCAGCTTCCTTTGATGTCGCTCTGAAACAGGCTTCAAAGCCCCGACACTGTTTCTTTTTTTCTTTTTTTCACTGATGTCTTGCGGAGGGCGAGGAGGGGAGGGGGGCGCCGGTGCAGCGCCAGATATGAATGTCTTTCACCGAGAGGCCGAGGAAGCGACCGCGGGGGCCGGCCTCGGTCAGCGAGTTAAAAAGGAGCGGGGGACACTTTTAACAAATGACCCCCCGCGCTGCGATAAGTGGAAAAACAACCCGGGCTGCGTCTTTTTGGCCTTATTTGCGCTCAAGGTCGCGGCGGAGGCCGGGACCCATCCGTCCCGGCCGAGCGCGGGCGGAGTCGCGAGCACATTTTAACGCGAGCGCTGCGCGGGCCAGTTTAGCGTCTCGCCCTTCCCGAAAAACATGGGGGGCCGGCTCCAGAAATGATTCATGTGGCTTCGCCGCGCCAACATCTCATTCCGAGGCGACGCGAGGACTCCAGCGGAGGTCAGAGCCGCCGAGGTTTCTCAGGACAAAAGTCGTGCCAGTTCAGGATCCCGCCCTGTTATGAAATACAGACGTCGAAGGGGAAAAACTGCTGAGTTTGGCGGTTAGAGGCGATGAGGAATTCGCTCTTCCAGGAATGTGGAACCGCCGCGCTGACTGATACTGCGGAAGGGGACAAATTCGGTCATTACACTTCCACTTCCTGTTTCGCAGTTAGTCATGTCGAGGTTGGGCGTCGTTCCCGCTAATGCAGCGGCTCGCCACTTTTTTTTTTTTTTTGCTCTCGGAAAGGTCTCTAATGAAAGCTAGAGAGCTGATCTTCCATCTTCGATTCGCCAGAGCAACACAGCGAAGCCGGTTCCTTCAAAATAAAAGCACACAAAATGTGTCATCGTGTGCGCTTCCTATATCTGTGGCCTGTTATCTCCTGGAGAGTCTCAGGGAGGCTTGAAGCTTATCCCGGTTACTATTAGCTCGGGGGAAGAGTAGCGCCACGTCCTGTGGCGTTCTGATGGATCCATCGATTCAATCCGTCCTTTAATCCCGGGCAGCGTCGTGTAAAAGGCAGCGAGCCCCCCGGACAGGTCAGCAGTCCCTCAAAGGGGCCATCACTTGATGCCAAACCATCACCACACACTCACCCACACGGTGCGTTTACTGTCACCAATCAACCTAACTAGTATGTTTTTCGTTCTGCGGGAGCAGCGGTGACCCACACAGGAACACGCTACACGTCTGTGCTGTCGCATGTTGAGCTGAAACACATTTTCGATTCGCAGCCATGAGGATTAAATGTATCCGTGGCTTTAAACAAACATACAATGCTGGATTTTTTTAATCCCCCCCCCCCCAAGACTGTGATGTGGTCTTGACAAACGCGCGGTCGACGACTCAACCCACAATTCTCCAGCAAAAAAACTCCCCACGGTTTTCCACAGAGATTAAGCGAATGTGATGTAATGAGATTAGCGAGCCTCAGCCACGACGCCGCTGTTGCACGGGGGGGGGCGGGCCGAACGCAGCCGCGTGGTCTCGGCGCGGGTAGACCCCCTCGATAGCGATCTACAGGTGTGACTCTTCAGGAGGAGCCGGGAAATGTCAGAGCGGGGGTCACGTGACCCTCTCGATCCGCGACCGTCCGTTGGAAGGCGGCGCCGCCAACTGTCCACCTCCGCCTGCTCCCCGGCGGGATTTAGCGACGGCGCAACGTGACGCGATCCCACTCGTTTGATTATTTATTTATTTGGAACCGCCAGAGAGAACCCCCCCCCCCCCCGTCGTTGCTCTGACCACATGTGCTTCGCTTTGATAAACGGTCTCACTCGGGCAGCAGCAGCAGCAGTAGCTCCTCAGACGCCACTTTCAGCCTTGTAATCGTCCCGTCCTTTCAAACGTCTGCTGGGCCGTGGCACCGCTCGCCGTCCCAATTCAGACTCTTATTTTGAAGGGGGGCGGTGAGTACACCCTCGGCGGCTTTCTGCCTGAAAATACACGCCCAAGTGCGACTGCATGAGGGAGGCGGGTGATGAAATATCATGCAGAGAAACCTCAGAAGGCTTTCGAATGCGACTTTCGCGACTGAAAAGTCCTATGCAGTGTTAACCCTTCACCGTCCAGCTCATCCATTCAAGGGAACTATTGAAGAATAACTACCAATTATTTTGAAAATCTTTCCAACTTAACCGGATTGGACCACACTAATCATGTCATTTCAGTTTGAACAAGCCTGAATCTCTAATTTATCCTATATTTTCTCCCTTTTTTTCAATAAACTTTATTAAAAATACTCTAATATTCATAATTTGCACGACCAATCGAATGGACGGGGCTCCTAAGAAATAAACAGCAGGATTTATCGCTGTTCTGAAGTAACTCGAAGCATCGTTATGAGTAGAAAAACGCTGCTGATGAGGTTTCCATCTGCGGCACAGCGGCAATCATTTGATTGTCACCGTTAAAGTTTCTTCTTCTTCTTTCCTCCTCCTCGCGTGGTGGCTTCAATCCGTCGTCTGAGACGGAGACGCGTTTAAAAGCTCTTCAGCGAACAAACGGCACGTTGTCAAACACAGTCAGCGGCGGACGAGCGTCGGGGGGGGGGGGGGGGTGAGACAGCGAAATAATGGCGTCCTGGAAATTCCTCCGCTTCCCTATATATCTATTTTTCAGCGTTTTGGCGCAGTCAGCACGCTGTGTGACAAAAGTGATTAGGACCGAGTTGCCCGGAATCACTTTGTTCTGCGCGGAGCCACCGCTGGCAGCTGTCTGAGGTGATGCAATCGCGCCTCCGGAGAGCCGGCGCCGGGCCCCCGGCTTATTTATAAAAGCCAAAGGCAAAGATGAAAGGACAAGGAGGGAAGCCGGAGTGACCTGTTTGGAGAGGCAGGTTCAAAGTCAAAGCCAACTCATCTGGTCTCTTTTACGGGGGACAAGGGGGGGAAGATAATGAGCGTCGAGAAGAGACCCTGAGAGTGGGGGGGGGGGGGGGGGGGACCGAATCGCGGCGGGTTAAA
>JASSRZ010000002.1:11359523-11400305 GCA_032164315.1 Malacoctenus gilli | reverse complement strand
CCACCGCCGCCCTCATCCCCACGTGAGCTTTGTGGACTCGGAGTCGTCGCAGGATTTCCTCAATATAGAGAATCGGTGATTAAAAATTCAGAGGATATTAATTATCACGCGAACCCGTACTGCCGATTGTTTTAATTTTTTTTTTTCTGTCGGCGCGATTAAAAGACGCGGGATTATTTTAATGTCTTTTTTTCCCTCGGATGATCAAAGGCCGGTACACAACACGGCAGCCGCCGCCGCCGACAGTATCGGCCGCGCACTGCAGAGGAGAACTGTGGGGGGGGGACAAAAGGCAGAGGAATCCTTGATCAGGCCCGGGCGGTGTCGTGACCTCTCGTCCCCCTCCCCCCTGCGGAGGCCCGCCGAGATCACAAGTGGTGCTCGAACGGCCGGCTCCATGGCTGCGCATCAGGATCCAAAGATCACTGCCAGCTCCCTACTTTCCTTTAATTATCCGGGGGGGTCTTCGGGAGAATCGGGCTGAATGCAAAACACCCTCTTGTTCGGACTCGTCCGGAGGAACACAATTACCGAGACGCGGCCGCCGCTCTACATTGCCGGCAAGGAACGTCTCCTTTCCCCTCGCAAAGTGCGGGAGACCTTTAAGGGTTCCCTGTTGCTCGCCGCGGTGAGGATCCGCGCGGCTCGAGGACTTTGTCGTACCTGCTTTGTTTCCCCCCCCCCCCCCGATTCATCCGCGCGCTCCGTGTGAAGATCCTCCAGCTTGCATTGAATCCGATCTCAAGTGGTTGAAACGCCGCTGCTACAGATTACATACAGCCGAACCACCCCCCCCCTCCCTCGACCGAAAATGCCCCGCGAGTGCTCGCCGCGACCGGCGTTTGCCATTCGGAGCGCGCACTTCAGATTTATACCGCCGCCGCACCGCGTTCTAATACATCGGCCCGTGCGGCGCATTCCTTTTAATGATGCTCGGTATGAATGTGCAGTGTCACTAATAACCCCCCCCCCCCTTCACCCCCCCATGCTTGTCACAGAGCATGCAGAATCATTAGGCTTTGATGAAACAATGGCAGGGCCCAAGGTGAGGTGGACGAGTCCTCCCACGCCGGGGCCAAACTAGTCCTACCGCCACACAGTGTTACTCTCGTTCAGCTCATTACACAGAAAAACCGCTGCTTTTTGACCTTCCTTCGCGTACGTGTGTGTGTGTGCGCGTGTGCGTGTGTCTGTGTCCCTTAACGGCAGCCCACACACACACCCTCGAACCTTCTAATAGATGCCTGGGTGTCCCCGGCCCTTCCGTCTGCGTCCGCCTTATCTGCGCTCTCGCCAAAGGAGAACTCGCCCCCCTTCCCGCCGCCGCCGCCAGCCGCTTCTCAATCAGCGCGGGCGCCGGCCTCCAAGACGCTTTCCAATTTGGTGCCGTCCCCCCCGATACCAGAGCAATTACTCCGTCCTGGCCATCTACATCCCCCCCTCCCCCCACCCCCCCTCGTCACACTCGGTGCCACCAGCCTGTCACCGAGCCGCCCGCGATGAGGGCGAAACAAGTGTCGTGGCTCGGAAAATAAATGACGGGAAGGTGGAATTGTGGCGCGCGGCTCTGTTGCGTCACATGATGCCAGGCCTGTGTGTACACTGCTGTAGGGCAGAGAGGGTGTTTCAGGGAAGGTCCCGGGAGACCGTGCATAACTGAATATCTGACCCGCCGGTAAGTGACTGGATGGGACAAGATTGATTCTAAGAGGCAGAACGCGCCGCCTTTATGAAACAAAAGAGGGGTTGTGACACTGTTTGTTTGGGCTTGTTTACAACATCTATCAGCAAACAAAAGGCGGCCGAATTTGTCCGCCTCCTAAAACTCTACAGTAACAAGCTCCCCTAAGTGTCTGCGAGAGAGAGAGAGAGAGAGAGAGAGAGAGAGTTCTGGCTGATCCCTTTGGCAGAGGTCGCTGCTGAGGTCTCCGCGATGGGAAGGTGCCAGGGGTGGACAAGATCCGTGTTGAAGTAATGAGGGCTTGGGATATCAAGGTGTCATGGCCGATACTCCTCTAAAATGACACCGAGACTTCAGGAGCAGCGATGATGGACCTGCAGGTCCGGGTGGTGGTCTCCGATGGCGGCGCGGGGTTGGTGGGGGGTGGGGTGGGGTGCAGCGTCTCGCTGAGGTCGCGCAGCTGTTTGGGTTATGTTGTTAAAAAGGAAAACGATCTATTTTCAGGCTTTATGTGAAAATATTTAACTGGACTTGAGTTGATGAGATTTGATTGAGCTCTTTTAAGTGAATCAGATTAAAAACTTGTCGCTTTTTTTAGAGAAAAACAGTTATTTTTTCTTTGATGGAGGACGTGCAACAACAGAGGCCTGGTTACTATTGCATGAGGCCACCTGATAAGGGTTTCCTACAGCTACAGCTTGCCCCCCCCCCCCCTCCTCCTCCTCTCCTTCCCTCACCTCACCTCACCTCACCTTACAGGCAGCACAAACACAAGAACGCGCCGCAATGAGAGCGTCGCACTCCCCGAAAACCTCTCGCAGTTTTTCATCAAGCGATAATTGCGAACCCCGCCTTGCTCCGCGCGAAAACAATAAGGCGGCAGCACCGGAACCGGGCGCTTAGTCTCGGCCGCCGCCTCTGCGACGGAACCGTTTCAGCGCGCTGCGATGACCCGCTCAGCCGCCAGACACTGGTCAAAGTGCGTCATTTCAGTCTCTGTTGTGACAGCTGGCGAAGTTTGGTTGGAAGTGGCTTAGTAAGCCAGTCCCAAATAATGTGCTCTAATTCGCTGTACGCTGCAAAAAAAAAAAAAAAAAGGGTCAGTCGCACGTGAGGAAAAGAACTGGAAACTGGTCGAATTATCTGCCGATGGGAAATCTTCGAAAAGAGGTTTCCGCAGTGCTTGAACGCAGCACCACTTTACCGCCAGACTTTGATCTAAAGTGTGAGCCTCACGCGCAGATGCGGATGTAAAACCAACTTGTGAGGGCTTCCGAAAAAAAGGTATGTCCCTTTTATCTCCTTTGACGAGCCGAAAAAAGGTCACCGTCACTCCCGTCGTAATGCCTTTTATGGCTTTCTCAAAAAGGCCTGTGTGGCTCCCTGCGAGATCCCAGTGGGACACTGGGGCTGCCTACCCTGGACGCTTGCAATTCCTTCTCATGTACGCGAACCAGAGCCCTTCGGAAGGGAGCGACAGATCCAGCGCGCCCGGGCGTTCTTGTTCATTCCAGGCAGAGGTTAGCATCCAGCAAAGAGTAACACAGCGAGCGTCTGGCGTATTCGTGGACAGGATATCAAGAGATCTGGAGAGCATCCAGGAGCCTGCTGTGCCTTGATTTTTTTTTTTTTTTTTTTTTTGTGCCGCGCATCTTCAGAGAATGACATCCCTTTTGCCGCATTCAGCGAGCGGCCAGCAGGTTCCGATGGGGAATCCACAGCTATATCTGGAAACCGGGGGACAAATCTTCCAGAGGAGACAGCGGGGCTGCCCTGCAGGGGGCGGGGGGGGGGCAGTTAATGCGTCCCGGGGCCTTGTCGATCAGCGGGGGGGGGGGGGGGCTACGACTGGGACAGTTTGCCTAAGCAGTGACAGGTTAATGTAGAGGCGGCGGGAAATGGATTTTTCAGTCCATAGTGATGAACCGAGCGGGGCACAAGGCAACGATCGGGGTTGGCACGTCTGCCCTCGCCTGGTTTTTTTTCCGGGGGGGGGGGGGGATCGGAGGAGTGATGATGACGATGTCGGCGGGGGGGACGGCGAAGCCGCTTGGCTGGCGCGCTTATCTGGGTGGCGGCGGCTCCCGAGCGCCACCTGGAGGAAAGATCGGCAGCGTCTAACGTTCTTGTTTTGTAACTTCGGTCGCTGCAACATCACAAAAGTGAACCACAAAGAGTGCAAAAGAGTAATTACAGACGAAGTCCAACAATTGGCAGGTTTTTTTTTTTTTTTTAACAAATTACTATGTGTTTCTTGTCTTTAAGGTTTCCGCAGCTCAACTTTTCAAACCGCGAACCAACAGTGAAACAATTGTCAATAATTATTATCATTAAAGGCAGCAGACCTGCCGTTGCCATGGTAACTTCTTAAGTAGCTGAGGGATAACTGATTCTGTCGTCTGATGAAATTTAAAGGAAAAAAACAGAGAGAGGACTTTAAAGTAGCTTTGTAACGAGCCTGACAGATGTTAACTTGCGAGCATTGGTCTCGAACCCTGTCAACGCGGCTCTGCGCTTGTTAAAGCTCATTTTCCTTTCTTCGTCCTTTTGGTGCTTTTTTTTTTTCTTGTGTTTTTTACCCATGAACTTACAAATCTTTTCTAGTTATCGCTCCAAAAGATTTTTGGCTGGTGAAAGGTGACGAGGTAGGAAGAAAAAAAAAGGGCGAATATGACAAACTAAAAATATGCACGCGCAGGTTTTGACATTACAACTTTGTATTGGCGAGTCCCGCCCAAGCTAAATCTTTGACCCGCCGCCGCCGCCGCAGACAAATCCGAAGCTGCTGGCTGCACGTTTGAATTTCCGTTCAGCTGGATATGTCATAACTTATAAAAGGGGGGGGGGGGAAGAAGGTTAATTGCGTTTTTTGACCTGAACTGTCTTTCGTCTTCAATCCCCGCTCGCTAAACTGAGGGTATCGCGGCCCTCGCACGCCCACACACGGGTCACGGCGCGCATCCTCGCTCCCTCCTCTGTATGTCGATCTTTAATGTAATTAATCGGGACGACAGCAAGCTAATGATGAGAAAAAAGAGAGAGAGAGAGAGAAAAAAAAGGAAATATTGTGCAAAAAGGACTTCTGATGGGTGTTTTTTTTTTTTTTTCTCACTCGCACAATGAGTCTCCCATGTGTGTGTGTTTTTCGAAAAACTAAATCAACTTCAAATGAGAGCCGTCTCTGGAAGTTTTTCCGTCCCCACACACGCTGGACCTTGTTAACAAGGCGCCGTTTCTCCCGTCTCACCCGTTTGCACCTCGTTTCGCTTTTAGCTCGTCTATTTTTGAGGGGGGGTTCAAAGGGAGCGGCCTCTTTGGCGGCCCGAACGTGGGACTGCGAGTCTGTTTCGCAAGCTGTTTGACGGGACTTTTAATATTTCCTCCCAAACAGGAGGTTAAGCCACGGTTAAACACTCACTGGCACCATCTGTGCTTCACCTCGCAGACGCGTCTACTGTTCGGTTCCCGACGAGCCGCTGATTTTGTCTCGCTGCATCGCGACTCTTTTGCGCGTTCGCAAAGACAGTATAATCACACTAAAAATAGATGCTTTGTGTGTGCTTTTTTTTTTGAAAAGTTCTTTTTTTTTCCCCTCATAAAAAGGTTAATTGTTTATTTTTCTCAGCAGTCCTCAAATAGATTCGGGATCTCGTTCTCGCGACGCGGAACAGTGTCGGTCTCAGAGTGGAGAGAAAGAGAGTTTAATAATACAAGCTCAGGCAATAAGTCTCAATAAACACGTCTGAATAAGAGCTAATTCCCTGGAAATGTCAGGACAATAAGGCGGCAGCTGCTGGAGAAGCCTGGCTAAATACAAACATGTCATCCGCCGAGATGATTTGGGAAGCCTTAATAAAAGGTGTGACTGGCGAGCCGCTTGTGTTCTCGTCTACGCCGACGACACTGAGACCGCGCTGAGTCCGCGGCTGCTCGCTGGGTTTTTTTCCATGGCGAAACCGCCTCACCTGACAAAGACTGCGGGCCCCCCTTTTTAAGAAGCATCACAGGGAAGCCAAAACTCCGGTGGACACGCCCACCATCTCGAGCACACGCGAATAGGAAGCTTCAAAATAAAAGCATGGGCAGATTCTCAGGTCTCTCCCCCCTCCGAGTTTCCAAGTGTCATATTCTGGTATTCTATGACAGAGCTTGAGGGCCCCCCCCGTGCACTCTCTGGCGTCCCTCCATGGGGGATCCAAGACCCCAGTTTGGGAAACCAAACAACTTCAAACAGCGATCCAATAATAGCATTTTGGGGGAAAAAAAAAAGAATAATCCACTTGTCAAATATCCGACAGACATTTTTTTTTTATATTATATTTAGCTTCAAATCCTGAGCGAGCTTTCACTTCTGTCTCCTCTTAACGGAAACAAGAGAGGGAAAATTTGTAACGCGGGGGCGTCGGTCCGACGCCGCGCGGAGCGGAGCCATTGAGAACCAATTGTAAACGATCGACAAATGTGACTTTGACGGTAATCCGGGATGATTTCCTGAGGATCAGGGCGCATTTGCGGCGCCGAATTCCGCGCGGCGCCGGCTGAATTTCCAAAAAAAAAAAAACTCAATCAGTTGTAGAAGTTGAGACGGGCACTGTTGAGACTGTTTCCCGGCGCACGGCGTCTTTCAATTATTCTCGGGGCACGAGAGACGGTTTGGAGCGGGGTGACATCACAACGTGGCGGCTGTGCGGCGGCGGCGCGTTTTTCTTTTTTCTTTTTTTATTTTTTACATCTGGATCTGTGGGGGGATCTCTCGCTATTTTAGGGAAATGTATGCATTGAACCGTCTTTCTGGGAGGAGATGAGAGACTTAATTCCGTTCCTATTTATAAACGGCGAATATGAGGCGACGGTCTGCAGCCTGTGAAGCGCGTGACGCAGGTTGCTCAGATTCGGAATGAGCAGGCCGACCTGTTTAGAATGGCGTCTTCTGAATACGTCAGCGATCTAATTACGCGTGCCGATAAATGGATCCCGGCTTTAAAGGGAGCCGGCGTCGCTTTGTGCAAGCAGCACGAGAGCAACGCCTGCGAACTTATACGAGCTTGTTGTCGTCCGTAGCAACGGATAAGGGTGAGGATTAAACAGACGCGTCGTACGACTTGAACACAGGAAGAAGTGCATTTGGCGCCGGCGTTTCCTGGCGGCGACGCAGCGAGCCCGCCGCCGCCACTGCCGCAGCGGCCCGTCGGGGAGGGTGGGGGTGGGGGGGCAACGCTCGCTGGAAAGAGAAAACACGTCCCGCGCATTAGGGAGTTGTGCCGCCGCCATCGTGATGTTTACCTCCAAGGCGTCTTCATCATCGCGCCGTCGAGCAGGTGCTGTTTGTAATGGATTAATTACGATCCCCGGCGGAAAAAAAAGGGGCGAAATTGCCGGGCGAAAAAGAAAAAAAAAGGGGGGGGGATTATCATAATTAAGTCATCATTTCTCAATCGATGCGAAAAGGGCAAAAAAAAAACAAAAAACGCGGGACTCGTGGCGGAAACGGAAAAACGACCCCTCGCCGGTCATCGTAACCGAGCTCGATGGGCGCCGTAAACGCCGCCGCTGTCGTTATGCGCCAGCACGAAGCCGCAACAGGTCCCGCGTTTTTTTTTTTTTTTTTCTTCTTTCGACTTTCGACTTGAACGCGGCATCGACATTCCGACCCGATCCTCGGCTCATCATCATAAATAAATGCCACGGATGTGCGTGTCTCGAACGCAGGTGAGACTTTGAAAATATTCCGCGCAGTCCCCGCCCGCCCCGCCTTTCCGCGCGCGCCGCCGTTCCGCCGCGCAAAAAACTGAAGAGTGGCTCCCGCCGCTTCGGAGCCCCGTGTTGCCCGCGTCAACCTTCTGTACCATGAAAGAGGCTACAAGTGTTCGCAGCTACCGCGCACCTCTGCGCTTCGTATAGCCGCAACAAACCCCGGCCTTGAACCTTTGGTCCTCGCCGCCAGGCGCCGCGTACAGAAAGCGCTCTCGGGCGGTTCCAGCGTAGAAATCCCATCTCTCTCTCTCTCTCTCTCTCTCTCTTTTTTTTTTGCATGAAAGAACCCCGCTTTTTTCCTCTTTTTTTTCCCCCGCTGTTGCTCCCACACAACAGCTCGGCAAGAAAGCATCTTATTCGCAGGGACGAGCGAAAAGATGAAGTCGAAGATACGAACGGAAGTCGGGGGGGAAAAAAAGGCAGAAATATGAAGCAGGAAATTACAGCTCTGTCGTATTTTATGGAGTATTTAGGAAATAATAGCCCATCAACTCACGCGTTTTTTTTCTTTTTTCTTTTTTTCTTCTTCGATAAGTTATTCTTTTTTAGTGCATCGCGTCTTTAGAGTATGATTGACACATGTGGCAATTGCGCTGCAAAGGAAGCTGGACTGGCTTCAAGTCTTTCACATGCAAAGCATCATCAGCGCTCGCCGCCCGCTGAAGGCTTGCGCTTGTAAAACCAGCGGCTGCTGGCCCGCAGAGGTGGTTTAAGTGAATAACTCGCCCGGATTTTTCCTCTCTTACCCTTCGCGTATTCGAGGAAAATATTCAGTTTGATATCACAGGATTAGTTTTGCGTCGGATTTATTCCTATTCATGACCGCTTCTCGTGTAAAATTAAAGGAAAGATGTCTTGCTGGGGGAAAAAAAAAGGCGTCTCCGCGACCTCCAGCCCCCCCCCACTGCCGCTCAACTCCTCACCAAAAACTTTTTCCGGTCTTGAACTTTGGAGACCACTGGCTTAAACACCTGTACCAGCAGATGTGTGTAAATGTATTCACTGAAGAGACACAAAAGTTCGTTCAACTAGATGTTAAATTCTGGGAGGAAAAAAAAAAAAAGAGAGAGAGAGAGAGAGAGAGAGAGAAATGAGGGGGAAAAGTTTCTCCCCCGCTGCTTTGTTGAGCCTGTATATTGAATCAGACTAAAATGAGACTGACGCCAAAACAGCCGGCGTATCCTACGGGAGCCGCGGCACAATAGGTGCTTTCGGCAGCAATCTCCCGCTTTTTACAAGTCGGAGCAGAGCTCCGAAACTGCTCGACACTCCTCAAACATCTCGGAGCACTCACACCACTTTGTCTTTTCCGGTTGCTCCCTCCCTCGTGGGGGCATCGCTTTCCCTCTCTCTCTCTCTCTCTCTCTCTCTCTCAGTTAAACACTGAGCCTTCGCAGCCACTCGAGCGAAATCAAGTCGCGCCGTCTTCGCGTGGATGTGCTGCAGCTAATCAGAGACCCGATCAGACGGCGGCGGCGGCGGCGGCTGAGCATGTCATTAGCACTATAGATGTGTTTACATGCAATAATCTCATTATTGTCCTCCACTGATTGTGTGCATCAACCCATTAAGTTGTTTACAAGTATTGTGGGAACTTGGCATGTTAATAAACCGCATGTTAATTCAATCTGATACCTTGTAATTGATTAATTACAAAAACTTCCTATACCCGCCATAGGAAATAAGTGGCGGCAGTCATTTAGGTGCTATCTTCATTTGTGGTAATTGGCTGTGTGGGTTTTTTTCTCCCTGTGTCAGGGTTCCACAGGCGGCAGAGACTTGCACACGCGGGCAAACGCCGGCCTGCATATCGATTGGGGTTCATCTGTCAAACGCCGAGACTCGCTTCAATTCAGCAGCAGAAGAAGAAGGAGGGACGGGCGGACAAGCCGGGGCGCACGTGTTCCTCAGCCCCGTGCACATACATACTTCCAGGGTCTCTGCCTCCAGGCCCACGGGGGTGTGGGGTGGGGGGGGGTGGGGGTCTTTGATGTATGCGGCACTGATACTGACGCTGATACATACCGTGTTACGGCTCACGCACCCACGAGGAAGAAAAATCTGGATTTCAAATGACGGATGAGGCATTTGCCATTCAGAAATGATGGTCCCAGTTCCCCTGTTGCAAAACAAACATATACGCATTTAAAATGAATACAGCTCGAAAGGTATAACTAGAATATTGGTAACGATCCCCTAACAGCAAACTCAGACAGGAACAATAGACAATTTAAGCATATACTCATGTTTTCAAAACAGCACAATTAAAGTATTTCAAAGGGATACATATTTGTCACATTAGCGTCAAGATCAATTAGTTTGTGGACGGGGAGAAAGCATAAAAATAAACAAAAAAAAACAAATTTAAAAAAACAACAGAAAAACCCCCCCCCCCCCCCCCCCACATGCGATGAAGTCGGCCTACTTTCTTGTCAGGTCTGGATCTCACTGTGACAAGTGCGCGCGGAGAAAAGTGTTTTATAATCGGTTTTATTCAAATAAAAGCGAGCGTCCGTAATTTTTAAGTTCGCCTCGAGTTTTCGACAAATTTTCCCAAAAGAAAACCAAAAATCGGTGAGAAGCGAGCAGACGTTTATTAAAAAAAAAAGAATCAAACTCACTTGTGTTTTTGTTTGGTGCTCTGACCAGGAAATCGCAGCCTTTGTTACCGGATTGACGGTTCTGTAATGACTTTGTGGGACAATTTTCGGCCGTTCGACGGATTCACACGGGAACACGCTGTCGGAGGTGTTGTCACGGTTACCGAGCGGTTCGAGTTTTTTTTTTTGATTGGCGATCCAGCGACCCTCGTTCCTGTTTTTAATCCTGTTTTTGGACGATAGCCGTTTCAGATGACCTCCAATCGTGAACATCTAAGTCGTGTTTTTAGGGCGTTCTTCTAAAGAAGAGTCGGGACTTCCGTTCAGTTTGGGCCGCAAATGCTGAGAAAGTGCGTCGCCTTTCTACGGTCTGGTTCGCTGTTCGTCTGCACAAAGACCACCAAACTACCTGGACCCCGAAGTTAGAGCAGCCGAGTCCACGTGCGCGAACTCCGTTCACGTGAAGCATCGCAAACGCGTCGTTTTTCTGAAGGTTGCGTTCAGGAGACACAACGCGAGACCTTCCCAGGAGGACCTCGTTTCGAAACTACATCAAACATGAAATTAGCCGTCGATGTTGTTTCCCAATTACAAACCGCAATAAACACACACACGCGCACACTCTCTCTCTCTCTCTCTCTCTCTCTCTCTCTCTCTCTCTCTCTCTCTCTCGCTCGCCGCCCTGACCTGAAACATAAACGTTACGTAACGGCAAACGAATGCCTTTCGAAAACTCTGAGGCAAAAAGTCTCCAGAGTGAGCCGGAGATTTGTCTGATATAATGTATCAGGAGACGTATTACCGCAGGGACCGTCGCCCCCACCAGGCCAGCCGTGATAAATAATGCAGCGGAAATACATCATCATGATGTTTCTCTTTATCCAACATGTGTAGCTGTCAACTTTGATCAATACGAACGCACGAAAAGGCGGCGGTACATAAACACAGTCCCCCTTTTTTTTTTTTTTTCCCCTTCTTTTTTTCGAATGTTTATGCACGCCGTTGAACCCAGAAAAAAAAAAAAAAAAACGGCAAATGAGGCGTTTTGATGCAAAATATTTGCAGCCCTTCAGGGTCCAAATCTTTAAGGTTGACCCGGGGAGCGCCGCGCAGGCAGCGATATTGTTATCGAGAACATCGAGAGTGGGAGACGAGGCTGAGCAGTCGATTTATGCGCAATAATTTTCCCCGAACCCCCCCCCCCCCCTTCTTTGAAAACGACTCCTGCCTTTTTTTTTTTTCTCCGAAATAGCGAATTGAGCTTAAGCGCACTCCATACTCCCTTATATGTCCACTCCCGGGCCTCCCGGGCTGTATACCTGTAACGCAGCCGACGCAATAAGACGGAGGCATTTGAAATTCAAATGGGCCCCGCTCTCATCTCTCATCAGAGCGCCGCTGATCTGAGGACCCACCCATCAATTCTGACTGTCAGATCAAAAAGGTCTTCATTTTGCGGCGGCTCGCGTGAGATTTTCATCCCCGCGCGCCGGCTTCCTTTTCATTGCTGCCGAACGCGATGAGACGGCCGCGTAATTGGAACAACTGGGCGATGCTTGGAGGCATTCTGACGGTCTTTTTGGGGTTGTTGGGTTTTTTTTTTTTTCTTCTCCTGCCTCTTATGGCGAAAGCTGGTGACATTTTACACTCTGGCTGGGCCTCGGGTTCAGAGGAGTTCACTCCGGAAAATATATTTAGCCTTTTTTTTTTTTTACATTATCTTACATTATTTTTAATGAGAGCGGCTTTAAAGTGGACAGAAGCGCGGCTTTAAAACGCCGCCACGTTTTTAATGGGTTTTTAACCGAGCCGCGGTTTTGTTACGAGTGTCTGTGGCGTTTTAATACACAGGCCAACTCCATCAAATGCCAATATTTAATCGCCGTGTTATGATAGCGACTAAACCCGGTTTAATCACTCCGCACGTAAGTAACTTCCCTTCCGTTGATGGACACGGCACCTTCGGGAGACCACTTTCCCGGTAGCAACCGCTCGGCTCGACTTGGGTTTTTTTTTTCCCCCATTAGAGTACCTGCGACCAGGTACTGTGAAGTAGCTCTCACGGTACCTCAGAAGTGCCACTTTTCGACTATTTCGCGGGCTTGTTCTCTTCATCTGTCAGTGGGAGTACGAGAGTATCTCGATGTGTATCGTAATAGAACCGTTGGTGACGCTAAGTGAAAAGAATGCATCAAAACATCAACCAAAAAACATGTTTTGTTTTTTTTTTTAAACTCTTGATTAATTGGGAAAAGTTGGCATATCGATAAAAGTAAAACGCGACAAAGGAAACGGAGGGAACAGACTCGAGGAATAAATCACGAGTGCGGAAAAAAAAAACAACAAAAAAAAACCAACAACAACAAGCCAGCAGCAGATGAAACCAACAGATCTGCGAGGAGCGATGAGGAGCCTGTAACATTCCTCAAATTAAGACATGAAACAAACATAAATCTGAGATGTTTTCTCAGCGTTCGCGCCCGCCTCCCACCGAGCATAATACATCAACTGTTTATCTCAATGAACAGACCTCTAATATTTCTGTGACGCTCGCAGATGAGCGCGCGTGCCCGCTCGCTCGCTCATTCGTTCGCTCGTCCAGGCTGTCCTTCAGATGAAAAAAAAAGTTCCTCCAAACAAGCGCGCAGTTTCGGTGACTTTCAGTTTACCTGCAGCGCAAAGGCGGGAGGCGAGCCCTGATTCGGGAGCCCGCATCACACGGCGAGCGTTTGCCGGTAAAATCCCCTCAGAAATCGAGAAGAAATAGTTCAAAACAACCTTCAGATGCGGGCCGTTCCCCTGAAACGGCAGCGTTTTGGCGCGCTTCGGCGCCGGCGTCCGGGCCCCTCCGCGGCCGGGCCGGGAGCCGTGCGATAAGCATCAGTGAGCGGCGGGGCGGCGGCGGGGGGGGGGGGCTGGGGGGGGGCGCGGCGCTCCGAATTAGAACCCAGCCACCGTTAATAAAGACCGGGGAGGGAGAGATGAAACAGAGGGCTCGACTGTACTCCTCCTGCGGTGGGGCCCCGGGGACCGGCGGCGCCCAGGGCTCCCGGGACTTTTCTCCGAGGCGGCTTTTTTTTTTTGATGTAAAAGTCAAGGAGCGCTCTCTGTATTCCGCAGGCAGCCCGGGCGCCGGCCTGGCCAGCCTGTAATAGCCTCTGATCAGAGATCTATTACTCACTTCTTAGAAACCGGGCTGGGGGGGGGGGGGGGCGCAGTCATTTGCCATTTTAAATTGATCTGTACTTTTGGTTCCCGGTCCGACGAGACAACATCTCTCAATTTCAATTTCCATCGGCGATAGAGGACTATCAATACGTTATTAGAGCCGTTTCGCAGGTTATTCCGAAGCCGCGCATTTGCATAAGTAGATGCGTTTCGTTGCGGCGACGGGCGACGCTTCGGACTGCATAATGCGGCGTCGCGCGGCGTGCCGGAGAGAGGGCCGTGGGATAGCGCTGAACTTCCTCTGGGCGAAGCGCTCTCCCCCAGTCGCGTCCCCCCCTCCTGCCCAAACGCTTTAGCGTCAGCCCGGGCGCCGGGCCCGGGACGGAGCGGCGCGGCGCGGCGGAGGGGGACTCGGAATACATTTGGCCGCGGCAACAAATTAGATTAGTCTATTTATCTACTCGCTGCCTTCTCCTCCCGCTCCACCTCGCCTCTTTTTTTTTTTTTTTCCTCAGCAGGAGGCCGCGGCGGTGTCAGCCGCTGTCTCCTCTCCCGTCCCCCCCCACCCCCACCCCCCCACCCCCCCCACAGACACAACTGTCCACGCTGATCAGCCTCACCGACGCGAGACAGAGCGGATATAAGGAATCAGAGAGGTGGTGGGGGTGGTGGAAGGGTGGGGGGGGGGAGTAGATTAGCATCTTGTGGCCAGATCATGAATATATTCAGCACGCGGTGAAAAGACTGCGACCCAGCTGTTACAGGAACATTTCATATTACCATCTTCCACATGTGAGGCAATAATTGTGCGAATGAAAGCAATGCATATTATATTTTCATTTCCCCTCTCTCCCTTTTGCTGCGCGGGCAGCTGCGGACTTTTATTCGACTGAACTCAAAACAGCTGTAATCATCCCAGCATTCCGCCGCACAAAGGTAATGCTCTCGTTCCGGCTCGGCTCCGTCGATACTCTCCCGTCACTGTTGCGGTAATGTACAATAACTGAGCAGCAGGTGCGTTCCCCAATAAAGCCACATTTTACTTTTATTTCACGCCGCCGTGCAAAAAAAAAAGAAAAAAAAAGCAGCTTATTGGAGCGTCTCGGAGTCGAGGAAAGCTCAATTCGCGTTGAGTTAGGCAGTCCTAGGGTGAGGTTATGGAGACTCGCCAAACAAGATGTGATTGCGAGGGCGCACGTTCGGCGGAAGAAAATAAACTTTTCGCACTCTACCCGCTAAGGCAGTCGTGCCGTAATTCGTTCTCCGTAAAAAAAAAAAAAGAAAAAGCCCTGCGTGTTTCATAACGACGCCTCACGAGATGATTACGGAGAAACGGTGCGAAAAACGTGGTAGCTAAAAGGCAAAAGCCGCAGCCGAGTCAAACTGGCGTGTTTACCGTAAGCGCAGCGCATGGTTCGCCGCCACCCCTTTTTACTGCAAACTCTAGCTCGTGGCGTCTTTGCGTTGCCGCACGCTTCTATACATCAACAAAACACCCTCGTTCGAGTAAACAAGCGAGTTCAAAGCAACAAAGCTGTCGCGGTGAAATCCAATTTAATCAATTTGGTTATCTGTTAATTGCATTGTTTGCCGTTCGGAAGTGGTTGGCGTGAATAATGCCCCGCTCGCCCGCTCACCCGCCCGAGACTGGAGGTGCCGTTTTTTTATTTAATGCAAAGCGCGCGCAATTAATTTTTTTTCAGTCTTTGAGGAAATTTCGCATCAGCACGTGTCGATCCCTGCCGTTCGCGAGCCCCTCTCGCGCAAAAAAAAACGCATCGCGCGTGTGCCGGCGATACCAGCTGACCGGGAGACTGGTCAGGGAAACGCACGCGCTTCTCACAAAAACGCTGTAAAAATGTCGCGATTAAGAAACGAATAGCTCTGTTGTCTCGGTCACTCCCGGTATTTCTGGAGAGGGGTCCGCGCTCCCTTTTTCCGTCGCCGACGCAACCAGGCGCTCGGTGCAGACGCTCCGCCGCGGGAGCTGCACGCGCCGCCGCCCAGCAGGCCTGTTAAGCAACCCGACCATGACGAGCCCAAAGGCCCGTCTCGTTTTGGCTGCGACGCGTGGTGGAGCGGGTCACCGGGGGGGGTGGCCAACGGGCATCCGCCGTGTGCCACCCCTTTGCCCTCCCCCCTCCGATGTCAGCACGGCGTGGCGCTTCACGCCGCGCGGTGGGGGGTCCTCCACGCGGCAGCCCGAGGGAGGGGGGCGGGTGCAGAGAGATAAGGTCTTATCTAACGTGATGCAGCCAGACGACTTGTACGAAAAAGCCTTATCGGGGCTCCGTGCGTCTCAATGGGCGCGGCGAGCGTTTTCGGGGTGCGTTAAGTCGAGATGAAATACAGCGACAATTATCTCGTCGGACGATATTAGAATTGGCAGCGGGACGCTTAATGGAGCCGGAGCGGACGGGACGATGCAGTTGTAAAGCCTTGGCGTGACACGCGCCGACTGTCGCCGCGTCTGTTGACCTAATTCAATTTTCTTTTTCAATTACCTGCAGTGTATCACCGTCACCTCCGTCGCCGTGGCGGGGATAAATCACCCCGCCGGACCCCGTGGCAACAGCGGACAGGCACCCCCCCGCTGGGTGATGTAGAGCTATGTCCTGTCCGGCCCGCCCCCCCCCCCCCCGTCTCCCTTAAATATATTCCGGATTAAAAGGAAAGAACGCGAAACATCCGCGACCCACATTGCGGCCGAGCGGACCGCGCCGCCGGGCCCGTTCATAGGAACCTAGTTTATAATTACAGCGACTCAAGGTGAGCGCGGAGGCAGAGCGGATCGCCGTGGAAACGACGCTCAATGAGCTCCGGGACGCGAAGATTACTATTTGGGGAGGTGTAATTAAAAAAGGTCCGCGCGCGAGGCACTCCCGGTCTTGCATCTTTGTTTCAATCGCCACGTCTTCCTCGGCGCCTTAAGAGCTTGTGGCAAGCTCAATGAGGCGGACGTTGGCGGGCAAGTGTGTGTGGGGGGGGGGGGTGTCTATTGACTGGGTTGCGTGAGCACTGTTACCTCGGTGTCCTACTGAGGTGAGAACATTGATTTATTCAAGTGGGGGGGGGGGGGCGGGGGGAGAGAAAGCAAGCGGGTTTGAAAACACCCTTTAATCGATAGAGGCGGGTTTAGCCAGTGTGCCTAATGTGTACGGCGAATTAACCGCGCCGCGGACCGACGTGGGCACCGCGCGGAGTGCCCCACAAGAAAGTACAAGCTTCTGAAAGGTCGTGTGCATCCGCGGGGAAGGCGTTTTCAACTTTTATTGACAGGTCGAGTCAAGGTTAACGAGCGGAGCTGCCGAGGGTTTGCGAGGGAGCGAGCCACTCGCGTCCACTTTTAACGCCAGCCGCCGCCTCCCTTCTATTTCCCCGGCGCACTTTTATTGTCGGCCGGGTCCGCGCCGGCGTTTGCTTTTTACGAAAAAACTCGGGAGTCAGCGCGACGCGCGACCCTCCGTCGCGTTTGCGGCGTAGAGTTTTTTTCTCGCGCTCTCAGGATGAAAGTTAACCGGCGAACCCAAAGTTGCCGGGCGCAGGTTCAGTTCACGGCGGGCCACGACCGTCTGTCGGCTTCCCCGGGGGGCCCGGGCTCGTTGCCGCGTTTGTTTCTCCGCCACCAGGTGACGCGGGGCTTCCCGTACGTCCCTCGTGGGCGGCCGGGGGCTTCAAACACCCCGTTGGTCGTCTTTTTATCCGAAGGTTTTGCGGCAGCGGGTCGAGTCCGGAGTTCAGAGTCGGGTCTGTCGCGGCGTGAAAAAAATCCCATCCAGCAGCAGTTTGCACTCCCACATACACAGATAAAGAAACGGTAAAGACAAGGACAAAGAACACCAGACCTACGGTGCACGGCGGCTTCTTAAAGGGCCGCCAATTGAATGAGATGCCCGAGTCGGCCTCGCCTCCGTTCGCGGCTGTAACGAGGTTGATAACTGCGTTCTATTTAATGAAGCTCTATTGTTTTCTGACAACCTGTAAATAGAGTGGGGGGGCTGCGGACCCCCCCAAAAAAGAGAGAGAGGTAAGTTATGGGGTTACTGCAAATTCGCCTGCGATCTCCTCAGACCTCCGCCGGAGAGAAGCGCCGAGTCTGCCGCGCCTCAGCGAGGAGCGGCGAAGTTTGGGCCAGGTTAATTTCGTGCGGGACCGATATTTCAGGAATAAACGAGCCCCGCGACAGCGGCAACTAAGACGACTCGACCTCTCCCGCTTGCTTCGCCGAGAGGTGCGGCTTTAAAGGACGCCCCAAATTGAGCACATTAGGGAAATGAGACTTGGGCGATGCATATTTTCCGCACGTCCGTAGAAAATGCGTTTAGTTTGTCACTTTTTTTTTTTTCCCTTCCCCAAAAATGTATTTTTGGGGAGGGGGGGGGGGGGTATTTAACCAACTTATGGCTCGGTGGCTGTCACACACGCGTGAGTTATTCAGACTCGCCGCGACAGAACTAATAAGGAGCGAGCGCTCTAATGGTGTTTGTATCCAGCCAAGCGCTGCCCCTGCAGTAACCAAACAAACAAGTTAGTTATTTTTGTATTTGACAAAACTGTGACTCCATTATTTTTTTTTTTTTTGGTCTGTGAAGTCATGAGTAACTTATTGGGTTTCAGTCTCGCTGGTGAGCATTTATTTCGTGTAGGTTTGTGTTTGCTATTCGGAGGTTAGCTTGGATTTTTTGGGGGGAGAAGCCAGAAATAAAAAGGTGGTTAAAGATGTGACCCACCCTGACCAAATCTGCCCCCCCCCCCCAACTCGGTGTTTCACCAGTCGCATTAAAACAGTTTTTTTTCCCCTCACTCATTTTTTTTTGTTCTAGCTCACGGACACTTTGAGGCCATCCGCGGACACCGGCGCAACACTGACATATATTAGCATGCACAAAGCAGCATTAGCATTTGGTATTTCTGTGACAAATATTAGTCCAAAGCTCGCTCGCAGCCGGCTCCTGGGGGAAATATCTTTTTAGCCTCTAAATGCTCCACGATGTTCACCTCTAATTGTGTGTGTATGTGTGTGTGTGTGTGTGTCTGTGGTTCGGCGCCGTGCAGGTGGCACACAGTCATAATATTGCAGCTTTGTCATTGGTGAGGGCTGCTTGTTGTGTCTGGGAACGATGCTAATGAGAGAGGTGAGATAAATAAATCACAGCAACAAAGTTGGAGAGCCGAAGTTCAAAACAAAGAGCCAAGACGAGCAATTATTTGCGGATAGGCTCCGGAGAAAAGCGTTTAAATCTGTTATTACTGAACAATGACCAGTTCAGAGACAAATTCTAAAGTTGAGCTGTGAGACTTGCAGATATTTAGTCTATAAATGTTTATTTAAAGCAACTGCTTTCGAGGTAAAACACCATTAATAATGAAGCAGAGAGACGGTACAGGTGTCATGTTTATCATAATCTACAAGTATGCCAACATGGTCGATTGATGAGGCTTTAATGCTTCATTTTTGTAGCACCGACTCCAAAAGGAAGACCTAACCTTGCTAGCGCGCCGAAGTTTCTCTCCCCCTCACCGCTTTATGAAACTTGTATTAATTTGTGAAACGGTGCGGTGGCGGGGGAGCGAGGGAAGGAATCGAGTTTGGTCAGGAGGAGGAGGAGGAGGAGGAGGACGGAGCTAAAGGGGGGCCTGCAGAGACAATGCGCGCCACTTTATTTGCATTAAGCAAAATGGAGTTTTAGTTATAAACATTTCTCAGAGGCAAGAGCGGCTCCGGGGGAACGGCTAATCTTATTAAGTTTAGTTTAACCTGGCAGAGCTAAATGACCAAAGTTTGTCTCCTCGGCCGAGTTCCCCTGTAAAAGATTTGTCTCCTTTTTTTTCTTTTTCTTCTTCTTCTTCTTCTTTCTTTGTTCCGAGGGCCCCCAATTAATATTCAGCCAACAAGTTCGGCACCGCGGTCACAGTTAATCCCGAGGCGTGGCGTTAGTTTATGATCGCGGAGCTGTTTTATTTCACATAATTAGCCGTGATTTAGGGATCAGGGAACGATCCCGTTCCCTCTCAGATTCATTACGCGAGAGCACGTGGCTTTTGGTGAACCCAATTTGGGTTATTAACACGTTGTATGGAGATTTTTCTTCGCGCAGCGCCGGCATTGCCGTGCATGCGTTTGGGCTGGAAGTTGGTGAACCGGCAGAGAAGGCTCCTTTTTTTTAACCATAGAGTTGAAAAGTCGTCGCAGGACGAGAGACGCTCATCGTTCGCTCGTCGACATTTGACCTTTGACCACCGCGGTGGGCAAGATACCTCCCGAAACTGAGCTTTGGTGCTGGACGATGTTTCGGTTGGGAATCATCTCCGGGCTTCGACCTCGCGGCGCGACCCTCGACCTCGGCGGTGATCCGAGTGCGGCGGCGGGCTGTTTTCTCTCCAGAACTCCCGGTTCCCTCGGAGCGCCGGCGGCGGCGAGAGGTTAACGAGGTTAATAAGCGCGGCGGTTTCGGTTTTAACGTCGGGGAATCGGCTCGTGTCACTCCGGGCACAGCGCGGGAACGTTCGACCAAAAGGAAAAAAAAAAAACACAAATCGAATCTCGAAACCCGACCTCGGGGGTGCGGGGGGGCGACCGCGAGACCCTAACTGCAGATGAGTCCGAGTGAGAGCCCCGGATTCTGCCGTCGGAGCGTCGCGCGGGCCTTTGTTCGCCCAAGAAAGGAAAAAAAAAAAAAAAAACGCCGTGTATGAGCGTAATCCAGAAAGTGATTACGCGTCAAAGCTTTGTTTGTGGCCGGAGCGTACAGAGACTCACCCGGCGTTCGCTGACCAGTGGGATATCTCCCTGAGTCAGGGACTCGCTCACACACTGACTCAGTCTCTGTGACGGACTGGAAGCCGGGACCGCGGGGGACGGAACCGTGTCCAGCTCAGCTTGGCTGCTTCGACCCTTTAACTCGCTGCTCAACTATTCAGGGGGGGGAACTTTAGTCGGTGCGATCTGCTTAGAACCATCGGTCGAAATGACTTTTTGTTAATACTTTCGTGAATATTACTAGTATAATAAAAAATCCTGAAAAGAAAAGTGGCTTTCTACGGAAGATTTTTGTCATTTTTGTCTTTTAAATGACTCTTTGTCACTTTATTCCACTGAAAGGTTTAGAAATCTAATGTTTTTTTTCATTTTGGGCTGTTTTTTTTCTTCTATTTTGGATGTTGAAGGGTTGAAGTGAATGAAGATCTGAACACTTTTTGTTGGTTGTTGTGTTGTAGGAACAAAAGAGACTGATGTTCATTATACCCAAAAGAAGTCTAATAAATATTTCACACTCGGGGCTTGTTCAACGTTGAATTGTGTTTACCCTTCCGGATGTTTTTCCAGCCGCGTGGCTTGTTGTGGTGCCGGCTACTGCCAAAATTTCCGAGTGGAAAGGTTGAGAGCCCGCCAGTGGAAGTACTTTCTTTTTCTCTTTTTTTGTCTCCCCACTTTCTCTTTCCGAACTCCACCCGGCCGGCGTGTCACCGCCTGATTAACGAGCGCGCCCCGCAGGTGGGTTGACTGGCGCCGTGACGCTGCCCCTCCTCTACTTTTTAGTGTCCTCCATCTTCAGCGGTCCCGATTTTCATCACTTCATCGGCCCGGCGTTCCCTCGATTGACACTTTTTTTTTTCTTCTTTTTTTACCCCTCTTACATGAATTTGAATGAGAAGCAAGCGGAACGTTGTGTGATTTTTACCCTACTGTACACAAAACAGCTGTGAACATAATGAGTTTAGACAAAAACAAACAGCAAACACATTAAAACAGCTCGACGGTGCCGCTCGCAGCCGCGCAACACTCGCAGCCACTCCGCATCGCTTTTAATTTTCTTACTTCAGCTTTCGAAACAGCCGGAGTAGGTCCTAAAGTGCCGAGCAGACACACCGGAAATTAAATAAATATTAATTAATCATCTGGGTGTTTGATTCGGTAATTTAAAAGCAGCTCCCGCTGTTTAAAGGTGCCCGTGGAGCTTTTATTTCATGTTTTTATGAGTGGATTCGCGTTTTGTTTTTGTTTTAGGTTGTGGTTTTTTTTCTCTCTCTCTCTCTCTTTTCTGCAGACACGCGAGCTCATAGACAACAAACAACGCCGCCGTCGGTTTTACATCAGATGTTTTAGCCCAGAAAAAAAAAAAAAATCCAAAGTTCAATAGGGAGCATTGTTGTTTCAGAGGTTGAGATTTATAGGTTTTATCTCCCCGGTCTGGTTATCGGCACCGGTTGAACGACAGCTCGGCCGTCGGTTAAAAAACAATGAGCGACTGTCTGCTCTCAGGCAGCCGGTGATTCTTCCAGAAACTGATGAAAAAGCAAACGGCTCGCCTGGATTTACGTGGTCCAAGCGCAAACTAGTGGTTGAAAGTCAACGGCGTTTGAGTTTGTGCAAGTTTGACGCAATAACGAGTGGAAATCTTAACTTTCTTTCGCTTCTTACAGGAAACGGAAAGGAAGCGTCGCTTCCCGGACCAGCGCCGAAGCTTCACCAGCCGTCGGATTGAGGCGCTCAATATAGAAGAGGAATCTTTACCCGAATAAGTCAAAGGTAAGTTCCATTCATCTTCTTTTCACACTGTTCCATTCAAGGGTCGCAGGGGTCGCCTTCCACTGCGATAGCCGAGCGCTAGCCACCGCTCCACTGTGTGGGAAAAAAAAGAACTTCATCCGGATTAGGCCCGTTTTTTTTTTGTCCTGCCGTGGAGCGACATCGCGACACAACAGAACGCTGCCTTGCGCGAACGGCGGTTAAAACACAACAACACGAGTGTCTTGTGAGTTTATGCTTGAAAACACGAGGAGAAGAAGAACTGGCAGGCGAAAGCGCAACAATGCTCAGTGGCGGCGGTGGAGGAACTCCCAATGCCTCTAATCCCCCCCCCCCCATTTTGGGACCAGCTGCAAGGATGAATTAAGGGGGACGGAAAACGAACACGATGCAGGGCAGCACGGCCGTAAACCGGAAGGCTTTTAAAGGGGCGGGGAATGATCCTCGCGAAGGTTCGACTGGGCTCCGTTTGTTTTTCCGGGTGGCATTAAAAGTCGGAGTCGTCCAGTCAGACGTCTGTCCGCCCGAGTGATCCGTCCACACCGACTGATGCGTCTTGGCGCGCCGACGTCGCACCATTAAAGCGATCGGTCTCGTTTGAAATGCAGACGGAACGTCTGCCTCGCTTGCTTTCGTTGGCGAGGGGGGGGGAAACAAAACAAAGCAAAGTTCTGCGGTTACTTTCCACTTTGCCGGCGTGTTCCTGTTTGTTCACTTTGCTGGAGAACTTCCTCAACAATTATGTAAATTTTCTTAATTATTTTGATCTCTTTAATTAGCTTCTTCCCTGAGTAATTGTGTCTCCAGGTAATTTCCATTATGTGTCCTTTTATGTTGTGTGTTTATCTAACGCGCCGTATTAATAACGTTTCAGGAGGAGCCTGCTCCACTTTTTTTGGGGGGGCTGGGTGTTTGTTTGGTTCTATCCTCGCTGCGCCGCTCGGCGGTAACAGGACCTTCCTCGACATGGGGGGGGGGGGGAGTGTTGACAGGATTGACCCTACGCTCCGCGCGCGGCTGTAAAGCGTGCGCCGTCGTCCCCCTCGCCCGCCACCGGGACGTGTCAGCGCAGCCGAGCACCTGAGCTTCCCTCCGCGTGGCCACCGCGGCCTGTCTTGGTGGGGGAGGGTGGGGGGGGGGGGGGGGGGGGGTGCTGCTGGGTGGGGGCCCCCCCCCCCCCCCCCCCCCACACACACACACACACACACACCGACGTATACGATCCGAGTCAAAACGAAAAGCATTATTACTGCTGACATCTTTATCTCCGGTCTGCCTTATTTAATAACCGATTCCTTGGGAGGCTTTCCTGGAGGAGTTTATCCTTTGGGCAAGCCGCTCTTTGCTGTGGAGAACGCGCTGCTTAGTTATGTACACTGCGTTGCCAGAGGGAAGGCGCCGCTCCGCAGCCGTTAGCCGTGCAGCTGCACGCCGCCTGTCACCCAGTCTGGTATTATGTTTATCCCAATAAAGCTCCGGGGGATGTGTTTCATTGGTTGACGGTGTGTTTAGAATACAGCGCATGAAGGAGCTGAAAGGGATGGAGGTGGAGGGGAGGGGAGTGAGGGGGGGGGCAGTTTCTTGAAGACTGTTTGCATAATGCAGCACATAATTTGTCTTCGAAAGCACAAGATTTTGTCAAATATTAATCGCTTATTCAAATTCCTTTCATTTTACCTGATGCACCCGTCCTCTCTGGAAACGAATGTGACCTTTACACGCCGAGTGTTCGAGGATCATCCGTTTTACGCGCACGTTTCTGTACGGAACCTTTACGTACAATGAATAAATTTAGCAAACTCACTCCAGACGTTGCTGAAAAAGGAAGTTTATTGACCGGCATCTCAACAGAAGTAATGGAAAAAAACAAAACAACTATGTATAATTTTGGGATCGTGTTTGAACAGCAACTCTTGTTTGTTTGTTTCGAAACCAGAAGTCATCGAGTCTTCGGTCAGTTTGATGGTTGGGAAAGGTTCGTCGGCGAGAGACGCCACCGTCATCGTTTGCCCTCCGGGTTCGAGCCGTTTCAGGCAGGAGTGAGAAGCGAGTGATTAATATCTGTTGCTGAAGCAGCTAAAAAAACAAAACAAACTCCAAACACTGATTAAATTTGATTCGCTTTGCGTGGGGGGGGGCGTTTGACAACGGCACCAGGCGTGCCGGTATCCCGGCGAGAGCTCTCAGCTGTTAGCGATCAACCTTGACCTTTAAGCCATCCAGGCGTCGCAGTGCAGCGGCGAAGCTCGGGGCGCTCCGAGCGAGACGGCGCGGCTCCCGGCGCGTCTCAGGCGCTGCCTGCCTGCCACAGCGCAGTCATATTGAAAACCGATTGAGGCTGGTGGGGGGGGGAGTGGGGGGGGGTCACTGATGAATGAAGTTTTAGTTTCGGACGACAACGCGGGCAGTGCGCCGCTCGTGATTGAGAGAGGATTTACAATTAATGGTACAGCAGAAGAGATCAATTGCAATTAGGTGTCTGTAACAGACTGGGGCTGATAAGCATCCCCGCCATCGATCAACGTGCCGGCGCCACGGTCCCGCGAACCTCAGGCACTCGCCGCGTCTTCTCATAGCGCACGTAATTGACCCCGCAGGGTCAATGAACAAAGCTCGGGATTTGTCATGGCTCCGGGATGATCCCCCCCCCCCATGTGACGGGGGGGGGGGGGCGCGGGGGGGACAGGGTGAGAATAGCAGGCTTTGCATTTGCAGTCATACTTATTTTTATGCAAATGCTCGGTAATCTACAAACACACTGACACAGTTGGGGCAATATGGTGGCATCATGCTGTATGCTAATGCTGAGCAGGGGAGACGGGCGGAGGGTTTGAATTCTTCTGCATTCTCAGCAGCGCTCAGCAATTCAAAGATTAGCTCATGGAGGAGATTCTCAAACAGGCTGAAAATGTCAAGTCTGGTCTTTTGACATCTCGGACACGTCTTCCTCGCCCCCCGCCCGCCGCTTCCCACGGCCTCGGTAACGACTGGATATCCGATGATATACCCTCTTTTTTTTTTTAATATTCCCCGTGAGAACTTTCTGGCCAGTGTTTTTTTTTTGTGTGTGTTTTGTTTGTCATGCCGGTCCGTTTCGTCCGCGTTAACGCAAACAATTCGGACGACCGCGGCCCTAAAAAGACCTGCGTTCATGCTCTGCCTGATATCTCTGTGCAGCCTTTTCCGACTAATTGCCCAGACTGCGGCGGCCCACCGTCGTCCAATTTGTCTCGCCACATTTACATTGCGTATAAAAAAAAATATCTTTGCACTTCTCAAAGGAGCATAAACTTTATTTTTCTTTTTTTCCTGAGGTTTGGGTAAAAGTATGCGCTCACCGCCGGCCCCCCTCAGCAGCTGAACTTGCACGGCCCAGGGTTGACCTGCGAGCGAGTATTTTAGTGTCACTGGATTTTACAGAATCCAGGTGTCTGGTTGTCAGACAGGTTGTGATTCAGGCTTGTTTCCATCGAGTGGGGATGAGTTTTCGTGTTGGAATCTGTAAGTCAGACCTGGCAACGTGATGCTTTGAAGCTCGGTTCGTGGCGGATTTGTGGTCGAATTTAACTTTTTAACAACAAAAAAATGATGAGATGAACCAGACTCTTAAATTCCCTCCTTTCCGAAGTCAAAAGCAGTTTATTTGTGTTTGGTTTTTGGTCTTTTTTGTCATCAAATAAAAAGCTGGAAATCAGTTTTTCTGACACCCAAAGTCTAGTCATTTCCATTCGGCTCATAGCTGCATCATTACACCAAGCAGCTCGTGTACAGTCAAAACTCCGAGAGCAATGCGGGAGGGTCCCTAATTCAAACCTAATCACAGTTTTCATAATTTCATTGCGGAGATAGCTTCGGAATTCATTGGGCTCCAGAAGCCTCCGTAATTTCAATTCTCACGGTTTCTCGTGGCACCAATTACAGCGGCAGAGCGGCGGCGACGGCGCCGCGCCCGGAGGGATGCTGACCTAGTCGGAGGCGATGGAGGAACGGGGGGAGGATAGATTGAGAAAGCGAAGGGAAGAAGAAGAAGAAGGAGAAGGGAAAAAAAAGAAAGAACATTCGAGAAGTGAGTGCGAGGGAAGCAGAGGCTGGAGTGAAGGAGATGGAGCGTGTAGGCTGGAGCTACACAGGGCCAAAATGTCACCTTAAAGTCAAATTATCCACTTACACACTGCATTGTGTGTACAGGCCTCAGCGTGGGCACCTGAATACACAAGGCAGGCACAAGTTCCCCGTGCAGGAAGAAAGTGACAGCGCGTCAATGCTGCGTTCCCTTTCCAGCGCTCCCTATGACTTAGCGGGAGCGGGGCCTGTCCGGATGTTAAACGTGGACAATTCATCGCCTGTTTGCCGCCACCGCTGCCGCCGCCGCCGCACAGGAATGAATCGGCGCCGCTCGCCGGCCCGACTCGCTCTCGCCAGACCATTTAGGAAGCGTGAGGCCCCGGCCTTTTTCCCCCTTTCACGCCACGGAGAAAGAGCTATTGCGGGGCGCGGCTCTCGATGAACTCCATTCAGCGCGCGCGGGACAGGTTTGATACATTCGCGAGCGAGAGAGAGAGAGAGAGGGAGAGAGAAAAGAAGCGAGGTGGCTCGGCAACACAAATATGAGATCACTGACCCTGACCTTGAATCGCTCTCGCGGATTAATACAGGCAAGTCTTCCCCCGGGGCATTCACGCCGCTGATTTATGATTTGGAGGAGCTTTTTTCAGCGGTGCTACCACTCCGAAGTATTTCATGAACTTAAAATGTTGCCCCCCCCCCCCCCCGCAGCCCCACCCCCTTTTAGAGACCACCCTACAATACAAACGTCTCTAAAGAACCGCCTGACAAGGTCGTTTATGGAGATACATTTGTAATAGCTGAGTAAACATTTGAGGGACTGACAAAGTTAGGGTGCCAAAGACAAAAAGAATCGCATCGGCTGCCCCCCCCCCACCCCACCCCCATGTGACTTCTACATTGCTTCAAACACTTTGTTCTTTAATAAAACAAACTGCGGTGACACTTGCGTTACAGCCAACAACCTCTTCCTTAACGCAACGCACGACCGCCAACAGAGACCATCACGTTCATGTGACGCAGAACCAAAAACGGCAGATTTGCGAATTTTTTTTGAGGGTTTACCGTTTTGTTTTTTTTTTAATTCTCTGAAACAGTAAAAGAAAAATCATCGTCCAATTCAACGCTTCGATTTTCCTGGTCGGGCCGAGTTGACGTCGAGTAAAACTCCACGTGACCCTTCAACAAATCTTAAGAGACACGATTCGCGTGCAAATCTGCCGCATCCGATAATCTAACGTGCACTTTTCAAGCAGCTTAACTGATTGCATCTGTTAAGACACCACTCCATATGTAATCATCTCCGCACGCGTGAATACATACAAGGAAAATCCCACGCTTGCGTGCGCCTTCTAACCCCCCTCATTACCGGGTGTTTGTAATGGGACCGAGCCGCCACGAATTGCTGTTATTCCGTCTATTTCCTAATCAGATGCATAATTAGTGTGCTCCAAACAGCCGTCAAACCAGCCACCCCGACGCGCCGCCGCGTCCTCTGACAAATGTTTGAGCGGGTCAACCGTAGCATCACGGGCGCCGGTGACATCAGCGCCTATTTAAATTCATTAGATTCATTTCATTAGCTGTGATATCTGATCCCGTGCAAATTGAATATTTGTCCATTCTCCAGCCGACAAATAAATCTCAGTCAGTCGGAGAATATCTAATCTAAATCCGTGTTTTCTCCTGGCTGCAAAGCTCTTAATACCCCTCTAATGCAATATGCATTATACTGTAGCAAAACACTGCCTAAAGAGAGCGAGGGAGAGGGAGAGAGAGAGAGAGAGAGAGAGAGAGGGAGGGAGAGCTCGGAGTGCTGAACTTCATTCAGTTTTTCCTGGAGCTAAATCGAGAGGAGCGCGCATTTTACAGCCAGCCATCGACACTTTGGTTTCAGAAAGGAAACCGCGCGCCGACTGCTGCGTCTGTTTTCTGTGAGAGCCGAAAGGATGAAAGCGGCTGGAAGCAATCGCTCCCTTTCTCCCGCACTGGAAACAAAAAAAAAACAAAAAAACAAACCCTGTCTGACTCAGTCTGCGTATGTAAACTCATTCAAATCCACATCTGATTCATTGCCTCACTCAGAGGCTCTCAGAGCTGCGTCTCCACCGTTGCTCGCGCTCCCTCGTGATGGGACTTTGGCGGTTTTGTTGTCGAGATCAGATAAACAACGAGATAACACGGCGCAGTTTGTTGATTGGAGAGATGTTTTGCACTCCTCCTCTGTGTTTATTGTAGTTTATCTCGTATGTCGTATGTGACTGTCGATATTCCCGGTCGCGTTTCGCAACGACTCGTTCCAAACTACATTAACTGCGAGCGATACTCGGTCGTTCTCTCTTGAGAGTTTCTAAACGCAGGTCTGCTCTGTTTCACTAATCGTTGAACAACTTGCACCACCAGCTGAGCGCGTTCTGTCTCGTAGTCAGTCACTTTAATGGAGCAATTCTCTCAGCAATCCTCACTTTATGTGCAGGCAATCAGGTCCCGGGTTTGCATTCGTGACTGTGGGCTGTTTCGGCTTGCAAAGGAAGTGTAACCCAGGCGGAGGTTACTGTACGTTTCAGGCTGCAGGAAAACGGGAGTCTCCTCATCAGCCCGGAATTCGGTTCAGTTTTATTCCCCGTCGAACTCGGCAGCTTTTTCCGCGCCTGAACCAGACTGACTCACTTCTGGGTGTTTCAGCAACCCGCGCGGGGCTGTGACTGACGCCCCTGCGAGTGATAATTGGTATTTGTGAACCATATGTCAGGAAAACCGCGCTCGTCTTGGCGGTTCCCTGTTGCCGCGTTCATAAGCTGAAACACAATACGTTCACGTGTGACTGTGACTGGTGTGTGACGGGATCGGCGAGTCGGCCCGATCATGCGAAAACTCTTCAGGCAGAGTCGATTCGAGCACGACCACCGACTCGCGGCGGCGAACGTCCGTGTCCTCGCGCTGTCGTGTGTCCACAAAGTGCCGCGAGCGGAGCCTGGAGGAAGTGGGAGGCGCAGGTAGTGATGGGTGGTTTGCTGATGCATCGGTGCAAATCCCAATTTTGTTTATGTCCTAATAAACCTGTAAATATTTGTTTATTTTTTATTTTTTCCCAGCGGATTGTGAGTCTTTTGCAGCACAGAGTGAGCACGTTTATCGTGTGAAGGCTGTGTGTTCTGGCTGGCTTCAGAACAAGACAAAAATAAAGTTGGGGGGGGGGGGGTTAAACACAGTCACACTTGGAGCTGACTTCTGTTCTGAGGAGTGTGGCTGTGAACCCTGACAGGTTCATTTCCGGCAGCCATATGGTCCAAGTCCTCAACTGTTAGTTCATCGACCTAATCAGGAAGCGCACGGAAAAGCGTCTGTTCTTCGCAACATTATTCTGGAAAAACAAAGAAAAAAAAAACAAAAAAAACACGTTGCTGCGGTGACAACAGGCCGAGTAGCTAAAACGAATACACGACTGTTTCATTTACGTCATCAACCGAGCCGCGCGTGGCGCCGCTTGGACGCCGTCCGACCGACCTCTCACGGTGGCTCCGTACCTTCGGTGTGATTGTTCTTTGATGGTGCGCATTAGTGGACAGCAGTTAGTCCATCAGCAGCGCTGATTGCCTCAGATCGCTCTTCCCCCATGAAGGATGGGATCACTGTTCGGTAGGAGCTGCCTGTATTTGTTACCACTCCGAGTCATCTCCGCGGCGCTGCGAGGAAGTGAGAAATGATGTATGCCCCTCTCTCTCGTCGTGGCGAAATAGCCCGAGACAGTGCAACTATTGCAATTATTCACTCCATTGTGATGATACTGATGTTCGCGCACTTTTATTCTTTGTAATCTATGATGCAATACTTACACAAGGTACATCAATGAAACATTACACAAATGGGAAAGCCAACAAGCTGTGTGACATATGAATATGCTGATGAGTCGGCCCCGCTTTAATATTTTAAACGGTTCGGGAAGATGCTCAGTCTCTCCCTTATTTTTGGGTTCCCCCCCCCCCTTTCCCCTCGCCCCACAAACAGATATGTCACGCTCTGACAGAATCAGGTGAAATAAATTTGAGGTGACATTTGGCAACCCCCCAAAGAGGCTCCCGCTTCCCCCGTCTCGCAAGCGCGGAGGCGCGGCCGGGGTCGGTTTTCACCGGCGGACGACGAAGCGCGCCGCGAAAGAAGGCCGCGCGCTCGGATCAAAAGGGAAAGTCGCAAGAGGCGGAGATCTGCAAAGTCAATCCTCGCCACCCTGTTTCGCTTCGGATACGCCGCGCGATAAGGTCCGCGGATCGATGCGCTGATAGACGCGGCGACGGCGGCCCGGGTGGTGACGGGCTCCCGACCGCCGGGAATCTTCTGATTTGTTGCGCCGTTACGGGGACGGCTCTGAGAGCCCGGAGTGGACCCGATAAACAACGCGGGTGAACGACGTAACTGGCAGGCGAAAAAAAGAGGAGAAGGAGGTGTGAGAAGGAGGCAAAAATCCTCAGCGTTAACACAGCGACGCTGCCATACTCTCACCGGCACTCGCGTGTTGCCTGATGCTCTTGTGGCACATGTGAACCTGAAACGCTCTTGTCAACACAGCGCCGTGCCCTCGTCTCCGTGGGTGGATGCTCGAGTGTCCATCTCTGGCCTTGCCGCCTCCAACGCAGCCCGCTGAGCCTTCGTGTCAGAGTGCCTCGCGGTGACGGTCGAGAGGGCCGACAGGCGGGCTCGGAACCAAAAGGGTTGCTTGTCCTCGTCCCCGGACCGTCGGCCGCGATGGAGGTGACAAATGCGAGAGTCACGGCTCGTCAGCATCTCCATCCTCGCGAGCACCTCGAGCGAGGCCGCCGAAACTTTGGGCGCTCCCCTGGCGCTGCACTGCGTGCGGCTCGCCGCCCCGAGTGTAGAATAACTGCAGTTCTGCTGAATCCAAAGGAATAATCCCTGCTCAAGGATCAATAAAGTATCGTAACCAAGTTAGTTCCGCAAAGTTTCTGTTCCCTATGAATAGTAGCTCCCAATCTCAGCGGTTGCAGCGTATCATAGCATTTTCTCAGGCACAATTAAGTGCACTTGGCACTGTTGTTGTTGGCTATATGCTATTTATGACCGTCCAATTAGGGGCCATCTCTCCGCGAAGGCATGCAAAGACATTTCAGACAATAGTCCTTTCAACTCCGTGGCCTTCGGGGAAGGCTCTTTGCCGTTCCTACGTGACGATGCCCCCGTGTGTAAAGCGCAGTCCAGAATAAATGGATTTCCTACTGTGACATGGAGAAACTTGACTTGGTCGGCGCAGAGACCGTGACTTCAACCAAATTCGCCCCCTCTGGGACGACGGGAAGCAGTCTGGGAGCCGGGCCCGAGCTGCGCGACATCAATGCCCATCCTCATTAATGTGTTTAACGGTTTTAAAAACTGCATGGAGCGCCTTCCCTGGAGGCTGGCGGAGCAGCACACGGATGGCCGCCGTTCCGGAATGATATGTTAAACCGGGGCTACGATTCATTGCTCGAGTTAGAGTGCAGTTGGTCAGCGTGCCTGGAAATCGAAGCAGAAGATTGTGAAATTGGACGATTGTAATCAAAAGAAAGCAAAGTTAAGAAGATGTTTTCAACCCTAACCTGGCAAAATCAGATATTTATCAAGTTATTCACAAAAAAACTGAGTCGTGTAGCGACTCGAATGACTTGAGTGTATCGTCTTGAAGCCCACAAGATTCCCGATGGATATCAGAAGCCGTTTCAGGCTTGACGGGCCTCCTATACAATCCCTTAACATGTTGTGCACCGGTTTTCACACGCAGACCCCTCTCCCCCGTCCATTCTCCTGTAAAAAACGGGAACGTCTGTTTAAGCCAAAGCTCTCGCTGCTTCTTCCTGCACATAGATTTCATTATCGGTTCCACTTATCCGTGGACAGTTCCCATATCCAGAGGAAGCGATCTATTTTGTGCTCCCCTCTTAGAGTTCCCCGCTGCTTCGCTAAAACACCATAAATCACAAAGGTTCCCTCTCCAGAGCTCCCTCGAAGAAACCGAAACCCCACCGCTGAAGGAAAAACGCATTGAGCCGAGCGGCAGGAGATGTGTCCACAAACGCTGTTTTCCTCGCGAGCCTAATGGAGATTCTGCCGCTACTGGCACCGGGCCATCAAGAAGAGAGAGAGAGAGAGAGAGAGAGAGAGGGGGGGGGAGACAGTACCCCCACCCCCCCCCGAGCCACCCCCGCCTTCCTCCCTCCATCCTCCTTCGCTCTCGCAGGCTCCCTCTGTTCTTATCAGCAGGAGGGAGATTGAAAGTTTCAATTGGGTTTATCGCATCAACTGTCCAGACTGACATTCAGCGGAAGGTCTGGCAGGATTGTCATGGCTGAAGGAAAAATTCTCTCTAAACAAAGTTGTCGAGCATTTTTGCCGGAGATGAATTGTGGAGGTGGCGGGATGATTTGTCGGGCATGAAGCACCTTCATCACGTTGTAAAACGCAGAGTCGCTTGCTTGATATCCCACAACTGGACACTTGTACTCGGATCATTTCCAGAGAACGGCATTCATTGGTCCTGTCTGGTCATGGCTGCAGGTTGTCGGTGGCCATGCAGTCATTGATGACATCGTCGATATCACAGTCATTAGCTTAGCTTAGCACTCCGTGTTGCGGATCCTGTTTCTTTTTGCTTGTTACGTGCCTCATTGTTAACACCTGTCTCCGTTCTCCTCGAGTGCCACACCTCCACCTCGTCCTGCCCAGATTTGGTCCCCCCCATGGCCCACACCCACTTCCCATCGGTCCACACCTGGACCAATCCGCTGGTGATGTTCAGAGGGCAAGGACATAAAAGCCACCGGCAATCAGAAGGAGAGGAGGCGACTTTGTGAGCACAAGTGTTGTCTCAATTGCTTGGCATGCTGCTTGCTGCTTGACTGTGCCTCGTCCTAAAACAGCAGTTGGTAGAGAAACATAATAGCTGTAGAGCTGTGATTTAGTTTTGAGTTAGTCTGCTGAGCAGTTAATTGTCCCATCGTGTTAGTCCTATGTCGTTTTGAGTTTAGATTAAGAGTAGACTTCGATAAAGGCAGCCTTGTGTTGGGATAGGCTGAGGATTTTGTCTTCTTCTTCTGGTGCGTTTGGTTTAGGATTCTTTTCAGTTTTGGCTTTATTGTTGTAAACAGCATCTCTACCCCCAACACAGTTTTATTTTCCAGCTGCTGTTTTATTAACCTGACTTGAACTTACAATCAATTGCAGAATTCCTTTTTGTTACATCTTCCAGTCCCACTCTTTTTCTTTTTTTTGCACCCTTCAACCCGTTTCCCCAAACGAGCCGGGTCGTAACGTTGCTGAAGAAGGTCGAAGGACAGATGCTGCTACGTAGGAACGAAAGCTTATAACAATGTGCCAAGAGCGAAAGTTGGACAACATCTGGTTTGGCAGTCGAGCGATTCACTTGGACCTAAATGTCACCGCGCTTTCTCGTGGATGCATGGAAATGAAGTCGGCTTCCCGTGTCAGTGGATGTCGGTCGGTGCGGCAGTGTTCACACATACATGCAATCACACAGCATGAGCGGTAATCGCTGCGCGCCATGTGCGGCCTCGCCGACGAGAGCATGCGAACACTTCCGCTCTCAAAATAGCAGCCGTAAATTGGAAAGTTTGGCCTGTGAGATGAAGCAGCCTGGTGTGCCGATGCTGTACCGTGCCGTGTACTTTCTGTGCCGTTAACAATTTGCGCTTCAGGTTGCATTTGACCGGCCGAAGATATTACAGAACGCTCAAAAGATCTCCGAGCCGTGCAACATCAACGCCGCGGCTTTTTTCTCCCCTGCAATTAACTGCGAGGCACTTGGGGCCGAACTTGGCCAGAACATTTTGTTTGAGCTACGACGCCCCAGTGAGCTCTTGTAATAATCGCACGGAAGGGCCTGAACCAGGAAGCTTAATGATCCTATCTCGCCCCGCAACAGGGGGAGAGACGGTGCCGCGGACGGGCTCGGCCTCTCGTGTTCCTGAGTCGGTCTTGGTTCATTTCGGAGGTGGTGCTTAGACTCATCGAAGGGTTTGTTTCCGTCTCCGGTTCTTTATCAGGGAATAAAGTCACCACTTTACCGTACCCTCTTCTCTGTTTATGCAGCTGAGACACCGTCCACCAAAAATGCTTCCCAACATGATAACGGCAGCGTCACCAGTAAAAGCTGAGCTGGGTTATCCTTTGTTTTTCAAGGTAAATATGGGTACGAATCGAAGTCAAGTCGCATCGCGTTTATCTGAGAATAAACGTCTCTCCGTGTGTGATGAATATTCACAAAGGGTAGCGTGGTGAATAAACCGTGCGTCTATTTTAATATCGAGTTTGCACACACAGACATAGGCCACGGTGGCTCCTGACCCGAAGGCGGCTGTTTACCTGCTGTGATTGTCTCGCTCCACCTCCGCTCGCACCTCGCATTGATCGTCGTCTCGCCAGACGCCTTCTGTTAAGGTGGCTCTCCGAAAGTGACTTTAACCTCCTCGGGTGTCAAGAAGGCCGCCTGTTGGTTGTAAGACGTTTGAAATTTCTTATTCTCGTCAAGTCGTTGGAGTGAGTGAGAGAGAGAGCGAGACGGACAAAAAAAAAAAAGAAATCCATTTTTCCTTCAGATGGAAAAAGTTCGAAAAAAAATTAGTATTACTTGAGTAAAAGTTATTGCAAGGACACCGAGTGGACTTCTTTGAAAAATTACTTTGGGAAAATAAAAAAAAATATATCACTCTGATTCATGGGCGACCGCGAAGAACATCAAGAAGACAACCTCACGGCATCATTGTTGTTTATTTCTATTTAAAGACCGGTCCTAATGAAAGAGGAAATGAAACACGCGCAGTAATTGGTTTTAAAAATAGTACCGTTAATTTCAGGGTCCCTGCTTTCCTGACTGGTTTTTAATTTATATTTTGCTGTGGGGTTTTTTTTTCTCCTTTTCGCTTAATCTATTCCGATGAAATCGGCGGTTGTAGGATGTGCCGTTGTCTTCGCGGGGCCCACATAAGGGTCCGGGCCTGTCGCAGAGCTTTTCCTCGCCGGCAACGTCGCCGCGGCTGCTTCGGCGTTAATTTAGGGAGCACCTGAGCACATCCGTCAGCTCGGGAGCCAAAAAGCCTCCATCGGGCCGGTGTTAGAGGTGTAAAGATTTAACTATAACAATTCAATTTATCCCCCGCCCCCCCCCCTCCCCTCTCTCTGCAGAGACGCTGTACATCATAAAAGATGACATTCGGCCCGCGATTCAGTTGGACTCACTTCAATTTGAGATGATTTATTTCCCCGCCTCTGAAGTACAGCGGCTGTGTAAATGTAAAAAGCGGCGGACGCCTGAGGGGGGAAGCCAGCCCGCGATGGAAATTGATCAGCGGGGCTTCAAACGGAGAAACAGATACAAGTGTTGCGCTCGCGCTCGTCCTCTGCTAAGTGCGGCTCCCCTTCATGTCACATGACGCGTGTGTTTATCTGATCCGGTGTTAAAAGGTGCCGTCAGACCAGAGTAGGGTTCAGCTTTGGTGCAGACTAAAGCGTCGATGACTCCTTTCACTTCGCCTGGTCCCTGTTTACATTGGCCGCCTCTGAGCCGCGCTAATAAGGCCGAGCGGCACGTCGCCATGACGACTGTGCACACAGACATGGCTACAGACCGAGATGAGAAGCTGTAAATAATTAGAAGTAAACAGTGAAGGAATTGATGGATGTTGGGTCGTTTGTTTTTTTTTGTTTCATATCGTTTGTGTTCCACTCAGTGCAAACGATGGAGGCTCACAATGTTGCTGCAAATTGAGGGATGTGTTTCGCTGCACTTCATTGTTGCCTTTAGCAGGCTGACTGTGCTTTACGCGGCACGTCTTATTCACTGATTCACCCCGAGCTAAGTCTCCACTGAGGCAAGACGAGATTGGGGGGGGGGGGGGTGAGGTGCCAACCTCGTGTACACCCCCTGCCTGGCCGCCCTGCGAGTACCTGAATCTGTTTTCTCTTTTTTTTATATGTAAATACTCAAGCAAAACACTGCAGTGGGACACTGCGTGCATTTTTCTTGCCCTCAGTCATTTTTAAAGGCGTGTAAAGAACTGTCTTGACCATATTTGGAGAATCCTTCCGCTTCCCTGTGGGGGCTTCAGGGCACATAGACATGCACTTAACAACTGCTCTTCTAGTGTCACCACTCCCCCTTAAAAAAAGGGGAAAAAGTAGCAGGAAACCATTGAGTGAGCGCAACCTTCTCACCTGGGTGAAACATACAAGTGGCCAATAAATCCCCGAAACTATTATAAAATATTAGCTAATCTTTTTACAATTCACTATGACATGGATGGGGATTTTTTTTTTCCAACAGGTGCATTACTGCTCAAGTGCCTTGGGGGCCAGAGATTAGCTCCTGCGCCAATGCATGACTGCAGGACTGAATGGATAATGCCACGAGCGCGAGTATTACTGTGACTGGCTACTATGAAGTCGGCAGCAATCTGAATGTCAATATTTAAGCTCATGCCGCCTGTCCCCGGAGCCGATATTTTGCAGATTATTAAAAAAATAATGGGAGGCTGCGGGTTTGTGAACTCATTTGTAAACTCATCACATTTATCACGGACAAGTGAGAGTGATCAACTTTCCAGTCTGTCAACAAATCTGCCCTTCGGCAGCGTACGCAGATGGTGGCAATGCTATTTTTGTGTACTGAGCAATGAAATAGTGTGGGTTGCTGTTTTTTTTTTTCTTTTCTTTTTTTTCATCTCAGGCTGACGGGACATTTGGAGAAGCGATGAGAATGTCACCTACTCAACCTCCGAGATGAGGTGCAAAAATTAAGGTGGCAAAAGCCAACATGACATGCTGTTCTCACCACTCGTCAACTCGTGTCAAGATGCCCTTTTGGCAAACACTCACACGACGCTCAGATGATCTGCTGGGAGCTGCAAAAAAAAAAAAAGTCGGAGGTACTCGTTCTGGTTTGGGAGGTTTTTTTGTTCACTGGGGTTTTCGGTCAAAATGAAAGTAAAATGTTTGGTGCAATAGTTTGATGCCGAAAGAACGAATCTTTTACGTTTCATTCGTTCTTTCTCGCAAGAAAGGTCAACTTGTAGACAAAAATCGGCGCCTCTGTTAAGACAGTTGTCGTCCAAGCGTTTTGCGTTTAAAAACCAGCGATAAAGGTGCTATGTGCTGTTACAGTCGGTTACAGTCTCTCAGAACTGAAAGCGAAATCAAAAAGTGCCCCAATTAAAGCTGCCGACTGACTTCTTCTCCCGTCACGTTCCTCCTTTTCAGCTTTCGCGTTTGCTCTCCCGGAAGCGTTCGGTATGCGCGCTTGTACCTCCGACTTCTAATCAGTCATTCGGACTGATGAGCGAGCCGAGCTTCATGCTGATCCAGGCGGGAGGAGCGCTCCAACTGTGACTCGCGTAACGCCGTGTCTGGGCCAGGCGAGGCTGACTTTCACTTCCAGTGCGGGGAGGAGACTCGGAGTCGCGCTTCCTTTTTTTTCTCGCGGCACGGACGAAGGCTGGAAACGCCCAGACTGACCCTCCAACTTGAGAGAACTCACAGTCAGTGTGTTAAACACGCCGCATGCAACAAATAGCTTATCAGTTGATCGACAAACGCTCCTTAGAAGCTGTAACGTTACCTTTTCCCGCAGCACTTCAATCACAGAAGCACCCTGCAGCTGTGGACACGGGCCGGCCTTAACACCAGTCTTCAGTGATGCACAAACGCCTTCCTGTTTACGACATCTCAGAGGCGAGTCGCTCTATAGAAAGACCTTGACGAAGTGTTTTTAACTACCCTGTCCGATGATTGCTTCAATACGGAACAGCTGTCCACCAGAAATACCAGCACAAATCACTCATTAATCACCCGTTTGCATTAACGCTGCCACCCAGAGGTGGCGGAAAAAGGTGCCTGTTTGAAGCTTTTATTAACAGCTGATGTTGACGATTAGCTGGAGGGCCTTTGTAGGTGATTTTCAAAGTTCCGTCACATTCGGAGATTATTACCAGCCTAACCTGCTCGATAAAAAAAAAAAAAAGACACGCGGTGACGCAGCGGCTCCGTGATGGATTAACTGTTTCTTGTTTTTTTTTTGGGTGGCGATGCCAAAGATAAGGAGACACAACTCCGACAGAGATGGGATCACAAAGCAGCGGCGGCGTTGACAGCGTCCCCGTTGTCCCTCACATAACGCATTCCTGTCGCAGGTCTCAGACTTACCACTTTTGTTCCCGTCCCCAGAGGTTGCCGCTTTTTCCCACCGACTCGCGGTAGAGGACATTGTCGGGACGCGGCAGCTTATACATGTTAATGCTCCCTTTTTCCTATTCCACTCCGGTTAGATTGATGGCTCAGCAGTGGTTCTCATTGATCAATCAGACACAATCTGCGTCTCAAATGAACCCCGGCCAGGGGGATTGTGCGTTCTTCCACGGGAACCGCGTCCCTAAGGGTATGACAGTGTGGCGCACCGCATCGATTGTTCCCAACTTATTTGTGTAAATACTTTGTAACCTTGCTGATTTATCATCTGCATTTCGACGCCGGCGCCGAGCGAGAAAACTACAATGGACGTCACGCTGCCGACTGACGTGGGCTTTGGCTGGTAATTTTCGTCTCTGCGGTCAAGGCTGGAGAAGGATTACGGGAATGATGAGAATTAATTATGCATTTCATCAGCGTGATGGATACCGCACGTTCGACTCCAAACTATATTTCCCCCGAGAACGGAAAAAGGAGCCGGCTGGTTCCTCGCGCGAAATCCTCCGAGAAATGCTGTCAGTTCTGAAGATGAAACTTTGCGGACATTAAATAGAAAAACAGTAATGTGACTTTCATTCCGCGGCGGCTCGCGGAGAACGCTTTGCTCTCAGTCGACTTGAGCGCTTAGCTCCGGGTAGACTTCCAAAAAAAACCCTGCGTTTCCGTTTAAAGTTCATCAGCGACGTTCAGACGGCGGAGGAAACTTCAGTGACTTCCTCAAACGTTCAGCGACAGAAAGGAAATTCGCCCCCTGTACCTGAGAGGTTCCATTCGTGTACCGATGTTTACTCGCGAGTGTTTATGGGCCCGCGCGGTGTTCATGAGAGAAGGTTTTGTTCGTCGGACAAAGTGGACGGCTCCGGTTTTATGGGGTAGACGTAAAGACGGAGCGAATTCAACACGCTTTCCGGTAAAAGACGAAACAATAAAGTCCTTCAAGAAGTCAATCACTGAGTTAACAATCAAACAGAAGGAATGTCTGTTCTCACTTTTCGACTTTTCTTTACACATCAGCAGTATGTTTTTCTTCGACCTTGCCCTTCAAAAAAATAATCATATAATTTGCCGTCGCGGAGCTTGTTGGTGAACTCGTACAAGCGCCCTCATGGTAAAGGTACCGGGTGTAATGTACCTCGCGAGAAATAATCGTCAAACTCCGTAGCAACAAAGGTCGCACCTTTCCACACAAACAGAATTGTGAATTTAAATGAGAAAGTTTGCTTGTCATTGTACGCTTTACCTTGAAGTTAATAGCGCGATCTTCGACTTAAAGGAGGCGTCAACAGCAAAATAACAACAACGTGTGTGAGGGTCACGAGAGCAGATGGCAGAGGAAATTACACCAGCACACAACAATGGTTCGCTTGTCTATGCCAGAACGCGTGAGGCACACCTGAAGGGAGGAAGAGGAGAAGCGAAGCACTCCTGAGAGTAATAAAGCAGTATTAAAAAGTAAAGTACACGTGCGATAGCAACGGCTCGAAGATCGAATGAGATCAGAGAGGCGACGGAGAACGATCGCCCGCTGAGTCCAGGTTTCTGCCGCGATTTGATGAGTCCCTAGACTCAAGTCCGTCCCAAGTCAAACGGGTGAAGACGTGGCAGCAAGCTACAGTTATACATGTCAAACCTAACAGGTTTTGGTCAACAACTTTGAGAGCAACGTCACCTACGCTGCAAACGTTACGTGTATTTAAACAGCGCGAGGACTGTTAGGAACCGGCTGACGGTGCACAGTCGGACTTCACCGCGCTGCTAAGATGGCCTCAATTAGTCGATCAAATTTGTTTTGCCGCTCCCTCACTTTTGCGGGGCCTCCGGCAGCAGCACTTTAAGTGTTTATGCAAACAAAGTGTTGCTGTCGCGGTCCAGGAGATTTCCCGCGCTTGCCCAGGAGCGCCCGGCGCCGCTCGCTCGCTCGCTCGCTCGCTGACAGATTCATGGCGGATCCGGAAGATCTGAGATGCCTCGCGAACGATCAGCCAGCAGCTGATCGACAGTTGGCTGTCAGCCACCGTCGGGCTGCTACATTACCACAAAGCAAACAAACCACTGCGAAACATGTTTAGACGTGTAGCAAAGCGTGAAGCCCAGAAAGCAGCCCGGCCCCTAAATATCCACGTGAGGGCCTTGTGTACAGCCGCGCCGGAGGAAGCTCGCCTTTTGTTTGAATTTCTTCCTCCCAATCGTCTTTTATCTTCCGAGTTCACCAACTTTTTTTTTTTTTTTTTTTTTTCGTAGTGACCCAATTTCATTTCCTCTCCATCAGCCCTGGCAGTTGACAAATGCGGCGGTCTCGTGTGGAGGAGGCAGGCAGGCAGGCAGGCAGGCAGGCGGCGGCGAGAAGACGCTGATGTTTCCCGTCGAATAGAGAGAGAGATCCACCTTCGGGCGGCGTCAGCCCCGTCCTTATTTGTCATAAGTGTCCGCTGTTTCCCATGGCTAAAGACAAAGGCCAAAGAACGTATGAGGAACATGCATTTTTAATGTGACATCCTCATCAAATTCACCACAGCGGACTGAGCGGAATACCAATGACGCTTCATTCTTCCCCCCCCAATTACGGAGAGACAGTGTAACAATATGAACATAAGCTGTGAAGGGCACATCTGTTTCGAATATGACGAAGCTTGAACCGCGCGGTCCCCCCTCGGCTCGCGCGCTCCCCTGCGTTTGGTCGGGCGAGCGCGAGCGTTTCTCCCGGAGATATTCGAAGGCCTTTATCAGCCGGGGGCGGGGGG
>JASSRZ010000002.1:11327143-11359423 GCA_032164315.1 Malacoctenus gilli | reverse complement strand
CCCCCCCGCCGGGGGAGAAACGTACGAAATAATCCGCTTAATGTCACGGCGGCGCTATCTCCTCGCGGAAAGCGATGTCTTCGCTGATGGCGGATAGCACGGGACATAAAGCCGGCGGTTTATCGCGGCCCCGCCTCACGTTATTTATGCGCCGTGACACGCCGGCGCATGCAGATTTGACCGGACTCACCTTTATCTTGTCGCAAACATGCTGACCATTACTCGGCGCCCCCCGTCACTCGACGGCGCCCGAAATGTCACAGGAAGCGGCCGGATCGCGTTGGGCCGGCGAGCGCGGGAGCCCACCGCCCCCCCCCCCGTGCCGATGTAAATAACCCGCGCCGGTCGCTAAACCGCAGCTTTCCGTCTCTGATGCTCTTCCTGCAGTGGCCGAGCGGCCCCGCACTCCATCATTATAATGAGGGGAGGCGCAATTAGACAAGGTCTACAATGGGGGCTTTAAATGTCACGGCGCAGGTCCTGACATTTCTCTGTTTGATATGGAATCGGAAAAAAAAAGGGGGAGTGGAGTTCACAGGAAAGAGTGTGGGGGGGAGGGGGGCGGGGGGGGGGGGGAAGACTAATCACAACTTCGGAAATAACAAATTCCTCCCCGTCACAGAGCTCTGAGGGGAAGACTGAGGCTGCATCCGAGACATTTCTGCCCAACTAACGCTCTCAGATTCCGCTAATGAAGGGATCCATTAGGGTTGTTCAGGTTAGTAATTAACCCGCCGAGGTTAACGTGTCGACGACGCGGCTCTCGTGGCATTTTTGGAGATAATTGTGTCAACAATCAGACACACAAACACACACACACACAAAAAAAAGACCAAACTTTCACTGTGGCGTGACTGGAAGGAGCCGCAATTACCAGCAGGACGGTGGCGGAAAAGGGAAAGACGGAGAAGTTTACTCACCCCGCAAGCCTTGAAGCGGTTTTTTTTTTTTTTTACTCTCCCGCAGTAAAACAAGGCTCCCTCTCACCGTCTCGGCAGTAAATTCCGGCATTGTTGGTTTTTATGCCTCGGCGAAATATTATATTATCGCGTCAACCGGAGATGGACAGATGACGTTATCTGAAAGCGGCCGCGTCAAATAAAAATGTTTATGCAGGGGGCTTTAAAATCACAGCGTGCCAGCGGTTGATGGTTGGGGGGGGGGGGGCTGGAGGGATAGGAGAGACTGTAGACAGGTGAGTTTCTATCATAATGATGATGTGCTCCTCGCAGTAGACATGTTGGTATTCAAGTGAGATACGGACTGCGAGTCGCTGCAGTTGGAAATCTTTATTTTATTTTATTTTTTTCTTGCGTCCTGTAAGTCTTTGCAGCTAAACCTGTCAGGGACGACGCCCGGACGAAACGAAAACAAAAAGCTGCGCGGTTTATTTACCCAGCTCGGAGTTTCGCCTCTGTTTATCCGCAGCCCGCTGTTTGATCACGGCACACAAATATAGGTTCGCTTGTTTGGTCGGGGATAATTTGCAACTTTTGTCATTTTTTTTTTTCCCCAGCACGGATTCAACTGCTGGGAAAAAAAAACAAAAAAACAACCCTAATCCAGCTAATGTTCCTTATCATTTTGGATCTGCAGATGACCGAATCACCTGCAAAATGTGGTCGCTCGTTCCACGTTCTACCTTTCAACCATATTCAAGTATTATTAAATCAGGTGAGGACCTTTTGTTTTTGTTTATTCAGTCAAAGGAGCCCTATTATGCTATTTCGACTTTTTTTGACAATTCACAGTGTAATAGTGTAATAGTGTTGAAAGCTCAGTTTTTCACTGACGTCACAAAGGGGGGGGGGGGGGCTCAGTGATTGGACAGCTTCTCTACGCTGGGCGTGTGGGCGAACTCCCAACAACTGTTACCAGCAGTTAACCAATCAGAGACGTCCTGCATCTTGTAGGGGTGGGGCTTAATGCGGAAGAGCCTCATTCTGCTTGTTTCTAAAGGGGGGTCTTATAGGGCTGAAGGAGACGATCGAGATATAATGAAATACAGTGTTTGAGAAAAAGAGCTTGATGAATTTCTGTCATTGTGGACTTGCATACGAAGACAAAGACATCCAAAATGTGTAAAATTGGGCCACTTTAAAAACCGACCAATCACCAAACAGACATGGTTGAGTCTTTATTTCCCTCTTTGTGAGCAACCAGGTTCAAAAAGCAAAGTAGAACCTGTAGCGACCCACCGGACAGATGTTTGCATCAGTAATGCAAACATCCTGTTTAACTTCCTGTTAACCCTCGATGTGGAAAAAAAGGACGTTTTCCACCAAAGAGTCGATTTGTTTGGTTCTAATGCGACCGAGCTGGATGGAATTATTTTCCATCAGCTGAGGTAGTTCGCAGATATTCAAAGCGGTGACACTTAAAATCCTCCGAACGCATCCCCGCGTGCTGGAGCGACGGAGGCGGCGCGGCGCGGCTGGTTCATCCTTTATTTACGACGGTGGCCTCACTCACCAGTTCAAGTAAACAGCTGGGAGAGCAAAGGGGACAAGAAATCTCCGGAGTGATTTTTTTTTTTTCTTTTTTTTTTTTTGCAGCTGCGTGTCACGACGGGTCAACCTTAAAAAGTGGCCACGCCAGGACCGAGCGCGCGGGAACAGCATGCTCCTTTCTGGTACGAATGTCAAAAAACAGGCTGTTGCCGTCCTATCGCTGGCAAAGCTAGTGACCTTACAGTGGATGAATTACCATCCCCTCAGTGCCCGGGCTCCACTCTAATAAGCACGGGATTGTTCGCGAAAAGGGGGGGGTTGGAAGAAAAAAAAAGCAGATAGAAATCCATTTGTAAGTCTGGGTTGTGACTATGAGCATGGCGATGAAGGCCCTGAGTGTTCTGCTGCGTTCAGATGCGAGTCCCAGACAATAGAGGCTGTGTTTGTTCTTCCCCGGGAAGTTTGAGAAGGACAGAAACGGGGAGAAGAAGAAGAAGAAGAAGAAGAGGCAGAGGAGAGAGAGAGAGAGAGAGAGAGAGGGAGAGAAGAAAAAAAAGGGGGAGGTCGTCAGCGGAGGGGATTACGCATTGTGAGAACCACCGGCTCTCGCGCCCGCTATTGTGGTGCCTGAATTGCTTTCCAGTACCGGGGTATTTAGTTAAGCAGATTGTGTCTCCTCGCGCCCGGCGACGATCTCTCTTGGCGGCGGCTGGCGACAAGTGGCCTGAGGGACGGGGGGGGGAAACGCGCACAAACAGGTGGGTGTGGCGGCGGACGCTGTGTGCCTCTTTGCCGGAGATGCTCTTTTGTCGGGAGATGATTAAATGCCATTCGACACATTTTTTTTTTTTCTTCAGGGGAACGAGGGGAATCTCAGGGTTTGTTGCATGAGAGCAGGACTGAGGGCCTTTCTGTTCGAACGCTCAACAAAGCCATGAATTCTTTGTGTTGCGTAAAGAGATGAAAAATCTACAGAATTCTTGCATTTCTAAAGATGACAGCTGATCGTCGGAAGGCTCCTATTCAACTGTGGAAGCGGGGCGTGAAAAAATCAAGACAAATTGAGAAATGATGATCAACAGCAAACCGCCGACTTAAAAAGGTTTGTTCAAAAACATTTGGACATTAGTAGATTTATGGAGAATCTATAGGCAATTATTTCTTTTGATTTTTCTATGACGGACTGTTGAGCTGATCTATAAATAACGCGCAACCCCCCACTTGCTGTCACTGTCGTGACTCCATCACAAAAACTCTCAGGCTGCATTCAAGAGCGCGACAGAGTCCTGCGACTGATGACATGTCTGAGTAAACATTGTGGCTCAGCACTCTATCGGGCTCTGTTTGGAAAGTACGTTTGATAACTGTTATCTCTAAAGTTGTTGTTATTGTCTAATAGTCTTTGAGAGTTTTGTGGCCGACTTTTCTTTTTTTTTTTTTTCCCCTGCCATAATTAAGTCTTTATAGATAACCATGTCTAGTTTAAATCCACAGATCCTGGTTGTTTTTGTTGTTGTTTTAAATCCGGCTTTAATAACAAGGCAGCACCAGTTAATTGTTTTCGATGAGAAGGGAAAAGAAACGAATAACGCAATGAAGTCTGATTGCTGAATTAACTCGGGTTAAAATTCTCCACATTTTTTTTTTTCCTCCCACTAAACAGCAATAATTTCCACTCGTGCGCACAAAGGAAGTCCAACAAATGACTTTTAAACAAGTCAACGGCTGTATGACACCCCTGCTGTTGTTCCCGAATCAGGAAAACTTGAGCTGCATGTCAGCCTTGCTGTGTTACCGAGACGAACTGTAAACAAGCACGGTCCCACGACAGGCTCCCGAAAGACCAATTAAAGGAGGGGTTGTTTTTTTTTTTTTTCCTTTTGGTTCCGAAAGCTTGATTCGAAGGAGTGAACCTTCACAGATGACTTTGCGCTCAAGATTTTTAAGTCAGAGGGAAAAAAAGGACCGCGGTCTATATATAGCTCCGCCTTTCAGCCCCTCAGCGTTTCCTGTATTCAATTATCCCACTTAAGACCGAGTCTGAAGAGCCACGCTTGAAAAACAACATAATTAATGCTCGTATAAAGTTAGCGTTACTTAGCAGTTAGCGTCGGCCGCGCGTATTGATATTGATGTGTCAAGCGCAAAGTCAAGTGGAAGCGGCTCGTACTTTATTGCCACGTCTCCACATTTGCGTTGGCACATTAGACACGTTCTAATAGCATCCTGGAATCATTTCTACAAAAGAGCCGCATTTTATTAGCTTTCAACGCATCACAGCGGAGGGAGGGATGTGGTGGTGGTGGTGGTGGGGGGGAGTGATGTGACGGTCTCGGCGCATCTAGTGCTTAACATTGTGAGACTGCGGCTCATTGTCAGTCTGTCATGTGGCCGAGCGGCGTTCTGTACATACGGGCTTGCAGGAGGTCTGCTGGAAATGGGGAGGAAGGCCTATTAGAGGTAATGAATGGCTGTCAACCACAGGGCACTCGCCATGTTCTGCATGTCATGCAGAACAGGAATTTTCTTTTTTGAAAGGAGAAAAATTGACCGGAGAGTTTAATGATTTTTCTTTCTTTTTTCGAAGCATTTTCCCACTTCTGCTGGTTCATTCCCTCAGGAGACAGAAACCTCCAGCTCATAACAGAGGCGACGTCGTGAGAAGAATTCACAGCGCGGGCATATATGTACAGTATAGGCGTGTGTGTATGTTTTACGGCGCTTTTAAAACCCAACTTTGGCCATTCACCATCATTATCAAGCGCTATCCGGATAGCTGTCACACACGGACATGTGTTCTACCAGCTTCCTGACACTTTTTCTATTTACAGACCTGCTGCTGAGAGCTTGTTGTGTTTTTTTTTTGTTTTTTTTTCCTTTGGCATGTTCATTATATTTCCCAGAATTTCATCACTCATTTCTCGGAAGCCTCATCTCGCTAAATTGGCACCTAAACATCTGTTGACCTGTGCCTTATCCCAGCCGCGCACTGATACGCTGACGTGCCCGGGGAAGATTTTATTTATTTATTTATTTATGTTTTGGTTTTGTTTCTTTCCTTCTTTTTTTTTTTTCCAAGGCGGAATCCTTGGCATGTTTGGCAGCTGAGGCGCCGCTTCCTGCTCGCGTCATTCGACGGGCTGTTGTCTGGCTTTGGCTCAGGGCGCTCAGTATGGGCACATGCTTGGCAGCCCCATGAAAGACCATAACAGCCCACGATTCACTGGCCACTAATTGGAATGTCACTCCGCGCCGCTCGCAGACGCGAGCGCGGCCTGTAAAGACATACGTGCGCGCGGCTACGTACACTTCTTCACGTCGAGCGCTAGAATTGAATTTCCGAAATAAAAGCCCGCTTCGGTAATTGATTTTACCAGCTCGTTACAAATGGCTCTTGACAGCTAATTTACTTTTACAAGATTAAACATGAACATTATGAGCTGTTAAAGCATTAATACTGCAAGTAGTCTCTCTGCTGAAACAACTCGGTGTGTTACACTCTATATTTTACGTCACATCCTTCGCGAGGCTAACCATGCTAAAGAGGCGTGTCCTTGGGCTTCAGTGCTGCACTTGAGAATAACCCTTTGAGCACTCCACTCGTCTGTTCAGACTTTGCGCGACACTTCATCAAACTTTATCCTGGCAGCTTTTTCCTTTGACAACTAAGTCGAATATTTTACCTTTTTTTTTTTTCCATTTTCTTTCTAATAGAGAGCCCTCGTTTAGCGCGGCGGCTACGTTCCGAGAAGAACCCGCGAAGTCGTCAGCTTCATTGTTTCCAATTGTTATGCAGCTATGTGTTCCGTAATAGCGCCCTACTGCTGCGTAGCTTCCACCTTCTCTTTAGCATGTCCAGAAGTTGAACTTTTTCTGTGATAGTTAGCATCTTCCTGCCTGTTGGACACGTCCGCAGTTGCGGAAAAGAAATTTACCGTATTTTCTGCACTATAAGGCGCACCGCATAATAAGGCGCATAGGATAGACGTTACAGTAGAGGCTGGGGTTACTTTATGCATCAATTAAATGGAGCTGCGCTGAAGGGAGTGTCAACAAAACAGTCAGATAGGTCAGTCAAACTTTATTAATAGATTACAAACCAGCGTTGTGACAACTCTATTCACTCCCAAAATGAATAAACAGTCTTCTTTACTTGGCGCAGGTCATCTGGTTGCTTCCTCCACTTCCGCACCATTGATTCATCCACGTTAAATTCTCTCGCTGTTGCTCTATCCCCGTGTTCTACTGCGTGAATGATCGCCTTGACTTTAAACCGCTCACCCCCCGGCTGGCCACGGGCGGCAGCGGCAGCCCCGCTGCAGAGGAGCTACCCGCTCTCCATCGTCGCCGCCACGCTCACGCTGGCGCTGCTCGGTCGCCGCCGCCTCGCGCGGTCATATATCCTAGCGTGAACCGCGCGCTTGAAGTAAGCAGCTGCTTACCGTAGTTGCGGGACCTGCGGTGGCTCAATATTGGTCCATATATAAGGCGTATCGGGGTATAAGGTGCACTGTCAGCTTTAGAGAAAACTGGAGGTTTTTAGGTGCACCTTATAGTGCGGAAAATACGGTACTTATTTCAGAAAAGATTAAAAAAAAGAATTGGTTAAGATTAAGTATGGTATATTGAAGATTAAACAAGATCTAGGAAACATTAAATAGGACTCAGAATAAATGAGGCATAACAAAACAGTCAAAGGTGGTTCAATCAGGCCCAGCGAAGTTCTCTGGAATTCAGCGAAACGCCTATAGTTTGTCATAAAGACTTTGGTCCCATCATGGGGCTTTGTGTGTTGTGTGCTGATATTACGGTGTCAGAAAGAAAGAAAAAAAAAAACTTAATTAAAATGGTTCAGAGTTACAGCTGTGACTTCTCGCTCTCGCTACAAGTGATCCCACTGAGTGCTGCTGTATCGCTCCAAGAGTGCTATTAAGTCAGGTTCAGGATTTCACGCCTGCATAAATATAAAGCGTTTGTGCTGCTTTTTTTTTTTTTTTTTTTTTTGCAGCAAATGACTTTGCGAGACAAAAGTCAGACAGGTTCTATAGTTTCGAGCCAGACACACCAACGCAGAGATCATCCCTTTTGAGCGGGGAGGAAACTCTGTTTTGTGCTGGGTTTTTTTGCGACCTCGGATGACAAGCCGGCTCGTTGACATGTGAGCGCCGAGTTGACAGTTGATGGTTTTTGTTGATGGGGGGGGGGGGGGGGAGCGCCGCGGAATTAATTTGTGTTTACATAAAGAAGACGGATGACTTTGTTAATGTTCGAGTCTCGCGAGCTTAGCTTGATTGTCAGCACCAGATAATGCATCGGTGTGGTCCGCACTCATTTGCTTGTCTCGTCTGACTTTTGCTGTCCTTACACTCTTGACCCTGATCTGGGTGTGCAGCATAATTGGCGCATCGATTTGACTCATGGTTTGTCAGAGGCATGTGTGTCTCTGTTTTCCATGTCTGTGGAGACATTGATCTAATTAGAAGTCTTCATTAGTCAGCTGCAGAGTGCAGTGTCATGCTTAAGGAATGATGCTCTGGCTCCGCAACCCTCCCCGTCCACCCCCCCCCCCCCTTTCCACCCTTCGAAACACAAAGCAGAGCCTTGTCTGAATTCAAAACAGGGGGCTGTTTTTCAGCTGCCTGTGCAGGACTCGGCAGGATGCAAAACAAAAACGAGGGGGGAAAATGAGAGCCCAGACAAAGAGTTTGTCTCTCTTTTTTTTTTGGGTGTATAATGTCGTTTTGTTTGAGCTTTTTTCTTTGTCTGCTTTGTGCTGAGATTGATTTGCGGCCACCGCTAGCGATGATACAGTGCTGTCGTCCCGAATCTTTCATGAGCGGCTCCGGTCCTTTCGAACCACTGCTTTGATTTTAAGCGGCATTTAACTACCAGGATTAGCGTACGATCATGCAAATGTCTTCAGTTTTTGGTTTATTGCTTCGTATTCTCTTATGCAAAGCTACTTAAACGCTTAAAATGTGACACGCAAACATTTTTTTTGGGCTATATGTCTCAAAAAAGTTGAGGAAGGTGGTTCAATTCCCCATCGTGCCCTTTCCATATGTCGAGGAAGGCACTGAACGCTCGATTGCACGAGCACCTTGGAGAGCAACCTCCCTGCTGACGCACGTGGGTGTTAACACAGTCCAGCTAAGGCGAAGCGGTGGTTCAAGACTCGGATGGTGGAAGTTGAGAGCACAAAGAAAATTTTCCTTTGTCGATTCATCGCTGCTTTTAACGCGCGTCAGATGTACAAACATGACGTCAAAGGCATAACTAGACATCGTAGTCAAGAGGGGGACGTGGCAGCAGAAAAAGGCGCCTATTGACCGTGACATGTGTGACAGGAAGAACGAGCACCCGCTCGGTTGAAAAGTGAAAAAAAACACCCGGTGACCCGCGCTGTGATTTCAGGGCAGCAATGTGTTTTCCATTAACATATATGCACTTCAATGCAGAGGCTTAGTGGGGTTGCAGCCCGAGGCAATGGCTACTGTTCGGCGCCCCGACTGTGTGCGCGCGCGCTTCATGTTGCTCCCACTCGATCTGAGGAGCGATCGCTGCAGACGGAGCTGCGGGCCGTCTCCCGTTAGACGCTGAAAGCGCCAATCGCACGCAGACAAGCCCTCAGAACTTCACCGCCGAAAACGTGTCCAGGCCGAATGAGTCACCTTTTTCCTTTACAGATTGGCAGCTTACCTGACACGGATGTACTTTACAAGGATAGCATTTCTGGGCAGCGGCCATCCGTGTATGCAGTTTTTTGGCAAAAAAACCCAAAGTTTTTCATTTTTTGGCCATGCCGCGAGTATCGGGGTTTTTTTTTTGCAAAAGTGTTTCTTGGGCTTTTCCGGGGGGTTTCGGCCCCAAATCGCCTTATTTTTTTGCACAGGATAGCATTTCTGGGCAGCGGCCATCCGTGTATGCAATTTTTTTCCCCAAAAAAACCACAACGATCATTTTTTGCCATGGCACGGTTGCCGTTTTTTGGGCTTTTCCAGGGTTTTTTGGCCCCAAACCGCCTTATTTTCTGTACAGGAAAGCATTTCTGGGCAGCGGCCATCCGTGTATGCAGTTTTTTTGCCCCCCCCCCCTCCCCCAACAAAAAGTTTTCAATTTTTGGCTATGCCGCGGGTGCCGTTTTTTGCAAAAATGTTTTTCCGGCTTTTCGGCCCCAAATCGCCCTATTTTCTGTCACTGAAAAGCGCTCAACTGCTTTAACTTTCTTTACTGGGTTTCTTCCACCTGTTTCTCAGAGGTGTCCCGTTACCCGTCAGCTGCTCTGTTTGTCTGCATTGTCATTATGCAGACAAATTCAGTCCCAACTAACTTTTCCAAATAAGTCTGTAGGCACAAACATGAGAGAGAGAAAGAAAAAAAAACAACCTAAAAGCGGTTATTATAAAGCCATCGCACCTGCTAATTTATTCTTTTTCGGCAGGCATAATTTGAGGAGCCTTTGGGGCGTTCGTAGCCCAGGGGCCCCCACTTATATCAGGGCGCCCCTGCCCATGCGTGGTCTCATGGAAGTGAAATGTTTAAAGTTGCCACCTGCCGGAAAACCGCCTCTAGACATGTCCTTCAAAGAGCTGCTCTTTACATTTTAATTGTTCCAGGAGGCTGCACATCTCTATTTTTACCCAGAAAAGAAAGTAGAATCTCTTCTTGCAAATTCACCTGCTATTTTTTTCCCCCTCTCTTTCTCTTTCTTTTTTGCTCAAGTTTAGCCAGCTCGGCTTGATTAAAGTCCACGGGTACTTTTGCCAACTCTGCAATGTAATTAGCTCACTTAGAATTTCACATACTTTCTTCGGTAACAATAAAAAGGCAGAATCCTTCTCGCACAATGTATAATTAAGCACTTTTTAGATTTTATGTCACTCTAACAGAGACTTCAATTTCACTTCGCAATCTCCGTGCACTGCTGGAAATCTGTCACCGCCGACATTAATTGAATTGTAAACTTTTATTCCAGAGATATGACCACGCATACAAACGCACTGTGACCCGGTGGGATGCGGCGCTTCCCTGGATCGCGAGTCTCCGTGCTGGCGAAGGAGGACTCGGCCACGCGGGAGCAGTGACGTCTCCGTCTCCTGCCCACTGACGATGGGCCGCGCTGAGGAAATGCACCGACGGACGGTAAAGATGAGCACGCTGAGTGTTCTGGCGGTGGTGACGGTCTTCTTGATGATCCCTGGCGGGGTGCTGAGCGATACGAGAGCCACTCAGGGTCTGGACACCCAACAATTGGCCCAGGGGTCCCCTCAGCTGCACCGTCGCCTGAAGAGAGGCTGGATCTGGAAACAGCTGTTTGTCCCCGAGGAAGATCCCACTCCTCGCGTTATTGGCCAGGTACCGCTTTATATTGAACGTCCGCCATGTCCTTGATACGCTGCTTCCCTTTTGAAAATGCATGTTTTTTAAGTTACCAGAGAAAAAGGATGTCCTCCAGCTTTCATTTACCGCTTTTCTCTCTCCCTCTTTCAGCTGAAATCCGACTCTGACCGGGGCGAGTTTTCCATCAAGTACATTTTATCCGGCGAAGGCGCCGGGGACGTGTTTGAGATCGACGAGAATTCCGGCGAGATCTGGACGCGGAAGAAGCTGGACCGCGAGGAAAAGGCCTTCTATGTACTTCAAGCCCAGGCAATCAACAGGAGGTCCAGCGAGCCGGAGGAACCCGAGTCCGAGTTCATCATCAAGGTGCAGGACATCAACGACAACGTCCCCCAATTCCAGAACGAGCCGTATGTGTCCAGCATCCCGGAGATGTGTCAAGTTGGTAGGTTGGAGAAACAAAGCGGAGGCTTCTTGTAGTGCTAAATAGCAAGATTGGAAGACACCCGGCTGTGTTTAAAGGAACAGTACACCAAAAAAAAGACCCTCAAGACAGTTCGATCTGTTTGTGTGCAGTTAGTTTACGATCAAAACACCTAGAACAAACGAACACATCGAATATATTTTGTTTCATGGTGAAAAATCTGATATCTACTGGATGTACGACTTGCTCTTTTTGTGAGCATATTTGTACTTCATAGTTGTGCGATTATACACACTACTGATTACCGTCTGACCTTTTTGTGATGCTACTTTGCAATTATTGTCCAAACAAGTTCCACCGTTGTTCTGTTTATGAACAGAAAGTCCAACTTTTGTTGTGGCGCAGAAGAAGAAACAAAAACATCATGATCCCTCAGGGAGCTGATCCCCCCTGAAATTAAATCTTGACTGAAGATGATGAACAAAAGGTTATATATGAGTGCCTGTCATCTGTCCCCATCCAGGAAGTTAAAAGTATTGCGTTTCATATCGTGGTTCGGGGAGCCTTTACGGATACATTTCTTAAATAATGTTATTAGAACCACTGCCCTTTCATAGCACAAACATTACCATTTCAATTTATATGTAATCTGCTTTCGCGGCATAATATCTCGCGCGTAATAAATCACAATGTGTTTGACTTGGAGAGGGGAAAAAAAAAGTGCGAGGGGAAGGCTGCGGAAAAGCTTGGAATCCGTGCCCGCGTCCAACACGGCGAGCTCTCTGGGAAAGGTTGGGCGGAGGAACGAGGGAAAGATGCCGTCGAAAGCAAGGTGAGAACAAGGACGCGGTCAGCGTGGAAAAAGGGGAGTAAGTGTGAAAGATGGAGAGGTAAAGCTGAATGAGTGCGAAGGAGAGGAGGAGGAGGAGGAGGAGGAGAAGAAGGAGAAGCGGGGAGGGGGAGGGCGGGTGGATGATGGGATGCAGCCACGGGGCTGGAGAGGTTGTCACGCACACCTGCACAACCTCGCCCGAGCCGCGAAAGACCAGCCGCTGCCCTCCCCTCTCCTCCTCCTCCCCCTCCTCCTCCTTCTCCTCCCACCAATCCCTCAATCTTCCTCGCGCCTTTTTTGTCAACAGCCCTCCTCTTCTAACCCTACCGCAGCGTCACTCGCTCCCCCCACCGTCCTCCTCCATTTCCGCTGCCCACCCCCTCTGAGCCAGACAGACAGACCCTGCGGGACTGAGGCATAATCACTTTATTTCCCCGTCGACTGGAACTGCTGCCCGAGCTAACTCCGGCTGTGTGATCCCCCCCCCCCCCTCCCCGCGCCCCCCCCCCCTCCCTCCCTCTCTCTCACTCTGTCCCCACCCCCACAGGGACCACAGTGGCCCAGGTGACAGCCACAGATGCTGATGATCCCATGTTTGGAAACAATGCCAAGCTCATTTACTCCATCCTGCAGGGGGAGCCATACTTCTCTGTGGAGCCCAAAACAGGTAAAATAAAGACGGATAATAAAGCTTTTAATTTGAAGAGCTTTACTTTCAATATGGATTTATTAGTGAGAGAGACAAACGCTTGAACTTAACACCTTTTTGGGAAGTTTTTTGAAAACAACTGGCGTGTCTTTGGACGGTTTTGGTCTAAGACTTTGAAAATCGCTTTCGTTTCCATAAGTTTATCTCTTTCAACAACTATTGACCGGCGCGACTCCTCTTTAGGCCAACAGTTAAAGTTCACCACACCAACGGAGAATTGATCCGGCTAATGTCCGGGAAACGTGCGCTCACGCTGCTTTTCCTTGTGTCACACGTGGGTCAGCCAGCGCTTCCCACACAGATCGTTGACATGAGCTGTGAGGAGTCGGGGGAGGACATCACTGATGATGAAAAAAAAAAAAAAATGTCCACAGATTTAAATGCAAATAACTGCAGTATGTAAACATTGGGGAGGTGGGTGGTGAGAAGGGGCGGGGAGGGTCTGACTTTTCACAGCTATGGGTTTTTTTTCGCTGAGGAGATTTTGACTCGGAGCCACAAACAAGTTGAAGTTTCGCTGGTGGCTCCGGTTGACCTTTGACGATGACTGTGGACAGAATCAGTGTTTTCCTGTTGCCGTAGATTTGGTAGTTGTTGTTTTGCTTTTTTTATGGAGATCAATACAAAAAAAAAAAGCTTTGCACTACTGGACTTTTCGCACCTCGACCAATCCTGAATACACTTGGTGTTACGTGCTTTATGCTGTGGTTCAATTCATTTACTGAGAGGCTTGCAGAAAAAAAATTGTATTGTACAAATGCAACATTCAGTCAATAAGCAATCAACCATTTACAGGGCACTCATTGGAAAACTTTGAGATGGAAAGGTTCAACCCGACCACGTTTCGAGACTTTGTTACTTTTCTGTATATTTTTAAAGTAAACATGGCGTGTCAATAAAATCCAATAAAATATGTCTAAAAGTGTTAAAATAATCAAAAGATTCATGAATTTCTAGCTTCAGTCTGATTGGCAGAACATGGACTGACATCCTTTTTGGCTTTCTTCCATCGTTGCCCTCAAGAAACAGGAAGTTACCATATATAGTCGCCTGCTTGATTGAGGGTTGAGATGTTGATCTCAAAGGCAACAAATAACAGATAAACTTGCAAAAAAAACCCCAACCTAAATCTTTTGATCTTAATTGTTTACTGCAGCCTCCAATCTGGCCAGACAGAGGAAGCATTAAATTTGACGGACTTCTTAATATTTCCTGTGGCGCTGATTAAATTTGAAGATTTGACATTTATTGCGGGGCGGTCGGACTGCACAAAGTGCGCGGCGCTCTCCGCCACTTAACGGCAAACTTTGTTTACTTCCATTTGAATAAAAAAGGCATAAAGAACCACCCACAGCAGCGTTTGATGCTGTCTGAGTGAATCAGTGTCCCTGTCCCCTGTCCCCTGCCCCCCCCCTCCACCCTTCCTTGTCTTTCCCCTTCCACCTGCAGGGATCATTGTAACGTCCTGGCCAAACATGGACCGTGAGGCCAGGGACCAGTACCTGGTGGTGGTGCAGGTGAAGGACATGCTGGGCCTCAGCGGCGGCTACTCCTCCTCCACCACGGTTACCGTCAGCCTGACGGATGTCAACGACAATGGCCCCACGTTCCAGCACCGTGAGTCATTCACATGACTCACAGCGATGCAAACGCTGGGCCACACACACACACACACACTCAAACACACACGCTCGCACACACCCGGGGAATCGATGAAAGGGTACGAAGCATGGCGGGCTGCGGGGACGTGTTTAATATTATACCTACGAGGTATTTATTTGATGGCGCCCCTCCGGTTCGGGCGGGTGGGTTCGCCCTGCCGGCGGCGCGGTCGGCTGTGCGCGGCGCGGTTTTTCAGCCCCGGCAGCCCGAATTAAAAAAAAGGAGACAGCGGAGGAACGAGACGGGAGGGGAGCGAAAGAGACAGGCGGCGGGGACCGGGGAGCCGCTCTCCGGCTCATCTGCATGTGCACGTGTGCCACACACCGGATGAATTTAATCATTCACACATGAAAGGACATTTGTCATGACCTTTGGAAACAAACCCGGGCTTCTCGGCGATAAACCTCACTAAATGAACGCCGCGGCAAGAAATCAATTCCATAGGTGCAGAACAGCAAAGGATGATGCTTTGAACCATTAATGCGGCATTGGCATTCTTTGCAGGTCCGACTGTATCTTGTGGACTCTGTGTTCAGACAAAGGGCTCTCATAAATATTGCATGGCCACACTTCACTTTGAACTCTGCCCTCTGTTTTGTCACATAATTACAAATTATTATCAGCGGGGATTATTTTTTTTCGCCCCCCCCCCCCCCCTCCTTCTTAGCAGCAGCTGGTTGCTTGTCGAGTCCCTCCCAGTTGTGGCAGCCGTCCAAATGGAGTCACTCATACACACAATCGCACTTTCTCATCTTCTTATTAGAGTTAGGCTTGGATTATAGGGAGTTGCCACAACTTATCTATGACTCGCACAAATTGACCCTCCACCACAATGTTCTCCCCTCCTTATCACTTTACACCCCAGCGCGCTCTCCTGACTCGCTATTAACAGCTTACTGTCATCCCCGCTGCACATTATTTTCTTGTTTTGGTGGGAAAACTTTATTATTATTGTCGCCGTCGTCGTCTCTCTGAAACGGAAACCGTCTTCCCGGCCCGCCCTCGCTCGCTGCCCGAGCGGTGGACTCGATATCCCCCCCCCCTTTGATATTCCGTGCCGACGCTCACCTTCTCGGGCTAATGATGTGGGTGACTTTTAAAAGTCTTTTGTTTCCGACAGACCTGTACACCTTCGCCGTGCCCGAGGACGCGGCCGCGGGAACCACGGTGGGCAGGATCATGGCGGTGGACGGCGACATCGGCGTCAACGCTCAGATGACCTACAGCCTGGAGGATGACCTGGAAACGCCTGCCGCGTTCGTCATCAGAACGGACCCGGTGACGCAGGAGGGCGTGATTCTCTTAGACAAGGTAGATCCATTTCGCGCGAAGCGTGTCAAACCTGCTGTGGGCTGTCTGCGAGCCCCTCGACTGAGAACAACCAGATCCGAGATCAGTTCCCAACAGCTCAAAGCTGCAACGACTCTCCAAGCTACGTAATTATATTGATGTAAATAAACTGTGTTTGACTCCTCCGCAGAGACGGGGAGCGTAAATGTCTTGCTTTTCATGAGTGAACCACCAAAACGGATTCACCATGACCCAGTAACTCCATCTGTTCTGCATCAAAGGAAACATGGGGAGACTTTAGAGATACAGCCAAATCAGAGGGGGGAAGAAAAAAAAACACAGACACAATTAATAAAGATTAGATGAACGATATTGGCTTGAAGTATTCATTTGAATGAATGTATAGGAACTCAAAGCCCCTGAGGCCCAAATGGGTTGGTCCAGTCCCTGGAAGGCCCACCTGTTGGACACAATGTGTGGTTGTGTTTTTTTCGGTGCATTTCTACAAGTGGAAACCGCTCCAATTCAGTATCAAACCCCATCCTAATGTTCCCTTCTTAACCTGTTGTCGAGTTTTTTTCGACACTCTTCATGCTTTTCCTTGGAGGTAGATCGCGGCACTAATTATATCACAAACCAACATATGCGCCTGTCTGAGTCATTCCGGGAGCGTGGTAATAGTTTGCATTCTGCTTCCCTTTTTCCTGCCATTGTGACGTTAATCAAAAACACAGCGCTGTTTTTTTTTTTTTTCTTTAAGTGCATGCTTACAGCTGGCCGCTTATTGACATTGACTGAACAAAGCCCACATGCGGTCTGAGTCACGTCCTGCTGATGATCTTCGGTGGAGTACAAGTCGGCGAAAAGCCGACTGAGGCAGCCGAGACACTTTAAGCCTGTTTAATGACGGTAAACAAGCCGTTCTCTCCGTGAGACCGACTCGGCGTGTTAAAATTCACCGCCTCTCCCCTCCCAGTCTCTGGATTATGAATCCAGGAGACGCTTCGTCATGGCTGCCGAGGCCGTCAACGACCACGTGGACACGCGTTATTTACCCCTGGAGGAGTTCAGCGACAGGACAACGCTGAAGATCGTCGTGCTGGACGTGGACGAGCCGCCCGTCTTCCTCCTGCCGCCGCAGCCGCTGCCGCACGAGTGGAAGGTCCCCGAGAACGCCGCCGTGGGGACCGCGGTCGGCAGCGTCAGCGCCCGAGACACTGACACGGTCAATAATCCCATCAGGTAACGTGGAGGAATGGCACGTGCCAACCGTCATCCACGACTGGTATGACAATGACGATTGGGGGGGGGCGGGGAGCAGAGGGGGGCACCCCACTGGTGTGGGCCATACATCCATGGACGATTTCCTCCACAGGGTGAGAAATCGGCCCATTTCAGATAGCGTCAGTGGCTCGCTGCTTCCATTCTTACCCTTGATCTCTGGATACCCCGTACACGGTCATATTTATCTCATATTACTTTAGTAGGAAATGAGCCCTGCTGAATAAATCATGACAATATTTTTTTATACCTCACAGGCTTTTCTATCTATCGCCGCGGTATTATCACAAAGCGACGTGGCCCGGACGCGGGAATGTAATAAAGCACCATGCGAGGTGGCATATGGAATTGAGATTTGCGGTCATTTGCAAGTGGGGCACGTCGCCGAGGAAGCGGCAGCGCTGCCGGTGCTTGTAGTCCATCTCGGCGGAGCTTAAGAGTGGCAGGTGCCGCATATCATCCTCAGCGTCGCGTCTATTACTGTCCCAACGGTGACAGTGGCTCATTGATTAATAAATACGGGCTGACATTTTCGGGGGTTTCCGCAGTTCGGGTAAATATGATTAAGTTTCTCTGTGGTCAGATTGGCTCGGTTCCCACGTTGTTATCGGCGAAGCGGCTCCCGGCAATGATTCATCACTCTGGAGCTCTAATTCACTGTGGTGTTCTAATCACGTACATTAATAAGCGTTAAAGGTACGCTGATGTGAAAGGCCTATGCAAGCATATGCAAACACTTGCTTCTGTTTGGAGTGTTGTCAACAGGTTTACCAAACTGAAATTCGTGAATTCATTCAAACAAAGCAGGTTGCCCTTATATCAGTGAATGGGAAGATAAATACATAACAAAGGGTATATATGTCAACGCTTTAACGCTTTGTTTAATGGTTTTCCAGAGTGTTAAAGGGTTAAAAATTAAATAATCTGACTTTTTGATCTCGATAGTTATAAAATCACTCAAGCATTGCGTCAAAAATGATTCTGAATAGGTCTCCTTTTTTGCTACGATGTGACGCTACCACAGATGTCTGGATTGTTCAATGCTTGATGCAGCACTTTCATAATATACTAAACACATTCAGGCTGTGATACATGTAGCTGCAATCACTCATAAATTATATCCTGAATGGCCTAAAAAGCAGTTCTGATGAAAGCCTGAACTTTTGATTGTGTGAAATGCGAAGAAAACTTTATTGAAAGGCCAAAAAATGTCCTCCGTCAACCAGTAACAACAAGAGACATTGGACGTGCAGGTGCCAAAAGACATTCTCTGTAACTGGCCGTTTGCGTCACTCCAATGCAAATAAACAAACAAACAAAATGTTCTTGGCCATATTTGAAATGAGTTACGTGATTACTTGATTACAGTGACTGAATAAAACCCCACTGAAATGATAGTGTTCCTGTCGTCGTGTGACGTTAGGACCGTGTTGTTCCACAAGATTGTTGCTGCCTCACACATGCTCGTGTGGCTATACTCGCTTTGTTGGATATCCGTCAACAGTTTCCAGGAAAAAAAAAAAAATTGAGCAGTTTGCCTAATTAATCTCCCGGTGGTATCGCAGTGTTTTGTCTGCCCAGAAAACAACCTTGCCTGCTAAATGTGCTTCTCTGTGATTTTTCTTCCAGATATTCCATTGACAAAAGGAGCGATCCCACAAAAGCTTTCAAAATAGACCCGAACAATGGGACTATAACTGTCGCGAGAGCTTTGGATCGAGAGGCTGCAAACTGGCACAACGTGACGATTGAAGCCAAGGAAACAAGTAGGAGAAGCACCGTTTTGACTATGTTCAGCAATGAGTGAATGAAACCTTCCAGAACGTGCTGATCGGATTTTGTTTTTTCACCATTTCCTTTACTCGATAGTTTGTAGTCGCCGAGTGAGGCTCGCTTATCCACCCATCTGTTGATCTATCTTTGTCGCGACCTACTAACTCTCACCATGTGTTTGGGGTCGAGGTGAGGGTTAGTGAGACATGGCGTCATGGCGGTGCTGCTCAGATGTCTCTGTAACCTCCCAAGGTCGTTTTTCAGAGACCCACCCCCCCGGCACCCCCACCCCGCAGGCCCTTCCTCTCGTAAATAAGAGACACGCTCCGTCCGGCGGGTCCTGGTCTGACCGCGCCCGAGCTGCCTGCAGACGGTCCGCCTCCAACACCAGCGCCAACCCTGACATCCAAATCAAAAGGCTTGTGAAACATGGCTGCCTGTTGGTTGACTTCGAGCCCCCGCAGCCTAACCCTTTCACAAAGGCCACCCGGAGAAGAAAATCCCATTGTGTCTGCCTGAATAAATGATCTCAAAGCTTCAGTCACGACCAAAGGTTCATGATCCCGGGCGAGCGCGGGGATTGTAGGTTGAGGGATTTATGGGGGGTGGTGAGGGGGAGGGGGCTTTATCTTACTGCTCAGCTCCCCCTTCAACCATGAAGGTCTGCAGCAGCACCTGCGCTACATCTGCTGCTTGTTAGAGAGCAGAGATGGTTTCATGATCCCCCCCCATTGCTGGGTCGTTCTTCAGAATCTCTTGAAGGCCATCCGACTGCTGCTTAACTTTGGCTCCCTGAACCCTTCCAATCCCGCCACCAGCCCCAGAGCCAGGTGTTCCAAGAACCAATCAGGACTCTTTGTCTTGAGTCCAACCACCTTTCTAAATGGCCGTGTCCATCAGGGCGCTGCTCGTATGACAGTGGAAGTAGTCGTTGAGGTCCGCCAGTGGGGTTTTTCCACCTACTTACTGGAAGGCCGATGGAGGCACCTTGTTGTCTGCCAGGATAAACTCCGACTGCAGAAACTCATTGAATCACCACTTGAAGGCGGAGCTCCTTGGTGCCAGAGTTTCGGGCTCCCTCAAGGGGGATCTCAAGCCAACAGTTGTCGAACTTCACCATCCACAAGTTGTTTCGACTAACATTTTCCTTTCTTTTTAACTATCCACCTCTTGGTTGTTCAATTGCTTGTTAAGTATGTTTCCCTTTTTCGAGCATTCACTGTATTTTCTCAAGTATTTTATTTTGTTCACTAACCCTTTGTCCCGCGCTGTTTATTTCCCAAAATGTCTATTTTCTAATGTTTACAAGAGAATACCTTTAACATTTTAACCATCATTCCCAGTTACTTAGTGGTTTTAGACAAACAAATCGAACCAAGTTGTTTTTTTTAAATCTTTATTTGATTGCCTCCATTTCTGAAACCATTTGAAAGACTCGGGGATGTTAAACTTTCCCAACCTGGAGTAAGTGGCGGAAAAAAAGGTTGAGAAATCCCCGACAAAACTCCTAAATTCCGACCCGCGATTGACTATTTCTCACTGTTCAGTCAATTATCTTGTTTTGGTGAAAGCTGTGTGAAATTGATGCCCACTTTTTTTTTTCTTTGCCCCGCAGTCTTGATGCGGTGACGACTAAACATTTATCAGTCTTAAGTGTTATTCTGACAGAGCTTTTACAAAGCATTTATGATACATGCGCCCAGTGGACTCCAGCGGATGTCTGTCTTCACTACTGCAGCCCAGAACCATTTATCCTCCTCCGTGGTGGTGTTCATCAAAGTGCTGGACATAAACGACAATGTGCCAAGGCTTGCAAGAGATTACCAGCCATATATCTGTGAAGGGACGCAGGCGGGAGAAGTATGTATATTATGATGCACTGATGTTGATGATTCATTGTGGAGCTGAGTGGCAATCCAAATTTGCATGAATGTGATTGGTCAAATATATATGAATGTAGCTTTTAAAGGTTTTTATAATATTATATGTCATAAAAGCGCTTTTTCTTTTTTTTTGGGGGGGGGGGCATAAATATTGCAGTGATCCCCAACTTTTTTTTTTTTTTTGGCTGAGTTTTTGTGTCAAATTGTCGCTGCGCCCCCCTCCAACCCCGTCCACCACCGTGACCACTCACCACCGCCCACCCCCACCACGCACAGCCACCGCTCCTCAATTGATTCAGTCGAAATGATTTAATCACAACGTACAAATGGAGGTCTTCAAAATAAGAGCAATGAATCACGGGCCTGCTCTTGTTTAGAATCCAGTGGGTCCAGCTGCCCTTCGCTTTAATGTCCATTAATAACCCTGACCATTTCAAATCAGGCAAAGCTTGACAGAGTCTAACTGTATGTGTTTTAGTGGGTGTGGGACCCCCTTTAGGAGGGTGCAAGAGGGGCTCAAGCTTTTACCTATCCTGGGTTTTCAAAATTACTATTGTAAATTTCAGACTATATACCAGAATAAGACAGTTTCAAGAATGTCAGGTTGCTCATGAAACTGTTCATTGCTTTTATTCTGAAAGTTTCTCTTTGATGATGTGACGTTTGTGTGTTTGGCTTCACTGTAATACTCTGACAAATTTAGGAATGAACATGTGGGCCAGGGCAAATGTGTCATGTGTTCACTTTGAGCATTTGGAAATGTTTCTGTTTAAATTTTGCATGACTGCGTGTCCGTGCGCGGCACTCATGTTATTTTGCTTCGGTGTCTCTCAGCTCATTCAGCTGCTCAGCGCGGTGGATCCAGACGACCCCGCGGAAGGACACCACTTCTACTTCTCCATGGTCCCCGAGAAGCACATCAATCCAAACTTCACTATCAGGGATAATCAAGGTTGCAGATAATTACACAACAAGGCATATGAATGTGTCTGACTTGGAGTGCGTATTCCTAAGCAGGTCACGGCGGCTTTGTCTGGCTCACTCCCGAAGTCGAAACTCCTTTTATCTGCTTCAACGTGTTTGTTTGTTTTTTTTTTAACTTTGTTTTATTTTATACTCGGGTGAAATGACAGTAGCAGTGCAGGAAGCCTTCAGAATTACTAGCTCGCCAGTTATTCTTCCAGAAACAAATCTCTAAACAAAGTGAAACTGCTTCCCCGGCTCTGTGTCGCCCGCACCGGCACCGAGGCATCAATACGGCTCCCTGAATGACCAAAAACTGTGTTCCGAGGTCATGCGCTGCTTCTTGGGTTGGTGGCGCGACTTCGCGAACATGTCGCCGGTTCATGGAGGTTGCAAAACTCGGCGGACTTTTCGCTGCGAGGCGCTCTCGGCACTTTCTGTGTTTCCCTTTGGAGCCAGCCAGCTTTCCTGCTCCTCCCCATTTATTTCCACTCTTTTTCTTATTATTGGTAACTGAGCTTAGGCGCTGTTGGCGGGAGTTTGCATCGAGACATGTGAGAGTTGCATCGATCTCTTCCTCTCGCTCTTGGCATAAAGACAAACAAGTGAAATTTTTCTCCCGAAAAAAAGACCTTTCTTGCATTTTTTCCGTGTCGAAAAATAAAAACTCAGCTGTATGTAAAAGATATTTCCATATCATAGAAAAAAAAAAAATCGACCGCAATGCAGATTTCTGTTACGACATTAATCAGCCTGTGGGCCAGTCTGACTGATTTTGCAGTTGTTACAGACTGGCTGGAAGCTCAGAACTCTAAATGCGAAACCTTCAGCATGAACCAAAAAAAAATAATAAAAATAACGCCATGGTGGAAAAAAACCTGACTTTTTTCTGTGAGAGGCTGAAGGCTGTGGGTTAGAGAGCGAATTCATGAAGACTGAAGATGCTGCACTTACCCAAATGACGACAAAAAACCAACCCGGCACAGCTGTCGAACCACAACCTGCAACAATGCGAGGAACGGCTTCTAATCACATGAATCCAAAGTAAGATGAATACGGACGTGTTGCTTGGAACAGTTCATGCAATTCGAAGCGCGCGTCCCGCGTTCCGAGACTGAGCCCTCCTCCAGCAATCTGAACCGTTGTGGTTCCGGCGCCGCCGCCGCGTCGACTCGCGCTTTTTTTTTTCCCAACTTCTGGAGCAGAAAACCGGGAGCGAGAATTGAACAAACAGTCCCGCTAAAGTCTGCAGCGTGTCTGAAGGAGCCGCGCCGCGAAATGTATGCAGGTGCAAAGCACGGGTGGTTAGCCACGCAAGCACAGCAGTCCAGTCAGCAAGCCGAAAATGAATAATGAATCAAGGGGGGGGGAAAGCACATTTATTAAAACGCATTTCCATACGCCACGAGGCTTATTTGACTTTAAAGAAGTTTTCGTTCAGTGCCCTGATGAAGTCCTGCAGGAGCGGCCCGCAACCGAAACAAATTTCTCCGAGTTCACTCATTCGCGCGCGACAATTTGATTCCACGAACTGTCGCGGCCTCTCGGAGAGCGCCGAGATCGGCTCCGGAATAACGTTACGCGTGTCAGTTCACTTGTTATTCTCCTTATTTGTTGGATTTCCCCCCCTCCCCTGAAACGCGAGCGGCACTCGCTTCGGGTGCCAGCGTTCGCGTACTGAAAATGACAACACCCCCCTCCCCCCCTTCCTCTCCTTCAGACAACACGGCCGGCATCGTCGCTCGCAGGAGCACGTTCACCCGCAAGGACCGCACCCACTACCTGCTGCCGGTGGTGGTGGCGGACAGCGGCGCCCCGGCGCTCTCCAGCACCAGCACGCTGACCATCAGCGTGTGCAGCTGCCAGCCCGCCGGCCACTGCCCCACGGGAGGGGTGGAGGCCCTCGCCCTGTCCATGGGGGTGAGCCTTCAGACCTTGGTGGGGATCCTGGTGTGCCTGGTCACACTCTCAGGTGAGCCCACGCAACGTCCGCACGCGTTTTCCGGGGCTTTTTTTTTTTCTTTTTCTCGACGCCGCTCCTGTCTGGCGAGCCGTCGCCCCGGATATCTTCAAAAGCAGGAGCACACTCGCATTTATTAAAGTTATTTTGGCGTTGGGTCTCCTGGAGGCCCCGCAGTCAGCTTTGAAATTCAAACCGCGGATCTCCAGAGTGCGCGGCAGTTAAAGCAAGAAGTTATTTATACGAAGAGAAAAAAGTGTGAATCTCAAAGATTAGACGAGTCATAAATTGAAGGCGTTTAACAAGACGTCGCTGGCAGGTTCGCTCAAATGCGGAAGGTCAAAATTCATTACAGCTAATGTACTTTCGGAAGGAGACGGACTTTGTTTCGATGAGTTTGGGTGTTGGAAAATGAGGGAATGATGGATATCACCAGGGTGGGAGTTGTTTAGAACACCACCACCCCCCCCCCTTCCCCATCCCTCTTCCTGTTGAATCATTTTCATCAGGCCAAAAAATCTTTATCTCCCTCTCACAGTGATTAAAGCTACTTCAGCAGCAGACCAGACAAAACACATCCAATAATTGTATTTTTTTTTTTGTGGTCCAAGTGGTCCTTTTACACAGTTCGAGTGACACTCATACTATTAACTCTGAGATCACACAGATTCCAGTTAATGACTTCCATACATTTTCCAACGCAACAAGCGATGATAGCGATTATTGCAGGAGTCCAACAGCAACAAAGCGAATTGGAGAAAGGGTGGAAACGAGAGGATTTTACGGCAATATCATGCTCTCTCTATACTTCAACTATCAGTTCACGCACGCGCGCACGTGCGCTGATTTTCCTCCCACTTCGCATCCTGTGCCCTGATTCTTCAAACCAATAAAGCGGGTGCTTAATGCGGAGTTACCTGTCATCAAAATTTCCTCACGACATCAATGTGGAAGGCTGCTGCGGGGTAAACAAAGCCCCGTTCCTCCAGACATCGGCGTGATTGACAAGTCAGACGTTTGGCTAAACAAGATTACTTCTTCCACGGGCCTTGTTGCAAATATAGTTTGTTTTGTTTACACTAGAAGACTGAAGCGAACTCGGGAGGTGGTTGTTTTTCACACCGCCGACTCACAGAAGACTTCGCTAATGATGTAGACTGAGAATTTTTGGAGGGAGGGAAAAAAAAAAAAACATTACTGGTTTTGAATAACGGCAGGCATCTATCCGTCGGGGTAACCGGCAGATCAACCCCCCCCCCCCCCGAAATGCGCGCAAAGTCTTTTCTGGAAAGCCCATCAAAACGGCAAAATTTCAACATTGCTCAGAAATTTCTGTCGTAAAAAAACAAAAAATAAAAAAGTCATTCTTTTTCCAGCGGATCTGTTGAGCTAAAGCACTTCCGCCTCACGTCACGCTGGCAAGTATGATCGTGTGCTAAGCAGCAGGATTTTTCATTAACAAATTCGCACTTTGGTTTGAAGCCGCCTCCTCCTTTTATTCTTTTTTTTTTTTTCCTTCTCCAAAGCTCACCAGCGTGCCTTTAACCCACACTTTTAAAATGCTGAAAGCTTGCAGAGCAATGATGTCAGGTAATGAGCGTATTGGTTGCAATACATCAGCAGCAATGCCATCCTGGGACATTGATGGGTTTGCATAGTGAAGAGCTTTATTATGACCTCGGCTGCTTTGTGTCCTCCCTGTGCCCATCACATGAAAGATTAATGACAAAACCTGCTATGCTAACATTCTGGCGGATGAAAACAATAGTCGGCGGCAAAAAAAAAAAAGAAAAAGAAGGGGAGCCGACGCTCGGTGCCACATGGAGCAGATAACGGAACGCTTTCTTTATGCGTGAGCGCAAATTAAAGGAGATAATTTATTGCTTAATTTGTCCTCATTTTAATGTTTTGCATCCTTGACGAGATGCACAACAACAAATCTGGCTCCAGTTATTATCGGTGCACTTCCACATTCTTTGTGCATGCTCCATCAGGCACTGTAGTTACTCTCTCACTGAGCTCATGCCCTGGTGTTTAACTGTAATGATCTCCGACTGTGTTGTGTCTGCAGTGCTGTCAGTTCTAATGCTGATGGTGAGGAGGCACAGGCGGAAGCAGCAGGAGGCGCCGGAGGTGGAGGTGAAGGAGCTGGAGCTGCCCGAGACGGTGTCGCAGAAGGTGCTTTACTACGGCGGGAAGGGGGCCCGAGGAGCCGACCTGGACCGCCGCCAGCCCGCCGTCCCGCTGCGCCCCCGCCCCCGGAGGAGGGAGCGGAGGCTGCGGCGGGAGGACGTCAGGGCCAGCATACGGATGTCCCTGCGCGAGTCACACCTCATTGGCCCGGAGGACGAGGTCTTCCGGCAGTTTATTCTGGACCGGCTGGCGGAGGCCGACCAGGATCCTCACGTGCCCCCGTTTGACCGCCTGCGGACGTATGCGCATGAGGGGTCAGGGTCCCCCGCAGGGTCCCTGAGCTCGTTGGACTCCCTCCCCTCGGAGCCTGAGTGCGAGCAGCCTGCTTCTAATCCCCGGCCCTGTTTGGTGAGGCTCACTCCTTGGTTTGGCGGAGCCGAGGAGGACACAACTTTCTGAGGGCGCCTTCAATTTTTAATTAATTTAAATCTTGCATGACGAACGAGGACACCACATGTCCAATTAGCACTCAACAGGCGACATGAAAATGCGTCGACTTAAATGTTGCTTTTTTTGGGGGGGGGTGGAGAGCTGGCTTGGCTGTAATTTTGTTCGGTGTGGCTTTAAAGGCGCTGGCTTATATATTTTTTTTCTTTCTACCTTTCCGCACAGACACGGCGGCTCTAAACTAAACTGGATGAAAGCTTTAACCTCAGACTCAGCGCTCACCGCACAAAACAAAAAAAATGTGCTTACCGTTATTTATTTGAAGATAAACTTCACATAAAAAAAGCCCACAACTGATGCAATAATCACATAACCGAACAGGCCCATTCTTGCTGTAATCTTTTCTCATAGATCGTTAGTTCTCTGAAATATTTGACTTCTGCAGCGGTTTGTTTGTTGTTGTTTTTTTGTCTCGAACTCATAATGTGGATTGGATATCCATCGAGTTCCGCTACAGAAATCTCCGAGTGCCAAATTATTTTCCTTCGCGTTCATAAAAGACATTGATTTGTTGATTTTTATTTGGGGCAGGGGGTTGTTTATCTACACAGGTTGAAGGTGTTTCTCTATACTGAGATATCATCTGGGGGGGGGGATTCGGAGGATTGGTATTCGAGGGGGGGGGGTTTGGGAGGAGGCTCGCTAGTTGTTGATGCTGAAATAAGATTTTTGTGCAACACATGTTTAGAGTAACAGGAACAAAATAAAGTTATGTACGAAATATTCATTCAACTCTTAAAGGGGCCAAATTTGATGAGTCGAGCCGCGTTGGTCGACACAGACAATGCGGAGTGTGTGACTGTTTCACAGCAGAACTCGAGGGCATCAATTGCAAACTTTGTTCCCAATAAATCCGAGGTGCTGCGTGTTAGAATTTATTGCTGAAAGTTGCCCCCCCTCCCCCCTCCCTCCCCTCTCCCTTTCCCCCCCAATCAGAAGTCATCAATCTTTTCGAGCCGTATCGCACACCAGAGACGAGGGGGGGGTGGGGGAGGAAACGAAATGAGCTTCAAACAAAACTTCTCGGTTGCCGTGTCTGCTGCGTTGAACGCGGGGCCACCGTCGCGGAGCCAGCGTGGTCGTTGCTCTCCTACCAGCTTCTGTGCAGCCAGAAAAAAAACACAATATGTGTCTTTGCGTCTTCAGCCCCACGTCTGCGTTTGTGTCCCCACGTGATGCACTCTGCAGGATGTGCACGGTGGACAAGGTTGGTCTCTGCAAACCTGCTGAAACGAGAACGCCTGGTGGCCTGTTTTGATGATGTGATGTCATAGTTGCAGCCATACGGACGTGTTAACAGTCATATTTATGCCACTTGTAATCCTGTTATCATATTGCTGTTTTATATTTGGATTTTCAGCCAATAATTTGTTTCGCGTGTTCCCTGATTGGTAAAATCCACATGTATAAGCCTGCAGATTTTTCTGAATGCAGATCTGACTGGAGATTTTCCCTCCATCTAATGAATTGGAGGCTTACATATAGAGAATATCCAATAAATACCAAGTGCATGACATGTATTATGCCGTATGATGTAGGTTGCTGCTTTTTGTCGACTCCTCCGAGAGCCCATGTCAGCCAATCAGCAACACAGAGGAGACATGCTTGACTGGCAGCAAAACTTCCAGCAAAGTAAGGTTTGAAAGATGAGAGGAGCTGGCAGAGGGCTTGATGTGAAATGTATAAAGGGGGATGAAACTCTCCAGAAACACAACAACTGGAGCTCCGTGGGAAAGAGTTGGGGGGGGGGGGGCAAAGGGGGGGTGGTGGCGGCTGCAAACGCAGCAGTGCGTGACTCTCGTCTGTCCTCGCGGTCGTGGGACAAACGCTACAGTCCGCCGCGTGGGCGGCTTCTCGCGGGGTGACCGGAGGTGATCGTGCCGCGATGAGGTCCCGCCCTCCCCCACCCCCACCCCTTCATCTTCTCACCTTCTAATTGGGCTGCCTGTTGACTGCCGTTTGCGCCGGAGCGAGAGCCGGGTTCACGCTGAGGGTTTTTTTTCCCGTATACAAAACGAGACAAAAGAGCGTCGGGCAACACTTGAGGGAAGAGAGACAATACCGCGGCGGCAGCTAATTGCTCGCATCTCGGCGGCGTTTCTTCTTCCCGCCGCGCCGTCTTGCACGAGTCGGCGGGACGTTTTGCGGGCGTCGGCGCGACTCAAAGAGAGCTTCAAAAAAGCTTCCGCGGATGGAAGCAATCTATCTGGCCGGTGCTTTTTGGAACTAAAACACGTCTCACAAAGGCTTCTAAAGACACAGGTGTTTGCAGAAAAAAAAAAAGAAAAAGAAAGAAGCCTTTTTAAAGTCTTTTCAAACCGGTCTCCACAGTCCGGCGTGCCGGGTATTGGTTTTGCCTGTAAAGGCTCTGTTATAATTCCCCTTTTTTCAATGGCACCTTAATGTCAAAAGTCATTCAGCTCCTGGCGTCATTTAACCTTCTGGGTTTCTGCCATTATCCGCGGCGAACATCACGGGTAATTTAACCTAACAGCCCTTTTCTTTGTGTAATTATACCCATTACAGCACAGTGAAGGATTTCTCTCCGTCAACCGTCTCTGTCCTCCACCCCCACCCTCCCACCCCCCGCTTTCTCCACACAGGTTATAGATTCAGCTCCTCTTTTCAAAAAGCCCGGTGCCAAACTCATCACGCGGCGCCACAATGCTCACTGGAGGGTCTTTGAGACGGACTCTCATTTGGCAGACGGCGAGGTGATTGAAAAGATGCCTGAAAGGACTTTTTTTTCCTTTTTTTTTGAGTCCCCCTCTGAAAAAAAAATAAAAAAAAGGAAAATCATTAGCAACATGTATGCCTTAAGGATCGGCTGAAGAGGGACCAAAAAAAATCATTCAAGTCTAATTTGTAATGTGAACATAATTATACGCGATGGAGATTATATTTTGGACGGGAGTCTGAGCCACGGAAGGCTGTTTTGGTGCGCGCTCACAGCTCCGGATCGACTCGGCTGTCGGATGAAAGGCCGATGCGGGCTCAATCCATATGGATTGCTTTTGGAGGGGTCCGCTCCACTCCAACCAAGTTTGGATAACGCTCCCGATTCTCCTCCTCCCCCCCCCCCCCCCTCGCCGCCGGAAATGAAGAAGCTGCTGACAGACGACGGTGGACGGGCTCCAGGACAATCTTGGGGAAACAAAAAATGAATAATCGGGGGTGGGGTTTTTTTTTCTATTCAGAAAGAGCTTCATTAGCAGAAACTTTTGATCCGAGGGAAGAGTTTTTCTGGCGGTCTGAGTCGCTGCCATCCCGGCAAAAAGGCAGCATCTGAAAGCCCTGGTCGAAGTTTCACAGCGATCCATCTCGGAGACGCTTCAGTGTGGAGCAAAGTGGGAGATGGACCAACAAATACGCCCAGAGACTGACACCACCCGTCTGCCAGCCAAACTGGCACTTCAGCGCAAAAAAAAGAAGAAGAAAAATCCCCCCCCCCCCAAAGAAACCCCTGAAATACAACAACTTTAATGACCCAATAAATTTGATGAAAAACCGTCTTGCTGCCAAAACGAAAAAGGTTTTATTGCGAGTTTCTTTGAGGTGGATTTTTATAAATAGGGCGAATTTGAAAAGAGGCCAACTGCAGGTTCAGAATTGAGCTTCGGGGGGGGGGCGGATTTCAAACTAAAACACTTATTTGAGTTATTAGACTTGATCAAGAGCTTTGGGATCGTCCGTTGGATTTGTCCACGATGCAAAAACACCACGAACGTACTGCGAAGACGATCAAACACGTGGATCTTGTTCTTCTCAGGAATCTTCATCACCTCGTGCGCTGTTTCCTTTATTTTACTGCAAAGCTTGAATAAAACACAAGGCAAAGAGAGGATTCTCTTTAAGAGAGAGAGATTGGCAGGAAATATCGTAGTATTGTTAGATTAGATCCTCAGTTCCCTCAGAAAATCCAGTTCATGAAAAATAACTTCCTTTTCAATGATTGACATCCGGAACTTCAAAATAAAAGCTCCCGGGCAGGAAGCTACACCCCAACAACTGAAGTCAAAACCAACCCACCGACTTTCAAGCGATCACCCTGCCCTGGGGGGGCCAACCCCCCCCCCCCCCCCCCCCCGGCCCCACACGCTCACACACGCCCATGCACGTGTGCCGGCGTCTGACAGCAAACGTGCGGGGAAAAAAAAGAAGATTATGCAAACTTTAATATTTTAGGATTTACAGAATACATTTCCTGCAAGTTATTCCATAGCAGCCTTTTCTGCTATTCTGGCCCATTAATGAGCTTCCCCTTCTTTGCGATGCGTGTCGGGGATTGTCACACTTTGAAATGAGATTAATAAGTAATAATGGAATGCAAAAAAAAAAACTTTGGGAACTTGTTGTGTTGCTCGTCAGAGGCTAATTGGAGGCGCTTTCGGGGTGTAATAAGTGGCACCCTTTACAAGGCAGTTGACAGTGCGATATCGTGCCGTGAGCAGGATTATTGCGAGGACGTTCACTTTCTCTGACTAAGTTTTGTCTCCAGTTGAAAGATGTGGCTCCTCAGCGGAGAGAGCGCGCCGAAAAGGACTCGAGCCGGGATCAGAGGGAGCGAGTTTAGGAAGCTTCAGACCGAATAATCTGCCCCGGCTGCCTGGCGACTCGGTATCCTCGCGCATAAGAGCTTGAATCTACTCAAATGTAGGGGGGGGGTTGCTATTGTAACGTGTGTTCTTCTCTTACATGTAGTGTCTATGTTGCGCTTGAAGGTTCTTTTAATTAGAACCGACTCGTCCATCCGTCTCGCACCGCTTTCCCGACTCGGCTGCGAGGGGCTGCAGCCGACTCCGCCTCTCATCAGGTGAAGGCAGCAAACAGCCCGGACAGCTCGTCAGTCCATCACAAGGCAAACACACACACACACGCGCGCGCGCGCGCACGCACACACACACACACACACACACACACACACACACACACAAACACACACACTGAACACCTCTGGGCAATTTAGATTCATCTTGGCCTCTGGGAGAAACCTCCGTGCTCACAGGGAAAACGAGTTCACGCAGCACAGAAAGTCTCCGTCTGGCTTGAGGTGAGTAACTTGGGATGCTGACCACCCCAGCACTGCGCAGCACCCACATTGTAAGTTTTGAGAGGCTGATTCACTGGTCGGTGTTAATTCTTGCCAGTTAAACCTTATTACTAACAAAAAAAACCTCAGAGACTTTTCAAATCTGGTCATTTCTTGAACCAAAAGCCCGTAAAACAAACGGTATCATAGTTTACAAGGAGTGGGGTCTCTTAAGGTCTCCAAAAATGCATTTTGCTCTTTTTTTCCCCCCTCAATCTAAACAGTTTGTAAGGAGCTCCGCAGTTTAGTTACTTCTCTATGGAAAGTTTCACTGAGCCACCAGAGATGAGTCTGCATGCGGGAAGGTTTAACCATCACGCGGCGTTTTGGAAGAGAACCTCGCATTTCGAAGCGCGGCATGGGCGCAACGTTGACCTCGAAGCCCGCGTTTGTGCAAACCCTGCAAATGGTCTCGCGCTCGTGTGGGAGGACTCAGACACCCAGGAGTGACCCTCCGAAAAAGAAAACACACGTTTTATTACAAGCGGGATCTCACATTGGAAGAGGAGGAGGAGGAGGAGGAGGAGGCCCGAGTTGCCATTTGAACGAATTCTAACCGCATCGCCCGCCGTTTAGCGAGAAGCATATCAGGCGCTATCACCGAAGGCGGCGTTGTCGGGACTACTCCCACAGGATGCGAACAGAAAGGCAACCGGGGGAAGGTTTTAAACTAAACAGAGAGAGCTTCGTTCCGCATGAAAGGGGGTGGGGTGGGTGGGGGGGGGGGCGATGCAAAGTCACACAAACCGGCGACAAAACAGAAAGGAAAACACGGCCAACGGGGCTGAATACAAAAAAAACGAAGTGGCTCTCGTGGGGGAAAAAAAAACAAAGGGAAGCGCACCGGGGGAGTGGGAGTTTAAAGAACAGTCCACAGGAGACCGGGAGCGAGCTGAGGGGGGGGAGTCCTGGTGGGGGGGGGGGGGGGGGGGGTCCGATCGATGAGAGAAATAATCGTTAAAAGATCCCGAACGAACATGACAC
>JASSRZ010000002.1:11248281-11260848 GCA_032164315.1 Malacoctenus gilli | reverse complement strand
ACCGCGAAATCCACATGGCGTTGTCGCGGGGCTTTTTTTTGTCTGCTGGGTGCCAGCCCCCCCCCCCCCCCCCGCTCTCTATCTCTGTTACCCCGTGCGGAGCCGGTGTCATTCCTGGGGAGAGGCGATGATTAAAATCCTTCTGTCGCTATCGCGGGGCGCGGTCTCGCATCGCGCCCCCGCGACTCCTCGCCTCCGGTGCGAGCCCAGACGCATTGTAGCCGCGCATTTGTCTAGCTGTCTGCGCGCCACTGGCGGCAGACGGGTGGGCCGCGCTAACCCCCCCCCCCCGCACGCGCTAAAGCCCGGATACTTGACATTTGTCTTGTGAAGAGGAAATAAAAGTGCCGACTTCGCTCGGAAACCCTCTGGCTCGGCCGCGCGGCGACGAGGGGTCCTGATGAAGGCGATGAGCACTTAAACATGAAAGGTGCAGGATGGGGTTTGCGGGGGCCTCGGGCTGCCCGCTTACAAGGAGCGGCGGCCGCGGCACACAAAAGCGGGCCGCACAAACAGGGAATAAAGCCCGCCGCCCAGGTAGTTTATTACGGAGTGACATTCGAGCGTCATGCTCTAATCACGGGTCACTATAGCGGCGCGGGGGTCCGCCAGTGTGAGAGCGCCGCGTGGCGCCGCGGCTGAAAGAATCGCGGCGTTACAAAAGCAAAATCATTACGTCGTCCATGCTTACAGGGTTGCCGGGTCCATTCGTTTGGACCGCTTAGTCGGAAGGAAACGCGTCCGCGCGCGCGCCATCCAGCGTGCGCGTTGCTTGTGATTAGAGTCGGGGGGGAGGGGGGGGGGGAGAGAAAAAAAAATCGCACCTCACTTTCTATATTACCTGCTTGAACAGCAGGAGGCAGCCAGATTTATATCTCGCCTTCAGCTGTAATGCTCTCGATTCGGAGCGGCCGGCGCGACGAGAGGCCACGGCGGCTCTCTCGAAGGGGCGGATGAAGAGAGAGCATCGGGGGTGGGGGGGTGGGGGTGTTCATAAAAAGAGGCCACGGTAATGTCGGAATCACGGACTGATCGCGGCGAGCGCGGCTTCCCGCTGACCTCGGTGTCAGAGCCCCTCCCACCCCACCGCCCCCCCCCTCCCCGCGCCGGTCGCGGCCTTTACCTTTCATTCGAGCCGTTTCGCTTTAATTACTTTCTTCGTCCGCCAAGCGACAAAGCTCGGTTCATCTGGCCTTTTCGCTCGCCGCGTTTCGCCGCCGCACTCGCGTCAACTTCAGAAGCGTGTCACATCCTAAACACCCCCCCCCCACCGCCCCCTCCCCCTACCGCACGCCTCTGGATGTAATTAATCCCCTCATTCCCACACCTGGCACCGCCCCCCCCCCTCCCTCCCCTCGATCTGAATCCCTCTCTCTTGTTATTCCAGCTATTGAGCTTCTGGAGCATGCCTGCATGCTTAGCTGTGTTAATGTGCACGGATAATTGTCTCTAAAGGACTCGCCGTAGAGCGAAGGTGCGCCGAGCTGCAGGCAGCTGTTCCAGCCTCCTTGAGCCCGCCATCAATTAGAACGCGGCATTACCGTTGCGGCGTCACCTTCAAACTAAACTACCAGCCATCAATCAATATATGTTGCAAACCGCTGTCTTAACCGGGCACCTTTAGGCAGGCCAACTTATGTATTTTGTCGGCATTATGCACTGCTCGGAAGTTATTGGAGCTCCGCGGGATTAAGTACTTTTCCCAAGGGCACCTTGTAGATTCAATTTGGGATTAAGAATCCGAGTAAAGAGACTTGTTAGTGGAAGGAGAGCCAGGATGCTACCCACCTAACATCGGGTCACAGGCATCCTCCTTTTTTCTCCCCCCACCCCCCACCCACCCCCCCTCCGACCATTAGCCCTCTGTCACTTAATCGCTTGTGCAGTATTGCAGCGCGGAGCTCAGAGTGTATTTCAGCCCCGGCACTTTGTCAAAGTCACCCTCCGCTATGGCCCGGGCGTGTGTGCCGCAAATGGGACTAATTAGCAACTTGCAAAGACAAAAGCGCGGGGCTCGTCCCACAGCACTCAATCCCGGCGCCGCCGTCGAAAGGCCCGTGTCTCACCCCGGGGGAGTGCATTCCGTGAGACGCACGGTATTGACGATATGTTAAAAACGAACAGTTTCGCGCAAACAATGGGGGGGGGGGGTGAACTTCCGCGGCAAAGAAAAAAAGGTAACTGCGTCGTTTAACACCTGTGGGGCGTGAATGCGTTTGCTGTCAGCCGCAGACATTTACGATACAGAGCCTCCCTCCTCTCGGCGACGGTTTCGTCGGCCATCGAACAGGAGTCCCAGCAGGAGGAACGCTCATACAGAGTCAAGATTCAAACATCTTGAATCACTGCAAGGGAACCTGGCTATCTGATCTCCCATTTCACCTCAATCTAACGGATCCATTGTCCTGTTGGACACGGTGTCGGCCGAGGTTGGCTCCAGCGCCCCTTGTCAACCCTCCCCCGGAAGAGCTTTGCGGACCGACGGGAAAAAAAACCCCACCCATATCGCCAAAGGTAGGCTAACCGCCGTTCGATGGTATCGCGGTCGGCAGGCACTCCAGACGGGAGAAATCCGTTTGAACCCGAACAAAATCCGGTTTGCAAAAGTTGCGGCAAAGATGTGAATAAATGTCAGCGCGTACGCGGAAGGGACTGTCACTCCCCAGATCTGAGGCAGCCTCGACAAACGCCTCGAGACACCGAACAGCTCGACGGCAGGTAGACTCGCAGTTCGCTTCCCCGCGCGCTGTCTCCGTCTAGCTCCTCAGTATGTACGGTGCGCGGTGCCGGCGCTGGCCTTCTCCAATGCGCACGGAACTGTGGTCAGTCTGACAATTGACTGGAGAGGAACACAGGCCACTTGAATTAAGTCATCATAACCCATTAAAGCGTCGAAAATATCAACCTTGGGATTCAAAGAATCCACTTAGCGTAATGAAAATTGTCAGCCGGGGCCGTGAATGGCCGAGCTGCGGCCATCGAGCCGGGGGCCTTAAAAAACATGATACGAGAATAATGGGGGCTTTATGGGGTGGACATGCTGTTTGAGCATCACTTAAGTAAATGTCTGCTCTCGCGCTAATTGGTATTGGTCTCATGAAATCTCATTCAAGAGTCATCGATGAGCGCGAGCGTTCCTCGCAAACTTTGTTAGAGATCGTTGAACGGCCAGAGGCGGGCGCTCACATTTTCATTAGTCCTGTGCCAGTTTTAGATATTTCTACTGGGCACTTTGTGATAAATGAAGCCCATTTCACCACCCCCACCACCCCCCCCCCCAACACCCCCCTTCAAGTTTTCTTTTTTTCTTTTCTTTTCGTGTCCTTTTTTCTTCTTCAGATGAAAAGTAGTAAAAACGGGAATTATCTAAAGTGGATCCCCGGTCTGATAGGTTGCTCGATTTGACGCTGATATTGTCGACAAATTCAATCAGTTAACGGGGAATTCTGCGGCGGCGAGAAAAACCGAATGGGCACAATAAATACGAAAGGTGTTACAGGGCTCAGGGCTGATGACACAACACGATTGGTGTTTGGAAGAAAAAAAACCAGAGGAGCATTTTTTTTTCTCTCTTTCTTTCTTTACCGGCATAAATTTTTATTTCCCCAAGGTTGTTCTTCTTGAGAGGTAACTAAATGAAGATGAAGATGAAGGTAACCAAGTGAACACTTCCTAATATTTCTCTCAATTACTGTTGCATTCCGTACTTTCTCAGAGAGCAATAAGGGGGGGAGAGAAGTCGAAGAAGAAAATAGTCGGCGAAACTTCAATTAAACCAACAGAGACGTCTGGGCACTAACAACGGGGCTGTAAACGGGAGCGGAATCTCCCCCCCCGGCCCTGAAGTTACTCCCCTATAAGTCATCTTTGTGCACTTGGTTGTTATTAAGGTTATTCCAGTCAAACAAGAGAACAATCGTCATGCTTCCCTGCATCGAGGCCCCCCCCACCCCCCACCCCACCCAGCCATCCCACGCCGAGTCGCAGCTCTCTAACGGCCCTCCGCGCGCTCGGCTTCTGACGGCGATATTGCATCTCATAACCGTGAGATCCAATCACCTTCTACGTGCGCGGAAAGGGAGCCAAGTGTAATCAGTCGCGGTCAGACAGGGATGGGCGGCAGAGAGCCTCGGCACTGGCACGGGCCCAAAGGCAGTATCTGGGTGGACATTTCGGTGTATGTGTGTGTGTGTGTGTGTGTGTGTGTGTGTGTGTGTGTGTGTGTGTGTGTGTGTGTGTGTGTGTGTAGGTAAGCCGGTGTGACAGGTTAATAAACCAGCCATTGTACAACCGAAAGAAACGAAGCCAATGTGGGATTTATCTGTGTGCTTTGGGTTTTAAGTTTAAAGCTGTGCTAAGCAACTTGTCACACTTAAACCTGGAACTCGCTGCAGTTTTACTTTCAGTGACAACTGCAACGGTTCGGGGTAACTGCGATTTGCTCTGTCTGATAAAGCCACGCTTGAAACAATGTTCTATGTGCTGTCTGGTACCTGCTCAGCAGAAAGGGGGGGGGGGTGAAAAACACTAGATATTAAAAGTATCTTAACCAAGAATCATCAATGTCGTTTGGGAGTTATCAACTACCTTGTGAGGCCAAATCAACTCATAACTGGCGGATGGATAAAGTTGAGCATTTGGCAAACAAAGGTGAAAATATGTATGCCGATGCTGTGTTTGCAGCTCACTGTGCTGCCACTAATCGGCCATAAAAATCAATTAATGCAGGTTTAATGAACGCCTGAGGCAGAATAGCTAATAGCTCCTCTAATGTCTTCCGTTAGCTTCACTTTTCTCGTATTACATTCTTTAAAGGGCCGCTGTTGAGCAGGAATGGGACATAATGGTCTCGGTTGCGTTTTAATAGCGGGGGATTCACTCCAAACTTAGAGCAGCTGTGTTGTTATTAGCTGCAAATGAGGCCGTTAGGTCTGTACGGCCGGCGTGCCCCTTTTTCCCCCGCCGAGCCCGCCGTGTCGTGCCAGCAATTTCTTACGAGGTCCGCGGCGGCCGCGGGGTCGGCTCGTTTCAGAGGACGGTGGAACAGGGGGAGCTCTTTTTTTACGTTCAGAAAGGCCCTGGAACCAAATCCCACTGACGAAGGACCTTCAACTGGACCGATCGCTTATCGTCGCCGATTTCTGATTCCCAGTCGGGACCTTCTCCGGCAAGTTTGTAGGCCGGGGACGTCGATCGCGCCCACAAAACTTCCGACGCCCTTCGACAGCGTTTGTATGGAAATGAGGCTAAATTTGGACTCATTTATTCAAAGGCGCGAGCTATTTTTTGGGCTCTCTGGACGGCCGCGGATCAGATCCGCCACCGCGTGTAGACGTCGGCCGTTTGATCACCGGCGACGCTGCAGGGAGAGGAGGAGGGAAAACAGGGGGAGTCTGATTTCCTCAAGTCCCAACTTAAAGTGATCATAGAGAAGGTGATCGTAGCACTTTGAGCGCATTAATTAGCCCACAGAAGTTTTAGCTTCTGAGCAACGTGAGGAACTTCACTTATAATCAAAGATTCACGGGCTTGCAGAAGTCCCAGCGGACCTGCGGGTGTATCAATGAGGAACCTTTTTTTTTTTTCATTTCATTTCAGTGTATAAAACATGTGGATGTTCACCCGAAAAAAATGGTAACATGGAAATCTTCGCTAATGAGAGCTTCAGCAGCTCTGCTTCATTAGTCCAATGTCTCCAGATAGTAGAAAGCACAACATCGCAGTTGCAGCCTTTGCAGCTAAATGTGACGATAACTCGCACTCTCTCATCTCTTCCTTGACTAGAAAAACACGTCAATAATGCCAACGCGGCATCAGGTTATGCCATTGCTCGCCGCGTCCGTTCATTTCCCTTCAATGTCCCGTTTTCTTCCGGTGGTTAGGCTTATTGAATGTTTACAGTGAACCTTCCAGGTCGCGCCGGAGTTTGTTTTGTCGAGCATCCCTCTTATTTCTGTGTCTGCCTGGGTGTGAAATATAAGCAGCATAAATCCCTGCATTGCAGGGGCTTTCACCAGTTCATGAATCAGAACTACATTCATAAAATCCCAGCGTGTGTGTGTGTGTGTGTGTGTGTGTGTGTGTGTGTGTGTGTGTGTGTGTGTGTGTGTGTGTGTGCGTTGCTCTCGAGGCGGAGGATGGCGCCTAATAATATGGGCTGGCCCATATTTTTCTGTTTTCCTGCAAGAGTGCTTTGCATGGAGCAGTCGAGCCTCGGCAGGGCAGTGGCTAATGAGCCAGCTATGAAGATGTAGTGAGGTCTGCCGCTGCACTTTCCCAGGATGAAGTGCCCCCCCCCACCCCACCCCCAAGTCAACAAGCCACCTCACATTTTCTCCGGCAGCCCGTTTCAGCCCTCTTCTCAGACTTTTAACTCTTTTTTTTTTTTTTAAAGTGAACTCCGCTGTCTTCGTTACACAAGGTGTCAGCGGGCACTTTCGATTGGAGCGTCGGCGCACTGAAGCTAGTGGGGGGGGGGGGGCAACGAGGGGATTGCACAGTCAAAGACAAGCAGGGTCATTGTGCTGCACCCCGTACAGCCTTCAAAAGTAAATCCTAATCGTCGGATAGGTTAAGACGACTGTTTGTTTTGCAGATGACACCCTGTTCTTTCTCCCTGTGTACGGAGTGCAGAGCAACAGGACGGTTTGTGGTTCTGTGGTGCCGATGATGCACGTCCATTGGGCTATTCTGCCACCGTGAAAGACACTATAGAAATATAACGGAAGCCAATTAGCAACACCTGACCTGCTGTGCTGGGTGAAGGTGAAAGGACAGCAAGGTATTTAAAAGCTGATGTGTCAACAAGCACGGGAGCATCAGTTGAAGCCTGTTGCTCAACTGGATGAAAAAGACCTTCAGCGACGATGCTGAAGACCGCCGATCGAGGACCACCCCGTCGCCGACGGTTGTCCGGGATGAGACCACCCCGGCTCCGCCTCACCTGTTTTTGGCTCCACCGAAAAGTAGGGCTGCCCGTGGACGATGCTGTAGATCACCCTGGCGCTGTTCCCGTACGTCGGGTCATCGGCGTCCGTGGCCGCCACTTGGACGACCATGGTTCCTGCAGGCAGACGGCCCCTCATTAGTTTCCAAGGCAACATCTCCGCGGCCCAGTCAAACGGAGCTAAATGTGGAAATAGTCATCATATCAACAGCATGTGTGACCGACGCCACGTGAGTAAGGGGAGAAGGCAGCAAGCGGGGGAAAAGCAATCCAAGTGTAACTTCTGGGCCAGGAAATAATCTCATTTGTCATCAGTCCGACTGCTGTTAGAGACTGCCGTTTACTTTCACTCATCTCATTTCCACACAAAATGTCCTGAGTGAATTTGAAGCAGCTTTTTTTTTTTTCCTCCGCCACAGAAAACGTTAAATAACAGCACAAGACCTGGCATGTGTTGCATTTCTGGCTCCTGGTCCCAAAGGCTGCGAAACAAATAACACTTTCGCTTGTTGCCATAATTTGATACCTCCGGATTAAAGTGTGGCGCCGCGCTTCTACGGATCGTTCTGCTGCCGCCGTTCCCTGCTTCCCCGCGCGCAGATCTGTTACCAGCTCCCTTATTCTGGTGACTTCAGTCTGTCATCTCAAATTCACCAGCCAAATGAGTTCTGCAACCCATCTGTGCAAGTTAAAGCAGCACTTCACCCCAGCGGAAAAACAAGACAGACAAAGCGAGTTGATGATGTCCCTCATGTCTGACTCTGACCTGAAGCGATGCGACAGCGGACGCTGAACCTTTGTCCCGGATGAAAAAAGGAATTAAATTTCTACCTTTTTGTTGTTGTTTGGATTTTTAATTTTCAAAGTTCCAAGAAAAAAAGAACAACAACCCAAAAAACAAAACACAAACATGTGGGAAACATTTGTTTTACTACATTTCTCTTTCAAGTGCAACTCTTTTTATTTGCTGGAGCGCCGTTACCACACACAGATGGTCGCCCATCCAGTTTCTGATTTAAGGTCCTCGAATGGCTTCTGGAGAACACACTGCGCTGCAGAAGGGAAATAGTAACTATGAAAAACCAAATGATATCTGAAGGCAAAAGAAGGGGGGGGGATTGAGGCCTTGTAGCGCAAACATCTAAAAAGCGTTGCTGGTTTACGACGTTTCGGTCCAATTCGGTGCGCAGGAAGCCAGTCGCTGCGGGTTTCATCACCGGGTCCTCTCAGTGGATGGATGCGCTAGATTGCTGCATGTCAAGGGGAAAAAAAAAACACCCATCTGGATGAAAATAACTGATATTTAAGTGCAAATGGACTGACAGGGCCTTGAATCAATATTTAATCCAAGAGAGGATGGATCATCTGCTGGAAACATTACATCCAAAAAAGACTTAATTAGCAATCGTGGTATAATTCAGGGACCATTAAACCCTTTATCTATTTTGCATACGATGAGAAACTTTTGAACAATTGCTTTATTATCACTTTAAGGCATAATTAAACCATATTAGTGTTCCCATTATAACAAATGCAAAAAAAAAACCCCAATCGCCACTATAAAGGCCAGGTAAAAATTGCATCATGTGCCATTTCAGTGTAATTTTGCTTATATACATTAGTTAACGCGTACGTTTCAACCACATTTGCTTCCGAGGACGAGTACAACTTGTGTCTAACCAACGACCGCACTTGCTCATCGCACCCTCATGTTTATGTGCAGTTGCTAATGGTCAGCACGGGTCAAGAAGACCGCAGTGCAAATGTGACCTTGAGCGCAGCTTCACGCTGCAGCGGTCCGTCAGCAGAACGACTCGCAGGCAAGTTAGCAGTCAGTAGCAATGCACGGAACAGGTAAAAGACATAAAAAAAGCATCTACGGGACCGGCTGCCACATCGAGACTTGCAGATGCTTCAGATGATATATATCACGCTGTAACACTGGCAGTATACTATCTATGGACATTCATGCACAAAATATGCCATCTGTCTTGATTTCTTGACAAGATTTCGTTCGAGCCACTTATTTGCTCATTGACAGCTGTACTTCGGAGGCTAACCGCAGAAGAACGCCGCAAATGATCGCCAGCATAACATCCAATATAGTGCAAATTACATCTGCGAGCTTGCGTATCCTTATGTTGGAAGTTTATCAGCAGGGGTCTTCATTGAGGGGAGAAAAACAATAAATAATAATTCACTTAATTAAAAAATCAGCACAACTCCAAGTCTAATTTCATGCATTAGCGTTATATAATGGGCACATCTGTTTGCCGTAATAAGAGCGTTTGTGAACGCGACATCATCGACCGGCTATAAGGTGTTGGATTAGGCCACTTTAATGATGTTAGCTCGGGTTTTCGAGGAGGCGAAAAATCGCTGTTTCTGTCGAGAAAACGTGGCAGGCTTGGGTCGCGTTCACGTCGAATAGTTTATATCTGCGGATAATGTTCTAAAACCCCAAACTACGAGACCCGAGTGCGCAACATGCCCGGCAGTGCCCCCGCACGGCCCCCCCCCAAAAAAAAAAACATCCTCCCAGCCTACAAGGAGGAAATTTGTTTTGAAACGCGACTGTGAACTCTGCTGACAACTGACAACTGTTGTCTCGGTGCGCGGTACAGTATTGTCCTCTCCCACACTTCCTCCGAGGCAGAGGAGAAGACATCAGACGCGGCTCCCTCCGCACTTCCCGTTTTTTAAAAGGGGGCCCATTGAACGCGGGGCTGACGCGACGCGAGCTGACAGCCGTGGCTCGGAAGGTGAGGCAGACGAGCGTTTGAAGATTTTCCTTTTTTTTTTTCCCCACGAAGGGGAAAAAAAAAAAAAACATAATCAGCGCCAATCAGCGCCAATCAATTTCAATAGGTCATTCATTAGGGTAGGAATGAGCCTTGTTGTTCCAACGGGGCTCGTCGAACGGGGAAAAGTGGGGGGGGCAGATTTTTTTCTTTTTTCGAGGAATTTCTGGGGCAGGGGGGGAGAACGAGAATTGATATCCGTCTGATTTCGGGAAAAAAAAAAACACCATTCAATGAATCGTAAAATTACCACAAACAAGCGTCATGGCTCGGGCTGCTTTTTCCCCGCCGCGAGACTGTACGTCAGTGTCGGTCTTAAAGCCGACGCCGACAGCAGTCTCGTTGGAATCATCAGCAGTGGGCATTGTTGGGATAACCTTGAAATAAAGACGCCGCTCGGCGAGAGTGTGGCTTTTTCCCAGCCTGACGCCGGGATCGCTGGTGGCTGCATGAATATTTCACTTTAATGGCTCGCGACACATTTCTGCCAAAGTGCAGGTCTATATTGTCGCGCGCCACGGGGAGAAAAAAAAAAAAAAAAAAGGTGCCGTCTCCGAGGTTCGTGATATTTTACTTTGAGAAAAACATCCTAATAAAAACCTCTCCTTTCTTACATGAGATGTGTTTTACAGGCTTTTACAGAATGAAGTGATCACAGGAAATGAAGATTAGAGTCCTCCATTCTGGCCATAAAGCAGAATTAACAGGCTCTGGCCCTGGATGTGAACGGGTATAAAGGAAAGGAAAAAGGGGAGAGAGAGAGAGAGAGAGAGAGGGAAAAAAAGAAAGAAGGAAGAAGAAGAAGAAAGAAAAAGGTGCAGCGCGAAGCTGGAGAAGTTATCACCAGGCCGCTTGGAGAAGGACGTCTCGATTATATCATCACCTCTTAGTCATGACAGGTTATATTACAGGTAGTTTAAAACAGCAAGGTCAAAGGACGGCCATATGAGAGAGAGAGAGAGAGAGAGAGAGAGAAGTCGGGTGACGTCTGAATCTATATTACGGGGTTGATAGTTAAAATCGCTGCGGTGGACGCGGGGTGTAAATTAACATTCAATGTGGCCTCAGACGGCAGCTGAAGTTGGAGGCATTTCCGTTCTCACTTCCAAACAATCGAGCGCTTTGTGTTTGATTTTTTTTTTTTGTTCCTTTTAACATTTCACTCTCGTCCTTCACGATTTCTTTACCAATTTTTGGACCTTTCTGCTGCGATTTTCTATCACAATCAGCTTTCTTGTTGAAGAGCAAAGACATTATGAAAGGTAATCTGAAGCAGGTGAGTTGAAGTTTTTTTTTTTTAAAAATAGGTGGGAGGGGGGGGGGGACCAGACAAATATCCAGGAATATGAACCAATCCTTTCTGCTTCACCGGGCTGTCATCGGCTACTCAATTTGCCCCCGTCGCCCCCCCCGTGTTTGTCCGTCTTCATCGACATGATGGATCAGATGCGCGCGTTTCCCTATATATTCGCCGCGGCCGCGTGAAAAACAGGTTCCCCCCATCAATTCCGTGTCCGCGGTGAGCAAACTGTCATCTGCCAGTAATGAAAACAAATGCGGCGTGCTCAATCTGAATCGCAGACAGGTATTTTGTGGGGGGGGGGCGCTGCGCACGCAGACGTCGGGCCGCGATGCCGCTTCGCGCTCGGACTCTCGCAGGGGTCAAGGCGGATGTGAAAGGACGCGATATATTCAAAATATTTAATAATGTGACTTCACCTCTTTTCAAAAGAAAGGTGAGAATCTGGGGGGGAAAAAAAGCCTCACGCGATCGGAAAAAAAAAGACCGAATCCGTGACCCCGGAGGTGCCGCGTGACGCGCGTACATCACAACAACCGACTTTAAATCCCTCCCAACGTTCTTCCAGCACCGCCGCCGCTGATTAAGTTGATTATATTCATGCACATTCGCACCTGCGCCCTGCTGTTTGATACGAGCGTCGGATTATTGCTCGGAGTTCGGCTCGCATTGATTTGCAACCGCAAAGCAAAGATTCTCGGCGGGAGTTTTTCTTCTTCTTCTTCTTCTTCTTCGCCGAGAGTTTGGCGAAGGCGCCGGGCGGATCTCACAGCGTGAGCTTTAACATTTAACACCCGGCGTTCGCTCCGCTCGGCGCACCTGTGCAATATCGTCGAAAACTGTACATCTGCTCGGCTGTAAAGTCGACATTTAGATCGTCTTTGACGTCTGTCGTCCTTCACCCTGTCACAGGCTCGGCCCGTAATGTTTTTGCACTTAAAATTGTATTGGTGGGGGTTTTCTTTAGCTTTGCTGCATTCAGGGTTAGTTCTAATAATTTGATTGCCTCTAATGGATCCTTTAAAGAGAAAAAAAAGTAAAAAAAAAAAAAACACTTATCAAATATTCAAAAAATGAAGTATTCCTCAATAATTAAAATATAATTGCGTTTTTACATCTTCAGCCATGTCAGTAAGAATTAAACATTAAGGGCTCTGGAGCAGCAGAGTTGTGGGGTCGCGGTGGATTGTGCGATAAAAACTTCCAATCGTGAGAATTGAGTTATAAATGAAATCAAGTTTCCTTAAACTGGCACTCGCTCCCCCCCCCCCCCCACCTTCTTCTTTTTCCACAATCAAACGACGGTCCCACCCTTGATCTACGCTCTCATGAATTAGACAGGAACTATGACAGCTGGGTATAAGACCAGCGGGCAGTAAATTCAGGCGCTGTGGCCTTGGGTTGACATTACATTCTCTGCGCTTGTAATGAGCCCTTGAACTGCTCCTTTGGGGGGGGGGGGGGGGGGGGGGGGGGGGGGGGGGGGGGGGGGGGGGGGGGGGGGGGGGGGGGGGGGGGGG
>JASSRZ010000002.1:11232017-11247609 GCA_032164315.1 Malacoctenus gilli | reverse complement strand
CCCCCCCCCCCCCCCCCCCCCCCCCTCTCTCTGTGTGGTGGGAGAGAGCCCAGCCTGGGCGCGAACCCCCACCCCCACCCCCCCACCCCGTTTATCACACCTCCGACTGTCCTCACTCTCTCTTGTCTTTTATTTGACATCCCTGCCGTGATTAAGACAAAAGCCTTCAGAGATCCCCGGGCCAAAAGGTCTTCGCTGTGTATGGACGAGCACGGCCCCTAATTACTTTAATTAATTAAATTCATGATTTCCTCTAAATTGAAGCCATTCATCAGCGGCGCAACGCTGCGACCATTAATGATTTAAAGACATCTATAAAGGAATTATTGAGGACAAGAGGTGCTTGGCCCCTTCCCTGTGCTTTACTGCATTGATAATTGCTTTGAGCAGATATTTACAAAGGCGGGCAATACATTACTCGCCTGTTGTTCGTCCAACTTGCGATGAAGACCTTCACGGCGGCCCGGGTGAGTAAATAAAACCCCCGCGTCGCGGCGCTGGCGGTGGAGGGGGGGGGGGGGTAGCGCGTCCCCGAGTTTGGCGCCTTATCTCGCGTTGGACACGAGACTGGGAGCCCTTTTAATCTAATCCTGGGGTTCCTTAAGCCTGAGCACTGTACCCCCCCCCCCTCCACCCCCCACCCGTTGACAGTCAGCTGTGTAATCCTTCGGAGATCTCGGGCGGCTGTGTTGTAAGCAGAGCGCCGCTTGCTTTGGAACGGTTCCCGGCGCCGCGGCGCGCCTGCTGAAATTTTTTGGCGACTTTGAACCTCCCCGCGAAAAAAAAAAAAAAAAAAAGCCACAACACCTTTGTTTTTCCCTGATTTCCTCTCTGCAGGCTGCTCTGCATGCATTAAGTCTGAAGGTGACGCTCACCGAGTCTTGCCCCCCCCGCTTCCCTGGCGGAGCTGCGTACGAAGAGGCGCAATAAGCAAGATAGCGGGAGAGCGCGAGACGCAAGGCGAAACGTGACATTTGATAATGTTGAATATTGCTTTCGACAATCTGCCTCGTGGTAAACAATGTGACGTTATTGGATTCACACTCCCCAATAACAAACGTGGGCTTCCCCCCCTCCCCCCAAATTGTGAGACTGAAGTCGCCTGTCTGTTTTAACATTTGTGTGAAGAAAAGATACACTGACGATCTCACTGGAGAGTCAATTGATAAACCCACGGAGGATTAATCTGTACAGGATCCAGCATCGCTTTAACGTTTTAGCGGTTCGAACACTTGTGCTTAACTCCCACTGCTTTATTTGTGTGCGTGTGTGTGTGTTTGATTTTTTTTTTTTTCAAACTCCACCGCGTTCGCTTCACAACTCTCCGCGCGCATCCTCCGCACGGCGAACCAAAGACACAGGAACCGTGATAATAAATCCAAAGGGAGAAGGGATGAATCGCGCACGGTATGAAGGGGGGTGGATTGAAATGCGATGACCCTGATGTCAGTTGTGGAAGGGCACACAAACACCTGTTTGGGGGGGGGGGGGGGGAATCACTGCGCAACACAAAGCCGCCTAATGCTCCGCCGCAGAGACGCCGTCCGTTGTTGAATGAGATCGCTCGTTCCAGCTTAAACGTCCCCCCCCCCCTACACGGATTCACCAAACTCCAATTTAAATCCGCAGCTTTCTCTCCCGCCTCCCTCCGAGCTACCACTTGACTACGCTCCCACTTACAGCCCTGACAGCCTCCCAGTGACGGGGCCCGGCTACATTCCGCAGCTCACTCTTGACACTCTCGGTAAACGATGCCTGCCGAGGCCCTGTCTCGCGTATCGCGGTGGGCTCCTGCCGGCCGTGGCGTGAACGGAATACGCGCTTTTCCGTCGCGACGCCGCCGAGGTCGAAAAGTGTTCTCGCGCGGTCGCGACTGCGGAAGGTTTGGACGGTCGTTTCCTTTCGGCTGACCACTCGCTTCCTCCCCTCTCCCGGCACCGCGCTCCCACCTCACCGGTGATTGGGCGGCAGCTCGCGGCGTGCCTCAAAGCGCCCCTGGGAGACCCCTCGGAGGAGCTGCAGGGGGAGCTCAGGATTTCCGCGCCCACTCTGTTTACCGGATAGGAAAGGGCGATAAGGGGAGATAAATGTTGGAAATGCACTCGCTTGGATTCAGAGTTGGTATTTTTCAGGGACACTTTCACCCGATACCCCAGCATGAACTCCGAGGTCCGTTCTGTGTGTGTGCGGAGTGGCGTAGTGGTGGTGGCGGGGGGGGGGAAATGCCCATGGCCTTCGAGACTGATTCAGAACTCAAGTTTGCTTCAGCTACTTTTCAAACATGCGTCACTTGTGACTTTTTTTTTTTTCTTTTTTTAACCTGGAGGTCCGCGCTGGCACACACGGAGAGATAAACATGTAAATTAGGGCCACGTCGAGCTTCACGCGACACTACGGCGGACCTGGTTGGTTCGAGATCACCGGGAGAAACATCATTTCGAGCTCAGCGCTGAAAGGATCTTTCTGACGGACCGCAACTTCTCGTGGAAGTTTAACAAAACCCCACCAATCACGAGCAGTTGAATAAATCACCTCAATAGGCACTGCTGAGGTATTTAGGCCCTTTTTAATATACATGAACAATACATAGGGGCCCTGCTCATCGATATGGAGGTCACTTTCCCCCACCGTCGCCCCCTCATCCACCTGCTAAGCTGAATCGCCTCAGGATGTTGTTGTCACTCATTTGCATCCACTCGCATTTTGAGCACGAGCGAGACCCGCGCAAAACCTTGGAGGAAATCTTGACCATGCAGCCCGGTTACCGAGAGGCCCTGATATGACGGCGCTCCTCCAGGAGTGGGTTTTTTTTTTTAAAAACAGATGAAAGGAATGTCTGCAGTCAGAAATGCTAATTGGAACGATAGGATTTGAATTTCGGAGTCCGTGGGACGGCAATATTCGGCTGTATGATGTTTTTAGCCGGAGGTATGGCAACGCTGGATTGGGACTTTTATCTCGGCTGAAATATCCACTTAGTCCAAATTTCGGTCCACGAGTGATGGCATGAAAGTTCAAATGCATGTATCAGCTGAAAAACAATTATATTACTTCTATCCAAAATATATTCATTACTTCTTTTAAAGCTGGGTAAATCATTTTGGCTCATTAGCCTCAGTAACTTGCAAAATATATCGCTTTCTGCATCAAAACACAATGGATTTCTAGCCTCTGCTAACAGGCAGCACAACAGCTACTTTAAGCTGAATCATATCATAAGTGTAAAGAATCAAGTCAACCTTTTCAGTACAATTTAATCGGGTCGATATCTGTCATTTTCGGGGTTTCCGAGAACGTTTGCCCCGAATAGTTTCCGGGTGTTAAAACATGTGCGAGGTTGATTGCTGAAAGCTGATCTACGAACAGGGCTCACTGAGGAAAAGGTCCGTTCAGACACTAAAACAGATGCACGAGAGCCTAATTTGGAAACTCCTCCCTGCACGTGTTGTCACTCACACTTAGCTGATCAGCAGCGAGAGGCTTTCTAAACGCAGGTGCCGTCTCTTTTCGCACATAACGCTTAAACAGATGCCGTTAGTAACTCAGCAAATCGGGCCCCGCGAAGTGCGTCAGTTTGAGTAGCTATTTACAAGGCAGGGGGACCAACTCAGCTGCTCCGTTGAGAAAGTAGGATGCCGACTTACAGTCAGACAACCAGAAACAATTAACTGTTGAAACGTCTCCATGGTCACAGAAGGTGAGCTTGTACTTCAGCCAGTTTGAGGCAGTTTGCCTGTGACCGCAGCTCACTAATACATTCTGCATCACTCTTCCGACACCAAATAGAAATCAAAATGAGTCCCAAAAGGCTTTCCTGATTTGTATGCAAATATTAGATTGTGGCTGTTTACAATAATCGCTGATTTATTTCATTTCATCTTGACCTTTTGGGGATTTTTTTTGTTGTTTTTTTTTTTTGGTTTGTTTTTGGTCGTTTTTGTTTGTTGTTTTCCTTCCACCTTTGCATTCCACCGTTTCATTTTCAAAGTTCCGTGCGCGATACGCGCTGAATGCGTGACACAAATAAAGTTTGCCCTGACTCGAGACTCAAGGACATCTTGGTGTTTCAGGCTTTGTACATCCTCACGCTTTCAACAACTCAGTCGAAAGTAATTCAAAGAAAGAAAGAAAGAAAGAGAGAAAGAGAGAAAGAAAGAAAGAAAGAAAGAAAGCCAAAAAAATCCCAAATCCTTCTCTATCAGCATATTCGTGAAGAGGACAAAGAAGCCGATACATCCGCAGTGTGGCTGAGGAATGCTGAAATCAAAGTGGTTTAACCTGGACATCAATCGATGCCGAGCCCACGAACAGGAAGACCTTCATGCAGTGTAAATTGGGCCCAGTGTGATTAGCACGTATCCACTCTTACAAAGTGAAGACGTTGGACTCAAATTAATATTGCACACATCCCAACCCCCCCCCCCCCCTTGACCTAAAGACGGCGAGAGATGAAAAACGTATTCAGTGGGGTAGAAAATTATCAAACGCCGAAGCTGGACTGAAGGCGATTGGGAGACGGGGGAGCGCGAGTTAAAAAGGCAGCGGAGGGAGAAAGGACATCAAAGCGGCCGGACTCGGTGTCCTGCGATAACGTCCGGTGGGGGGGCGGAAGCTTTACCTAAAGGGGACATCTCCGGGACGCCGGCCAGGTACGGTCCGTCCAGGAACTTGGGCTCGTTGTCGTTGATGTCCTGGACCTTCACCACGAACTCCGAGCGGGGCTCGACCGGCAGATTGGTGAGGCGGTCCACGGCCTGCGCCTGCAGGGTGTAGTACGCCTGCGCCTCCCGGTCCAGCCGCTTGGTGGCGTGGATGTCCCCCGTGTTCTCGTCGATGGTGAAAATGGAGGTGGCGCCCTCGCCGGACAGCACGTACTTCACCTTGCCGTCTCCTTTGTCCACATCTGAGTGAAGCTACGAGAATAAAAAAAAGGGGGGGGGGCAATAGTGAAAAGATAGCCACAAACAGCGCAAGGGGCCTTTGTGTTCCTGCTTATCCCGCGATAAACAGCGTCTTTAAGGCTGCATGACAAAACTAAGAAATGATGATCGCACAACTCGTATCGATACATGTTAAGATATCTACACACCTGTGAAGATAAAACACCGTCGCTCGACGAGTTTTCCGATATTTCTGACACGCAGTTCCGTAAATTGTCCAAAATTTTCATGCGGTGGAATTTACACGCCACGCGAATCGTCACCGCTGTGCTGCCTCTAATATGTTCAACCGGCACCGGCAAATACATCATGTTTATTGAACAAATATTCAAATCGGATGAAAAGATCAGAACGCGGAGCATTTATGCATGAATTATGCCGCAAAATTCCATTATGATTTGCATTTCGCCACAAATAATGGAATGAAATGAAACGCCGCCACTTACTGTAATAGCAGCGAGACTTGCAAACTGATGTATTGGTCATTATAAACGTTTCTAACAATTTTCCATTAACCACCCCCCTCCCCTCCCTCAGAAAAAAAAGAGCCCGCTCATCTCAAAGGAAAAAAAAAACTGACGACGGTTATCACAAAATGCGTTTCGATCAATAAGAACAACAATGACGTGGCAAATGGACTTTCATCTTTCACAGGTTTTTTTGTCCAGAGATCTGTTATTAGGGGTCCGTATGAATGGCTGCTCAGGAAACATTAATCATCTCTTCTTTTTTTTTCCCTTTTTGCCAGGGGTTCACGCGATGCTTTCCGGACGCCTTCACAGAGCCGGCGCTGGGAATGGTTTTATGATCTGCACCGCTGCAGACCTTGCACTCCATGTCAGGTGCAGATAGGTCACAAATCCAGCGCTCAAAATACCACTTAAATACCAGCGAGCGAAAGTTCTGCCAGGTAGAAACAGGCTCGGTGCATCCAGGTCGAACTTTTTACATCTCTTCTTTTTTCGCCTTTTGAAACACTGAAATAAATTGGGAATAGATCCCATTACGAGATTGTATCCAGAGGACAAAATCTCATTTATGCTCAGTGGTTCTTGTAAAATGTGGATTGGAGCGGCGCTTCCAGGGGGTGGGCTGCCTCGGAAGGGGGGTGACGTAGATCACAGGGGGGCACCGAGGCGTTGTGTTGCTTTCAGGCTGCCAAGAGGAAAAAAAAAAAAAAAACAGGTCGAACCAGTTTCGGCTTTTAGGAGCCTGTGTTCCCACCGGTGGTTGGCTTCACAGCAATGGTTTTACAAATAAGAGGTTAAAAGAGGGATTCCGCCTTTATTGGAGGCAATTTAGGGGGGGGGGGGGGGTTCTAGGAGAAAATGGGTTTCAGGAACTGCTTCAGACCATGCATTAGATAAATGTTACCTTAATTTCAAATCCCAAGTAGTCAAATTAATGCATTTTAGCGACAAAATCATGGCTTTTTTAAGTCTTGTCGATTAATGGCTGACAATTAGTCTAAAGTCTTAAGACTGAGCCTTTTGCAGTCCCGAGCACGTGAGCTGCCTTGAGTTTTGCGCGTCTCAACTACAAAAAGTGAAAATTATTAATAGGAGTCGTCATGACACTCCATAGACACGCACACTGTGCAAAGTTTACAAAGCAGACAGGCACCTGACTGTTTTATCGGGGGGGAATCTTTGTAGTCGGTGCAGCAACCTCCCGCTCGTGGCGGCGCGCTAATCTCTGAGGAGCGAGTCGAGACTTTAAAGATGACTTTAAGACCCCTTCGCAGAGTGCGACTCCCACAAAATAATCCTTGAGCAACTCCAAAGAAAGAAATGTTCTATTATCATGACAAGCAGCCAACCTTGAACGATCCTATTTGAAGTCAGAGCAGTGTGATGGCCATCAACCCCCCTTCAACATGGTTAACATCAGAGCGATCACAGGAACTGACATATATCTTGGGGGAAGGCCGTCGCTGGTATTTAAAGACGCGCGGGCGGACCGATTCGAGCTGTCAGCATTTAGCGGAGTGCATAATTCTGTCACTCCTGTGTCACCTCCAACATGACGAAAAACACCTCGATGGCGGAGAGTGCAGCGCGAGCAGACAGAACGCAGCTAATGACATCTTGCTTTTTGGTGTTGAAAAGCGGGGGAGGGGGGGGAAGGAAGCTCCAATTGCGGGCGTAATATCTGCATTTCGGCGGCGTTCGCAGTCTTCCGCGTGTTTGGAATCTCGTTGCCTCCAGATCAATAATATCAGGGCGGACTCGGCTCGCGTTCTCCCTCCATCCGTCTAAATTAAAGGTGTTCTTTCGATTTAATTGCTTTATCTACTTACTTGCGAGGCTCTCTATTGCTATTGTTAGAGTATTAGGCGGGGGGGGGTAGTAGGTATCAGGTAAGCGCTGCTGGTGATTGCGAGGTAAATGCTGAAGGGTTCCTACAAGCGAGGGAGGAAGCAAGCGAAGAAAAAATCCTCCAGACCACAATTGAATTCGCCGAAAAGCATCTTCTGCTTCTCATCAATCCAATTACTGAGCCGCAACCATTCAAACAAGCAATCTGAGCTTTGTGCACTTGTTGATGTACAAGCAACGAGCTCGACGTGACACTGGGTTGAACGACTGAAATGGTCGCGGAAGAAGAGCAACAACAAAAGAACAACAATTTTCTAAGTTCGACCTTCTGGCACCGTGTTATATCATCGGACTTCATTGTGTTGACCTTCGCGCGCTTCGTTCGAAACTCTGCAACAAACCACCTCAAGGCAACCTGGACGTCTCGTAAAGCCAACAGCACTACATCATCGGCAAAAGAGACGAGGTTTAGTCATAAAGGGACGGGTAGACTCGGTCCTGACGGCTTGTGGAAAATACGGCACGGCTGCACGGAGACCTGCTAGTAACTCGCTCATCTGCCATCGCAACCCTACCGAAGCGAATTTCAAAACACTCGATAATTTGGAAACTTAAAAATGAAAGACAACTTTTTTTTTTTTTTTTCCCAGTCGTGACCTTTTATTTCATTTGGTTCCTCTTTCGTAGACACTTCACGACAAGTTTTAATTCACACTGATTCCACGACAAAACAAGTGCCTCTGCGGCTGAAAACAGCCCCAGTCATCGCACACCTGCGCCTATTGAGAGTTCATTGTTGAGTGGTGAATTCTACTGTAAGTCACAACTTGGCAGTGACGCCGGGTCTTTCTTTTTTTTTTTCATGGCTGGCAATTAAATCACAGCGCTCACCTTGGTTTACCTCGGTTCAAACGTGAGTATTACCATTTCAAAACGCACGATGCATGGTGGGAAGCACTCCAAAGAAAACACTTCCAGTTCCGTGCAATGGTTCTAAAAAATTTTTTTAAAAAAATCACATCAACTTTCCAAATATGCCCAGTGGAACTGCGTTGCTCTCTCTGACTGTTCAAACTGCTCGGCTCCCTCAGAAGCACCTTTGTGAAAACATCCCTGAAGAGTTTGCTAATGCAAAGGACTCCGAACTGGCATGAAACCAATCGCTGGCGGAGAGCAGCCAGAACGTCTTGATCTTCGAGTGAAAATCCAGCGATAACCAGAACCACACGGACCGCGGTGCTTCTTCACAAGCGCGGAAAAACTCCGACAAGGAGCTGGCCGGAGCTTGAGATGTCTTTTGTTTTTTCTTTCGGTGAGACGGTGTGACGTTTGGCTGCACAAATCCTCTACTCAGATGATGGTGCAGATGTGAGTGACGTCAAACAGTTCCCAGGTCAGCTGTTTCAAGCGAACCCCCGTGTCTGAGGGGGGGGGGACGAGGTGACGAGCCACTCCCGAGCTGCCATTCGTGTGGACGGAGGACTTTTAAAGTATTTCTGGAGCTGTTTGACGATTCCCCAAAACTCAACAGAAGACAAAAGGTGTTTTACTCCCTCAAACAGACCCCCCCCTACTGATCCTACAAGCACACAACAGTCTTTGGTTTTCCTCGCCGCGCCCTGAGCGGCCGTTTCTCACGACCACTCAAAAGGAAAAAATTTACGACGGTTCCTTTAAATGTCGCCTTGCGCCTCGCTGACCAGCCTCACAAGCAGACAGAACAACATCCTCCGAAGCCGGAGACCCGAAAGGAAGCTTGGCTTGTTTGCATGTGGTTCCGTTTCTCCACATGAGCAGTATGTTTTTGTGTTAAAAAGGGAAGAAAAAAGAAAAATCCGCAACAATGTCCTTGGGCAGCATTTTTTTCGCTGTCGCTCCAGCTTTCTTGTTCAGCGCGTTAACAATGACAAAGGCTCATTGTGCAGCTCGGATGTTGTGGGTTTTTTTTTTTTTTTCCCTTCCATATTGCAATGCACTCATAGAAGATTATTGTTGAACTCTTCTTTCAATTTATCTGTAAATGTCAACATCTCATTACTGGATAAATAACAATGGTATTTCAGGTTCCGAGTCAGTGCTGCAGGGGTGGAGAATGATTAGGTCAATATTATTTTGGTGGCGCTGAAGGAGTACATGCTGAACAGAGGATACAACACCAAAGGTCTTTTATTAATGGAATCCATCAGCCTGCTGATGGATGCCAGGCTGCGGGTGGGTGGGTGGGTGGGGGAGGGGTGCGATGATTGCATTGGCTGTGTCCTCAAGCCCAAGCGTGCATATGTCGCCGCTCTTATGGCGCTGGCTGTGTTTATTCGCCGTCTCCCGCTGTCAGGAGCGAACCTGAGGTAAATTGTCGGTCGTGGAGAGTCAACATTTAATCTGGAGGAAGCCATCCGTGCGGTTTCCAGTAAATGCCACGGGCGGGAAGGACAAAGCTGACAAGGGGGAGGGGGGGGGGGGGGCGAGGCGCAGGCCGCGGGGGGGTCAGGGGGTCAGGCCCGCGAACGGGGTCTCCTCGCCGAACCGTTTGGCGCGTTACACCTCGAAACTTTTCTTGGCCCGCGCGGAGGAAACGCATCACTTCGCATGCCCAGTACATCACATCAACCATGCACCGTTTGGCAGGGCTTATTAGAGGCACTTCTCGGTCAAATACTTTTATCTCTTATTAATCGAACCCGTCCCAGAGCCGCCGCCGCCGCCACCGCCGCCGCCGCTCATTTCCAGGTGGTATTTGAAGTTTCAACTCGGATCACTCCTCACCACCAGAGTTGCTTCTCTTGCAGAAATGTAAATAGTCGCTCCGTAACTCTTCCCCCCTTCCGCTTCCCTTGAGGTGAGCGCGCGCCGCATCAGGCGGCGCGGCGCCGTAGCTCAAAGGCACTCCCTGGGAAAGGCGAAGGGGGGGGGGGGATGTTGGGATCTGAACACGAACCCCTTCTGAAATCACGGCTGACACTTATCATCACTTTGTAATGCGGGCTGTTCCCCGGGGACCAGCCTGTTAGCTTTGTGTTTGCTTGTTTACCTGGTAGCGAGGGAGAACGGTCGGGGGAAAAAAAAAAAAACAAAAAAGAAAAACAAAACCGAAAAATGCATAAAAGAACCGATATCAACTCACTGATTCATTCTTGTCTTTTCGCAAGAACGACTGAGAAACATGTTCCGATTGTTTTGGCATTCCGTTTTTTTTTTTTTCATTTCTTCCCACTGTGTGCGCGATTAAAAGCTGCCTGTTGGAGGTTGTGTAGCAGCCTTTGTTTCCCTTTTTGGGTCCACTTGACTTGAGTTCGCTGCCGCGTGGAGTAAAGAGTAAAATATTAAATTGTCAGATAGAACAAAAGGTTGGAAAAAAATATATAAAAATAAAGAGTCCAACTCTCAAGTCGCATGTTCCAGGCTTTGAAGTCTTTGTATTTGCGTCTCTCTCTCTCTCTCTCTCTCTCTCTCTCTCTCTCTCTCTCTCGAGGACGGCACGATTTCTCCCGTTCAACGGACTGGTGCACAACCCAAAATGGATACACAAGTCCGCACACCTACAGGCAACCTGTGAGCGATTTCTGGATCTACAACACTGAAACAGCCTCGGCTACTGCCGCCGCCGCCGCTGCTGCCGCCGCCGCTGCTGGAGAGCCCTTAATCAACAATCGCCCTCAAGATATTTTACAGCGCTGCTCAAACAGCAGGCCTGTAACAGGGTCTTTCTACGGGGTACGCGCAAGAGCAGAATAAATAGATAAATAAATAAAAGCGCGGACCGCTGGTTCACGCCGGCAACGTTTCCTGTGGAGAAATGTACGTTTCGCACAAGAAAAACCTGCCGGATGGGAAGCCTTCCCACGGTGCTGAACCACCTCCATCCTTGTTTGATTTCCTAACGGATATCGTCTTTTTTTTTTTTCCTGGGTATTTAATATGTGGCGTATGTAAAGCCAGCAGGGACTCCAGAGCCGGGGAAACAAAACATACATTGAAAGTCAAATATAAAGAAGGAGCAGCAGGGGCGAAGCGGGGTCACTGTGGCTCAGTCCAAAAAAAGAGAAAAGACAAAAAGCGAGAGAAAGAAAAAGGAGCAAAAAATGTCCGACCGGTGCCTCGGTGCAGCTGCCGCCGACACCGGCTCCCGACATGCTCGGCTTTTTCATCTATTTACTCGGCCATGTTCTGGTGAGTAGCCATGGTGCTGCGCTTTGAGAGTGGCTCAGTGGCTCAGCCGCCCCTCTTTCATTTCAAGTCGGGAGGTGGGGAATTAGCCGTCACCATGGAGAGGCTGCGAGCGATCACGCGGCGCTGTGCGGACGCGCCGGCGCTCTCCCACCTATTCCCCGCTCCGGAGCCGGCCGCGTCGGTTCGCTCCCCCGCCCGTCGTATCCGCGGGAATGCTTTGTGCACGCGCGGTTCGATCGGACACGCCGGGAGCTTCTTTGACAAAGATCTTATGACCAAAAAAAAAAGGAATAGAGGAGATTCTGGTTTCTTTTGTTGACGGCCGTTATTAAAGGCTCAAGTGGCAAAGTGTTGCAAATTTTACAACGAAGGATGGCAAAAGAGTCGTAAATAAACAGAAGCTACCATGTGGCGTTACTAACACTTGAATGGCCTTCAGGAAGGGCTGAGGACTCCGAGGAGATTTCAAAACAAAAGCATAAGCCAGTCCAAGTTTGCTCTAAATTCCAGGAAAATGTCCTTTTTTTTTCGCAATCTCTGAGCAAATATTGTCTCAGCCACCCCCCCCCCCCCCACCCTGGTGGTCTCACACTGCTGGTTGGGAACTACCGCGTAAAATGAACTTATATCTCTTCACTTTCGTACCGGCGTGAAGATAATCATAAACAAGAGAAACCTCAAAAGAGCTTTTAAGCGAATGTGGATTTGATGTAAAATTGGAAGATCTGTCTGTTGCGTTTTTTTTTTTTTGTTCCACACAAAATATTGGACAAAAATGAGCTCCAGCACCGCTCCTTTGTAAATAAACGTTGCGAGCCGCCTCAAAGCCACCAACCTCGGCGGCTACATCGATTGTTTGATGGATGCTGGAGAGCGAAAATTAGCCGCGTTTCTGTCTGAACGCACGTTTAGAGGATAAAAAGCGGGTGAAGACCGGGTGCTTGTACGTTTCGGTTCCATTTTTGAGACGGTTGCGCGGGAGATGAAAGACGGCGCACTTGTCACTTGAAGGTGGAGCGCGGGAGGATGACGTGTGTACGTTTGGCAGCGATGAGTTTGAACTATAAGTTAAAGTAGCTGGAGTGTCACTTGCTGCTTCCATCAAGTGCGGCTACACGTTTCTCTTTTGTGATTCGGAGGATTTTCTTTCTTCTTCTTCTTCTAAATAAGCCGATTCAAAACAGGGAGAGAAAAAAAAAGGGGGTGGGGGGGGGAGTTTAATCGACTCAAATCCGTACAAACAGATGCGCGTGATGGCTTGACAACGGGTACAAAGCAAGTGCAGACGGCTCTTTTTTTTTTCCCGAGGATAAGTCACAAAAAGCTGAGGAGCGGCTTTTTCGCGCGGGGGGGATAAAGCAGGTCTCGCCGCGCTCCCCCCTCGCCGACTCCCCCCCTCCTCCCCCGCCGGAGAATCAGCTTTCAATCAACGCCGGGCCCCGAATCATTTTTCTGAAAATTCTGGCTGCCGTTTTTTACATTTTGTTTTCCCATCAGGCAGCGGCAGCTCCTACCTGCACCCGCTGGCTCAGTCATAACACCAGAAAAGGAGATAATGGCTCTGTTTCAGCGCGAGGAAATTGAAATTTCCAGAGAAGAAATGGGCCCCCTATCAGCGCCAGTCGAGATCGCTAATGCTAAAAGATGGTACGTACGGCTGAGTCGCTAATTCCACTTCTCAGGCCGAGTGCGTTATTAAGCCAGTTCGGGTGCGGGTTTCTGCCGGTAAATACGCATTAAGTCCCAAAAGCAAACACATTGCCGTGGGTGTCGATCGCATTTATTCGCGCGTTGGTTCGGGGCGGGATGCGACCCCCCCCCGCTCTCTTCGTCTGTGGTGTGCGGGGAGGTCGGCTCCTTCCCGAAATGCGACAATCAGCCCCGACAGACGAAACCGCGCGGCAGCCGGATCACGGAGGTGGAAGTTACGGGGGGGGGGCACAAACAGCAGGACCGTCCTGCGGCGCGTTTGCGTTCAAAACCGAGCTTCGTTTGGAGACATCTCGCACGCCGCTCTGACCAGCACGAAGGAGGCGTGGAGAGCAGCAGTTAATACGTCAATGATCTGGTACAATGTGTTTTGCGAATGTCTTTATTCAGGTTTAAAAACGCAGAGGCCACATTTGGCTTTTTAAAGCCGAGGAAACGAGCAATTCTTTAAATTGAGGCAACGGCGCCAAACCTGTGAAATTGCATCAACGTGTAAACGCATAAAAGGACGCTGGAGTATCGGCGAGACGTTTCTAACATGATCTCACGTTATCAAATAAACTCCAGGTTTCCGAGTCATCGTCTCTGATGATGCTGTTTACGTCCGACGACTCCAGCAGTCATGATGATCTCCGAGTTTTCCAGGAAGCGTGCAAACTGACACGCCGGACCTGGCGGCCAATCGCAGGCTGACGCTGGAGAGAAAGTGAACTACCAACAGATCGAGTTTTAAAAAGTCGTACATCCATATGAACTTGTTTGTGTTTGAGTAACTGAAAGCCTGCTTGTCCAATCTTAATCACAAATGTATAAAGTTGTAGAAAAACAATCGACGGTAAAGATTTGACATCGTTAGATAACTCTCGTGGAAATTCCTTAAACTAGAAAAAACAACAACAACAACAATGTAGCACATGCGCTCTTTCCTGGCATAATTATAGATATATCGGAAGGTTAAACAGCTTCCCGTCAGCAGGCGTTGCCGGTGTCTGTGTTTCTACATCAGAATGGGGATAAATGCAGTTCTGGATGTTGAACAGACGGACCGAGCAGCTGCATCAGTGCCAACGTGAAGGCTACCAACAGCGTAGTAGCACTCGCCTTTAAAAAAAAAAGATGACACACATCACACAAACGAAGGCAGGAAAGCCCACCCCCCACCCCCCCCCCCCGCAACCAGACGAGCAGGATCTGTGTCATCAAAGCTGTCCACCATGAACTTATCAATCCTTTGTTTCCACCCCCCTCTTTTTTTTTTTAAACAAACGTGACTCAAATCTTCCTAATTTAACTGAACATAATAAGGTCATGTTTTGCGAGGATCCCTTGACACGCGTGTGGTGATTAAAGCCACGCAGGGGTGCTTCCTGGGCCCTTTCAGGCTGGTGCCCTGCTGCTGCTGCTGCCTTCCCCCGGCTCTGCCAGTCTTGCCACCGCGCCGACTTGTCATCCACATCAATGAAAGTAATCAAGCGAGCAATCGGGGCGAGCTCTCGCTTTATTTTTTATTTTTTTCCATATTTTTTTTGCGTGTCTGTGCGAGTGTGTCAGTCTCCGCGCGTGTGTGTGTGGCATTCGGCTGCCCTCATCACAGAGATGCGTATAAATGGAAGACAGGAATAGGCATCCTTTTCAAAGTATTATAGGGGAGAGAATCAAAGCTCTTTTGTCATGGAAAAAAAAGCTCCTGAGATGCTATCGCCGTGACGGCAGTCTTTTTTTTTTTTTTGTACAAGCTCGTACCGGCTACAACTGACAGCCTATTGAGAGACCGACTGACAAGAAAAAAAAAGGAGCGCAACCAGGTATCAGCGCCGGGGAAATCATCGTCGCCCGCCGGACCTGATTGGAGCTCGTCTTTCAGGCTGATCGACAGCGCGAGAGGGAGCAGGAGGAGTAGAACCGGGCAGGGATGCAGCCGGGAGGCAAAAACAAACACCACGCCGAGACAATAGGAATCCAGGAGACGGCGGCTTAGCGAGTTGTGGAGGACGTTCCGGCGACGAGCCTCGTCACAAACATATGTTGGCGTCCAAAACTTAAAGGAGCCCTATTGTGCTATTTCGACTTTTTTCAGCTATTCACAGTGTAAAAGTGTTGAAAGTCTTTTCACATAAACTCATGTTTGAGATGTCTAGCGTGCCTCTTCATTCAGTTTCTATGGTGGTGGAAACGGTCTGTTTCAGGGAGTTTTTTTCACATCGGTTTTTCACTGACGTCACAGGGCGAGGGGCTCAGTGATTGGACAACTTCTCTACGCTGGCCGTATGGGCTCGCTCCTGACAACTGCTACCAGCAGTTAACCAATCAGAGGCATCTTTGCATCTTGTAGGGGTGGGGCTTAATGCGGAAGAGCCTCATTCTGCTTGTTTCTGAAGGGGGGGGGGTCTATTAGGGCTGAAGGAGACGATCGAGATATAATGAAATACGGTGTTTGAGAAAAAGAGCTTGATGAAT